>QLOD02000001.1:13602993-13624247 GCA_003260245.2 Sideroxylon spinosum | reverse complement strand
ACGAAGCCAGTGAGGAGGTATCCAGCCATATCAAGCATTCTATCTTTTCTAGTAATATTTTGAACGGTTCCAACAAGATTCCCAACTGCTTTACACACTCAAACAAGCTTATATACTAAAACTACATAGCCAATGTAAAATATATAGAATCGTACTCATTGAATTATTCATAGTTTGCCAACCTCTAAAAACTAACAATTAATCAAAAAAATAAGATTACAAATCTAATTGGAAATTTAGTTTTCTTTTTCTCCCATAAATCTAAGTTTCAACCTACAGGTGAGCGAGGTAGAGCCACTATGTAACGATTAGGACTCGGTGTACATTTTAATCGTTAATTTTTTAATAGGATATAAACATTTAATGCCTCTAAGGATATGGAGGAATGGGAATATATTAAAGAAAAGCCCAGAATCATACAATTCCAATTGGACACTTCATTAAGCAATTCATTCCTCAAAAAAGTACTGTGAATATGTATATCCGCTGCCAACCACTTCCCATTCTGTTGCTGCTGTCTATTGCTTAACAAATATATAGCTTCTGTTTTTTTTTTTTTTTTTTTTTTGCTCTCGGACTAATTATTAATTAGTTCCTGAGATAGCACCGCTTCCTTGTTCACTAGGAAAGGTCTGGGGTTTAAAGAAGAAGAAGAACCACTAACGTACGCAGTGACATTCTAGTTCATACAAAATGTCAATAAAGTATATAGTTTAATTAATCTCTTCCTTTGGTATTGCAATAAACAAACATGCAATAAAACACAATCTTGTCGCTTGTTGGTATTTTTCCATTTCCTATGAGAGTTCATGAAAAGAATATTCGAAGCAAACAGCCCAAAGACAAACAAAAATGGCGGTCTGAACTAAGAAGCACATTCTCAAACACAGCTCATTTAAATTTTTCTTCCTCCAAAAACAAGAAATAGACATTTTCCCTTGGCTGATTGATTCCATACACAGCACCCCCCCCCCCCAAAAAATTCTTTAGGAAATCCCGGCGCCACCTTTGTCATTGTTTCATGTATTCCAATCAATTTTTGTCCATTGCCAACTACTTATCTCCACCTGAACTCTCCTATATATATCCAAAACATGAAGAAAAATTAAACTTCAGGAGTTTCTTCTAACTGTTTTTGTGTAATCATCTCTAGAAAAAAATAATAATCATAAAAAAAAGGCCAATTTGGATGGTGAATTGATATTTTGAATCGCCACAATGGTCTCATCAAAAATATTTCCAATGGTTGAAAATTGCGTGTCCGACGGCAGAGAAAAGGACACGGTGGTGGCCGATATGGACGGAACCTTGCTAAGAGGTCGCAGCTCATTCGGCTACTTCGCGTTGGTGGCTTTCGAAGTGGGAGGAATTTTAAGGCTCCTCCTCTTGCTCTTAGCTTCGCCGCTCGCCGGAGTTCTCTACTACTTTGTGTCGGAATCAGCCGGAATCCAGGTGCTTATCTTCGCGACCTTCGCCGGCGCTAGATTGTCCGATATTGAGTCGGTGGCAAGAGCGGTGCTGCCCAAGTTCTACTCCGGGGACCTCCACCCGGAGTCGTGGCGGGTTTTCTCGTCCTGTGGGAAGCGTTGCGTTCTGACGGCGAATCCGAGGGTGATGGTTGAAGCGTTCTTGAAAGATTATTTGGGAGCTGACTTGGTTTTGGGGACTGAGATCGCGAGTTACAAAGGGAGGGCGACTGGGATTGTTCGAAACCCCGGAGTGCTTGTTGGGAAGAGCAAAGCCGTTGCTCTTCGGAAGGCCTTCGGAGATGGGAAGCCGGAGATTGGGCTTGGAGACCGGCGCACTGATTTTCCTTTCATTGCTCTGTGCAAGGTATATATCTAACATTGTCAATAATTTTCAGATGGACAATAATGGTTGTGTTTGAGAAAAAAAATATATATATATATATAAAATTTTAAAAATCTTTATAAATACGAATTACGAGATTATAAAATTTAAGATAATACTTGATTTACTTTTTTATTTTTTATTTTTTATTTTCATTTTATGTATTAAAAATTCTAAAATAAGAAAATAAAAAATATTATGTTTTTCTTATTTTGGATTAAAAACACTAAAAATGACTTTTTGTCAATTTTCATTTCATGTGTAAACTCATTTTCTGTTTTCTAAAACAAATTTTGAAAATACAGGTGGCCAAATGTGTTTGATTTGTTTTTCTTGTTTTCAAAAGTAAAAAATAGAAAATGAACTCAAAACAAAAAATAGAAAACAAAAACAAAAACAAAAAAAAACAAAAAATAGAAAAACAAACTAAATAAAGCCTAAATTTTTTATTCACTGCACATCCGTACAAATAAAACTATAAGATTGTAAAATTTAAATTTTTTACTTACTAAACAAAGTACGAAATATTAACTTTTAAAAATTTATACAAGCACACCAGCTATACAATTGTAAAATAAGACAAAAACATTTTCTAGTATAATTTGAATAAGAGGGCGTTTGATTTATGGAAAAAAACCATAAAAATTCAATATTTATCCAATTTTTTTAATTTTGTTTAAATCAAATTTTATTATATATCATTTTTATACCCATTTTTAAAATTTTTATTTTTACCATCCAGACAACACTTAAATATGCATCTGTTATTTTAAAATGAAAAATTTTATAAATATATAATTTATTTATAAAATTGTCAGTATTATGTCATTTTGGTAAATTGTCATTCTCCTCTGGAAAAAAAAAATTGTTATTCTACAACAAAATTAGGAATAATCATTACTACAAAAAATGTATAGATATCACAACTTTTAGACATGATGTTTCACCTTTCATTTCGGTCATAAAAACGTGATTGATTTATGTGAAATTGAAAGTTGCTTCTTTTCGATCACAGTTTACAATCGCGATTGAAAACTTACAATAATCA
This sequence comes from Sideroxylon spinosum, assembly GCA_003260245.2. NCBI lineage: Eukaryota > Viridiplantae > Streptophyta > Magnoliopsida > Ericales > Sapotaceae > Sideroxylon > Sideroxylon spinosum. Next base: position 13,621,348 of record QLOD02000001.1, on the reverse strand, counting down.
CACACTAAAAGTGTGAGCTCTTATCTAAAAAATGAGATGAAAAAAATCTCACATGATCTTTTATGAATTTTGATCTCACTTTTTTTTTTTAAAATGGTGGTTAAATATAGACGAATGATGACACTAAAAAAAATGGTTAATTTAAAAGTAATAAAAGTTCATAACCTACTACCATCCCATCACGTCACATGTGGCGCCTTGTTATTCTGTCAACATTAAATATAATACAACTTATTATCATGCCATCGCGTCACGTGTGGCATCTTGTTTGTCAACCTTAGATATTTGATATTGTTGGTTAATTTAAAAGTAATAAAAATTCACATGACAAGCTACTATCATACCATCACATCACGCGCGACGCTTTATTATCCTGTCAACCTTAGATATAATAAAAATTCACATGACAACCTATTATTCACATGACAAGCTACTATCATACCATCACGTCACGCGTGACACTTTGTTATCCTGTCAACCTTAAATATAATAAAAATTCACATGACAACCTATTATCATGCCATCGCGTCATGTGTGGCGCCTTGTAATCCAATCAACCTTAGATATTTGATATTATTTTGTTACTGTTAGGAATCAAACTCATGCCATTCATTTGGAAGTTAGTCTGCTTAACCACTTGTCTAAACTATTATTTATATATACATTTTACATATTAATATATATAAATAAATTTTTATCACTTTTGGGGTTGTAAAAGTAATAAAATTATATTATTTTTATTTAATCATTTTAGGTTTTTTTACAATAACTTATTATCACTTTTGCCAATCAATTAGTAGCTAAAAGTTACATTTTTTTTTCAATCGATTGGTTTGGAAAAATGATAAAAAAATTATTTTATGTAATTATTTTAAATTTTTGTAATAATTTAAAATCATAACCAATATTTAGAACCATATGAATACTTAATAAATAATTTATGAATATCTATCATATTTAATTAAAAATGATTTTAATTCTTTTTCTTATTTTTCTTTAATCTTTGTGTATAGTACATATTTAATCATGACTCATTATTTATAATATATTTTTTTATTTTATTTTATATTTTGAAAGTAATTAGGCTGCGTTTAGTTTTAGTTTTAGTTTTAGAAAATTATTGTTCAAAATAAATTTTCTAAAAGCTATTTTAAGAATTTTATTTGTAACACAAAAAATATTTTCAATGATTATATTCGAAAATTAATTCTAAAAAGACAAAAAATTTTATTATTTTCATTTCCATATTTTTATCACTTCCAACAAAATATAAAATGATATCATATTTAATATAATTTATATTAAAGATACAATAAACATTTATTAAATATTTAATATTTAATATTCACCTAGTTATAAGTTATATAAATTATGAAGGCTGCTTCCATATTTTCACTGAAAAAATAATGATTATACATTTAGCGTAATTTAAATTTGATTTAGTAAATTTAGTTTTAGCATTAATCTAAAAATATTTTTATTTATTAATTTATGATAATAGGTTTTGAGGTATATTAAATAAAATGTTATAGTAAAATTTATAAAATCTAATTTTAATCATACAAAGTAATAAACAAAATTATTTGACAGATACGTAGAGAAATAAATATTATCTCTCATTATTTTATTTCATCTTTTTTCTAGAAATGTTTCTATTGATCTTTTATTTTAGTTTTTTTTAAGAGATTGTTTTCACTGATCTTTTATCTCAGTTTTTTTCTAGAAGTAGTTTTTACTAATCTTTTATCTCGTTTTAAATGCAATCACGATTTAACAAAACTAAGATGGAAAGTATTAAAAGTAACTTTTATCTCAGTTTTTTAATTAACAGAGAGAAAAGGTTTAGCTCACAAAACTTTATCACATCTTTTTAAAAACCGTGATATTTATAAATTTTTTAATGTGATCTTTATCAATTATTGTAGTAGTGAATGATATATTGATAGAAATTTTTATTATAAAATTTAACGTCAGAATGATATAAAAATAACATTTGTGGAATAAAGTATATGTTAATAATATACCATTTTAAAAGTGATAATTTTTTAAATATCTATGTAACACATTATTCTGGTACTAAATTATGATAAAATAGCATTATGTTAAAATTATATGAAAAAAATCAAAAATATATAATAAAAACATACTATAATAATAAAAATATCAGTAATGATAATTTTTTTCAAATTATATTTTTTTATAGTTAAAATATCATTATCATATAACTAGAGCTCCATATGATTTGCCGTAAATATCTAAAAACTTTTGAAACTTATTCACTTTTTATTTCACTATACAAATTTTACAAACTCACAACTTATCTCATTTATCATATTTTTTTTATCAGTCCAAGCACCCTAGATATGAGGCTATTTTGCAAGGAAACTCTATGATTGAAAGAAAAAAAATTTCTCCCTCGTAAAATAAGAAATTTTGATAAGCAAGCATTTTCCTTCCCTTAATGCAGGAGGGCTACCTAGTGCCACCAAACCCCAAGGTGGAAGCAGTAGCAAGGGACAAGCTCCGGAAGCCCATCATCTTCCACGATGGCCGCCTCGTCCAGAAGCCAACTCCCCTCACCGCACTCCTCACCATTCTCTGGATCCCCATAGGCTTCATTCTCGCCTGTCTCCGAATCGCCGCCGGCTCCCTCCTCCCCATGCCCCTTGTCTACTACGCCTTCTGGGCCCTCGGCGTCCGAGTCTACGTCAAGGGCACCCCTCCGCCCCCCGTCGTCAAGTCCTCCGGAAAATCCGGCGTCCTCTTCATCTGCTCCCACCGCACCCTCCTCGACCCCATATTCCTCTCCGCCGCCCTCGGCCGCCCCATTCCGGCCGTCACCTACTCGCTCTCCCGGCTCTCCGAGTTCATCTCCCCCATCAAGACCGTCCGGCTCAGCCGCGACCGGGCCACCGACGCCGCCATGATCAAGAAGCTTCTGGAGGACGGCGACCTGGCCATTTGCCCCGAGGGGACCACGTGCCGCGAACCGTTCCTTCTCCGGTTCTCGGCCCTGTTCGCCGAGCTGACGGACCAGCTGGTGCCGGTAGCGATGGTGAACCGGATGAGCATGTTTCATGGGACCACGGCTCGGGGGTGGAAAGGGTTGGACCCTTTTTACTTCTTCATGAACCCTAGCCCAGCTTATGAGGTCACCTTCTTGAATAAGTTGCCCCTGGAGTTGACTTGTGGGTCTGGAAAGTCTGGCCACGAAGTGGCTAACTATATTCAGAGGGTTATTGCTTCCACGCTTTCCTATGAATGCACCACTTTTACTCGGAAAGATAAGTACAGGGCACTTGCTGGGAATGATGGTACTGTCGTCGAGAAATCTAAGCTCAAAGCCAACAAAGTGATGGGATGCTAGATAATTATCTCCTCCTCCTATTTTTGTTTTTCTTTTTTTGCTTTTTGTCAAATTTTTCTAGTTTGCTTGTAAGCTGTGCAACCGAACGAGGGATATTCCACCTTGGAAATTAGTTGTGTGTTTGCTGGAACGAATCTGAAAATTTTAATAAATGTAAGTTTTATACGGTCATGAGTAACCTAAGTTTGCTAAGTTGCTACGTAAGTATTGGTTGCAATTGATTATGACTCAGTTAAGTTTCGTATGGAAAGAAAAAAAGTTAATTTTTTTTTTTTGTTTGGAAAAGAAAAAAGGGTTAGCTTTTAATAACTAATTTTTTAACTTTTTGTTAATTTAACAGTTTTATCGTTTAATATTCAAAAGAAGTATAAAATATAAGAGGGTAAGTTTGATCATTTTAAAAAAAGCTAAAAAACTAATAGTTGATAACTCTAACTACTAGTTACTAATACCAAATGGAGCCTCAATTTGTTTGAATTGACAGTATATTTTCATTTGCCTAGTTGTACTTAAATAACTATATTTTAATTTATTGGTGCGACTAAGACTCTGTTTAACAAGAGCAATAAGTTACTAGCTATTAGTTTTTTAATTTTTTCTAAAATTACCAAACTTACCCTGTTATGTTTTATATTTATTTTAAACATTGAAAGACAAAACTGTCAAATTAACAAAACATAAAAATCTAGTTTTTTTTCTTTTCCATACACAAAAAACTAGTTTTTTAATAGTAAACTACTAATCAGTTGTAAAAAAGTTAATCTTTTTTCATCTTAAACCAAGCCTAGAATGTAGTACTTAGGCTTGATTACTATATTTTTTAGATTGTATTATTATGACACGATTTATTATTTATCTGAAAATCAAGGATGATTTTATAGATGCTAAGATTAAATGATGATTTGACTTCAAATGAGACATAAGTTTTAAATTATTATTTCTAGTTCTTATATTAACATAATGTCCATCCCAAACTACAAGGTTAAGGGTGTGACAGTGCCACTAAAACAAGAGTTTAGTGGCATTTACTAGTACCACAAAAATAATTAATTATGACACTTAAAAGTGTCATTTAAGAATCATATAATAATACTTTTTTAAAATAGGAAAGTTTTTTTAATAGGACTTCAAGTGTTACTAACCTGTAACTATTTTTAAAATAGAAAATATATTTGATAATATTTTAAAGCGTCTAAAATGGTGAATAATTTGACATCTCACGAAACAATTTATGTCAATAACACTTTGGTGCCACTAGCATCCATCATGACACTTGCATCATTTGTATTTCTTAAAAATGCCATTATAAAGAATTTATAATGGCAATTATAATTGTTATTTAAACCAACTCATGTTGCATAGTGATTTCAAACAAAATGGATAACATAGGGATTAACATAAGCTATGTACTTTATTTGGGCCTAGCCCACGAACAAACAATGAAGCCCAACAAGCAACGAATCCAACGACTCCAACCGGGCGGGTTTGAAACCAAGGTGGGTAAAAATTAAAAACACATTTGACCAATTCGCGGGTTTCGTAACGGCCGAATACGGATCCCCCGCCATTGTTGTCTCCGACTTCGACCACCAGCAAATCTCATGTCGCGATCTCCCCCTCCTCCACACCTAGTAAATTGCCAAGCTTTCTTCATCAGATTTAATTTATTTTTTCTAACCCTAACTTTCTTGCCTTTTCTTTTGCTTCTCCATTTTCTCCCTCGATTTTTCTCCCCATTCTGATGATTGCCGCTGCCCGAAGTCCGCGAGATCGAGAGAGAGAATGGAGATATCGCACCCGGGATCGTCGTTCTCGTCAAGCAAAGGAGACTCGATTGAATTCGAAGCGGACCTCACCCTCAGCGACAGGCTCAAAGCCTTCAAATCCTCTAAATTCGATCCTGAAGGCTATGTCACCACTAAATGCCATGCCATGAGCGAAAAGGTCACATCTTTAATCTCCACACTTTCATACAAACATGTAGATTGGATTCATCACATTCGACAATGCCGATATGAAACTTTTTTCAAAAGTTGAGATTGAGCTCTTAGTTATATCTTACATATGCTTTTGCAAATCAAGAAACAAGCTAATGAACTTAATTCGTTATTATTATTATTATTTTTTTTTTTCCTTTTAGGTGATCATTTATTGAATGTGAAAAATATTTTTATTTTTATGCCCTTTAGGTTAAAATTTTATTGAATTCCTTGTGTTTAGTTAGTGCATATATTTTCGAAGTTCAATGATTTTGATACGTTAGTTAAATGAATCTTGATTTTTTAAGTATATTAACAAGGAAATCGTAACAACCGTTTTTTTTTTTTTTTTTTGGGAGGGTTGAGGGTGAAATTAAACATAAGTTCAATGCTGTTGACAGGAAATTAGGCACTTGTGCAGTTACCTTGTGGATTTAAAAAAGGCATCAGCAGAGGAAATGCGCAAAAGTGTCTATGCTAATTATTCAGCTTTTATACGGTGAGGATTATTTCCGGAGTGGCAACTATTTTATTATGCCTGTTGAAGTTTTTTTGTTATATGTATTGCTGTTTCCACTTCTAATTGTTCAGTTTTCCAACTGAGTTCTTGGTCCACAGTAGTTTAAATATTTATTGGGGTTTTGATGATCTGTCATTCAATATTTGTTTTAACACTAATCACATCTTCATTATTTAGTTTTTCCTTAAAACATGAATTCGATTAAGGTTTCATTTCATAATTTTATGGGTACTTGGTTTCAGTAAGTACACACCTGATGACGCATGCTGAATTCAATACTAAGCCTCAGCAACACCTTAATAGTAAACTTTGATGACAGCCTATTGTAGAATGGAATTCAAAAGTTGTCTGTGATGACGTGCAAGTATCTCTGTATTGCTTATATTTGGAATGGTTTAGTCTCAAGTTGAAGTATAGAGTTAGCAAGTTGAAATACCGTGTCATAGCCAACGAAAACATAATTTGTTCTCTTGGAAGAAAATTTGGAGTGGTGGAGCTCCCCCAAAGTTTCATTTTTACATGGTGTTTGGTTATAAAAGGGAGAAGAATAATGATTAATCAGTGTTACTTATGTAAAAAGGATGATAAATCAATAAGCCACCTTTTGTTCACTGGCCTTGAGCTAAAGAATTATGGGATTTAATTCTTCATTATTTTGGAATGCCTTTGGTTTTCCTAGAGAGGCTAAGGTAGTTTTTGAAACTTGTTGGAGAAATAATGTGGATAAAAGGGGGAGGGAAATGTGGAGAAATATTCTTTTTTGCTTGGTATGGATCATTTGGGGTGAGGGGAATAGATGAACATTTCAAGACATGGAATTTCCTCTTTATAGAACTAAAAGCATTTTTTTGTGCTTTGTATAGATGGAATGGAAAATAGGGAAAATGAGCTAGATTTTAGTTCTTTTTTGTCTTTGGTTGATAACACGGTGGTTTAGATATATTTTTTTGTTGAGGTTTTCTATTGGGTGACATCCCTTTAATGCCTTATTCAATTAAATTTATTTATGTATCAAAAAAAAAAAATTTAATTCTATGGATTACTCAGCTGCCTTGATTTTATCATGATTGGAAGTAGGTCTCCGCTTTGCAAATGATGATGTAGCACTCTCGAATAATAATCATAATGCTACAATCATCCAAGATGTTGGTTCATGGCATAGTCTACTATCTTCATTTTTATCTTTTTTTTTTTTTTTTTTTGCATATGCAGTACATCTCGGGAGATATCTGATCTCGAAGGGCAGCTGCTTTCCTTGAGAAATCTTCTGTCTAATCAGGCAACTATTGTTCATGGTTTAGCTGAAGGAGTTCATCGTGAAATCTTGAATGCTGGTCCAGAAGGTTCAAAGAAAGAGGACGTATTTGATTTTGATGATAGCGAACCTTCGGAGACAGAAATATGGTTAGCACAATATTTGGAGAACCTTGAAGTTTTACTGGCTGAACGAAGAGTGGAAGAAGCTCTAGCTACCTTGGATGAAGGAGAACGTAAGGCAAACGAAGCTAATCGCCAACAGGCATTGACTCCATCTGCACTCTTATCATTGAGGAATACAATTAAAGAACAGAGACAGAGATTAGCCGATCAGCTTGCAGAAGCTGCTTGCCAGCCTTCCACACGCAGTGTCGAGCTTCGTTCGGCGGTGCAAGCTCTGAAACGACTTGGAGATGGTCCCCGTGCTCATAACTTGCTACTCACATCTCACTACAAGAAGTTGCGTTATTACATGCAAGGTCTTTGCCCATCAGGCACCTCAGATGGAGGGACATACACTGCTGCCCTTGCACAACTTGTATTTTCAACTATTGCACAGGCAGCAAATGATTCTTTGGCTGCTTTTGGGGATGAGCCTGCATACACATCTGAGCTTGTGACTTGGGCTATTAAGCGGACTGAGAATTTCTCTCTTCTTATAAAACGACACATTCTGGCCTCGTCAGCAGCTGCAGGTTGTCTAGGAGTTGTTGCTGAGTGCTTTCAAATATGCTTAGGTCACTGTTCTTTGTTAGAATCCCGTGGTTTGGCCCTTTCTCCTGTCCTCTTGAGACTTTTTCGGCCTTGTGTTGAACAAGCTTTGAGTGCCAACTTAAAAAGAATTGAACAGAGCACTGCTGCATTTGCCGCTGCAGATGACTGGTCACTTTCTTATCCACCAGTTGGTGTACGCAGTTTGAGTGCTGCATCTCTTGGTAATATGATTGCATCACAACCAAAACTTTCTAGCAGTGCTCACAGATTCAATTCAATGGCTCAGGTGATTCAACTTTTTGCCCCCTTTTTAAACGCAACAGCATCAAAGAACTCACAGTATTTATTGTTTCAGCCTTTGGCTTTGTTCTCATTGACACAGAACTTGTTCTTTGTCATGCAAGAAACTGGATCTTTATACCAGCTGCGACCAAGATAATTTTTAAAAAGCTATGTCTGTTTGGCGTATTCAACCTGCTTACAACATTTAACTGAACACATGCATCACTATATTATTTTACCACAAGCTGCACTATCATCTTTCACTCAACTTTCTCTATTTTGCATAATCTAATACTATGTCTGGATCTTTGTTTTGCGGAAGGAACAGAAAAGCTATGGGAAAAGATTGGAAAGAAACATGAAGTGGAAAAAGCTAATTTATTTTATTTTTGCTGATTTTGAAAACTGAGAAGAAAATGCCATTTGCCTAATTCCCAACTTATGTATACATATTTTTATATGATTAGCTACTAAAAATTATCATCCATTCTCTTTTCCCTTTGTTACAGGCCCGCCCAAAGATGAGGCCAGTGAGGAACGCATTAGGCCCACTTTTTTTAGAAAGGCCCTATTATACTTAATAGCTCATTGCCTCATAATTTAGCATTAAATCTCTCCACCAGTGGTGCACTTCTCAAAAAATTATTCCACTGAATAATTATATTATCCCATCAATTTTATATTTTTTCACTTGCAATTTATAATAACTATTGTTATTTATCATAAAAGTAAAAAATGCCCATTTTAATATTTCTCCTTAGGCCCCAAAAATGATTGGGCCAGCCCTACTTGGTAAATCCATGATCCAAATATTACATAAAGTTTTTTGTATATTATTTACAGCAACAATATTTTTGGATGAATAGGTAAAGAAAAGGAAAAAGATAGGAAGAGAAGAGGAAGCGAAAGAAACTAAATTCCCTTCTTTTGTTTGGTTGGGTTAGAAAAATGAAACACATTGCATATTTATTTTCAACAACAACAACAAAATTCTGTTTGCATTTACTTTTTATAAAAATGAACATATATAATTAATTTGTTCATTTTCCTTTCCCCTCACAAATTCAAGAGTCTTCCATGCTTTTCAGGAAATGAGTGAGGATGTGGGGCCCCTCCAGAGCTTGATTTTTGCAGACCATGCATTGGAAGGTCTTGTTCAAGCTTTCAACTCGTACGTCAATATTCTCATAAATGCATTGCCAGGTTCAATGGAGACTGAGAACTTGGAGGGTTCTGGGAGTAGAATTGTGAGGATGGCAGAGACTGAAGCTCAGCAGACAGCTCTCCTAGCCAATGCATTATTGCTAGCGGATGAGCTGCTCCCACGTGCTGCTATCAAGCTATTGTCCTTCAACCAGACTAGTAGAGCTGATAGGCAAAGCCGTGCTCTGGAGCAAAGAGAATTAAAGAGGCGGCTTCAGCGTTTAGTTGATCAGTTACGAGATAGCTTTTGCCGACAGCACGCCCTCGAGCTCATCTTCACAGAAGATGGTGGCGTCCGTCTGAGTGCAGAGATGTACTTAATCTTGGATGGAAATGAAGAGGAGCCTGAGTGGTTTCCTTCTCCAATATTTCAGGTATTTCAGAACAATTGGCAATTGTTTGTTTTGTTTGAGAAATTATGATAATGCTATTTGTTTGAAGGATGATGAAACTAGCTAGTTTTTTAACAAGCACACATTGTTAAGAATTGCAACCATAATATAGAATGAATATTTGTTCTTGGAAATGATGCTGACTTGTGTAAGCATTTAACAAACAACAAGCGTGCACACAAAAAGTTATGCAGTTTTTTTGAAGGAAAAAATTTTTGTTGAAAAAGGCATCAAGTGAAGCTGATCTTGCTCTAACTGGTGTTAGATTCTGTTGTTGGAATTCGTCTAAAAAGAATTTCCATGTATGTTGGTTTATTCTATTCTTTCAATAATGGTTCCTTGAGTCTATCATGATTAAAAACATTAGCAGTTAATTTCTCATTAAACTTCAGCTGCTGTAGTTTCTCAATTCTCTTCACAATTTACTGCAGATTGATGGCGGCAACAATTAGTCTCATGTTCCCTAATATATTAATGTTAAGAATTTGAGTAGTACTGCTTTTAGACACAGAACAATGCTTGTGAAATACTTGATTGAGTGCGTAATTTTTTCACAAGTTGATTGAGTGTTTAATCATCAACTATATATACATTCAGGAACTTTTTGCAAAGTTGACTCGGATTGCAAGCATTGCATCGGACATGTTTGTGGGAAGGGAAAGGTTTGCAACCATCCTATTGATAAGACTCACAGAAACTATCATCTTGTGGCTTTCTGAAGACGAAAACTTTTGGGGAGAGATCGAAGAGGGGCCAAGGCCTCTGGGCCCTCTTGGACTTCAACAGGTTTTTCATTTTTTTTTTGGGGGGGGGGGGGAGCAGGGTCGGTGGTGGAAAAAGTAAATAAGGTTTTGTCTGATCATTTTGCAGTTTTATTTGGACATGGAATTTGTGATACTCTTTGCATCCCAAGGCCGTTACTTATCCAGAAATCTTCATCAAGTTATCAAAAATATCATAGGTAGAGCTATTGAATCAGTTGCTGCAACTGGAATAGATCCCTACAGGTACGCCCAATTGCGTTAAAAAAAAAAAACTTGGAACACGGGAACTAATTTTATATTTATATTTAGGGTAAATTATACTTAGTGACAATTTAATTTACCATCAATTTCACTTTGACCCGTATGTTTTAAATGTCTCACTTAGTCCCTTTACTTTTAAATTGTCTCACTTTACCCATTCTGAGAATTTTTCTTCTATCAATTATCATTAAAAAAATTAACAAAAATTTGACGTGTCAATTACTTTTAACATCAATAAATTTTACGAAAGGAAGAAGGTGGGGCAATTTAAATGTATAGAGGGCAAAACGATACGATTTAAAGTATAGGGGTCAAAGAAAAATTAGGGGTAAAGTACAAAAGCATAAAAGTGTAGTAAATAGGCCTTTTACTTCCTTCTTCTTTCTTCCATGATCAAGGTTGTTAAACTTGTCTCCTCTTTGTTACCATACTTAGCATGAATATGGTGTACATATCAGGAATGCTTGAACCCCCCCCCCCTTCTTTTTATCAATTTGAATACATACCAATACCTTCATTATCGCAGTGTATTGCCAGAGGATGACTGGTTTGCTGATGTTGCTCAAATAGCAATAAAGATGTTGACAGGAAAGGCCAGCTTTGGCAATGTGGATCAAGATGTTCTAAGCCCGACTGAATCATCAGCCGTATCTCATGGAAGCAACTAAGTTTTATGGGAACAAAAACGACCTTTTTACTTATCCATTTTGGGATCTTGCCATTTCAATCCTTTGGATGGTATGTACCCCCATACTGATCTGCTTACAGGAGATTTCCCCCTTTTTATCCACACAGCAGTTGTCAGGATATAAAAATCAAGAGATAAACGTCGTGGTAATTTTCCCCTGGAACAGAATCGGGCACTTTATCATATGCTAGATTGAGTGCATTGTAAATAGCGTTAGGAGTGTAGGATGCTTGAATTAAGTTTGTTAGAAGCTTTACAAATTGGTCCAGATTCAATTTGTTTACCTTCCAAGTCTGAACCAATTTGTTTACCTCAAGTCTTAACTCAAGCTAATCTTTAATTGAATTAATCCTGAAGCGAGCTCGAATAGTTTGATATTTTATATTGTATTTTGTCGAGCTAAATTTTGGACGGATTCAATAACATAGCATGCTTAAAATTGTGATTCGGGTTCAGTTTGTTCGTATTTCGAGTTGAGCTTAAGCAAGCCTTGAGTAGTTTGATTTGTTTTACAATGCTCAGAATGCTTTCTATGTTTGTAACCCAACAAAATATTCAAAGTTGTGGGTAGTTTTGAGTTAATTAAAAGGCTGTGTCTTTCATTCCTGACAACTTGTCAGATTTTTCATTGTTAAATTTTTATTTTTTTTTACTTGAGGATGAGTCCGGATGATTGGGAGCTTGCTGCCTCTTCGACAAGTCCAAAATTTGATTCCAGATAACAACTAGCCTCTGGAAACTCCAGGGCACAAGCAGACACATGTAAAAACTAATAAATGTTCTTGCCAACTAACAAATATTATTCTGGGTAGCATCCAACCTTGTCAAGGAACAAGAATAGTAACGGAATTCTAATGTTTGGTATGTTATGAAATTAAAATCCGAATTCTTTATGTTAGTGTTTAGTATGTTTGGAAATAGAATGAAAATATGAGTTAACTCTTATATTTTAGAAAGACATTTAACTAATAAGAACAATTTTGTCGACTCAAATTTTACAAAGTGTTTCATTCTTTGCGGATTTTTAAAATACCATATTGGACCAGAAACTTTGTATTTTGCAAATCGAGAAGAAGGAACGTTCAGTTCCTTGGTCATAGATCAACTAAATTCTCGGCTGGATCGGGGACAACAAAATTTAGAGTAGGCAGTGAGAGAATCTGAAGAACGGCCAGAGAAACTGGGGTGCCAGCTGCTATGGTTTCTTCTGATGCTCTCTCTGGTAAGAAATGGTGAAGCATGTGACCCCAGTGACCTGAAGAGCCTGACCAGTTTGAAGGCGGCAATTCTCTCAGACACTTCGGGCCGGCTGGAGAGGTGGGTAGGTCGAAGTTGCTGCAACTGGGAGGGCATTTCCTGCGAGAATTCAAGTGGGAGAGTGAAAGAAATCAATCTCCCAGGCTTCAGTACTAGAGATTCCATGCCTCTGCAGACAGCTATGGAAGGCTGGCTCTCCCCTACTTTAACTCCTCTCAGCTCCCTGGAAGTTCTGGATCTCAGTGGACTTATCAATCTCACCGGAAAAATCCCAGCGTCAATTGGTTTTCGCTTGCCAAATCTAAGAAAGCTCTACCTCTTTGGCAATAAGCTCAGTGGCCCAATCCCAGAAAGCATTGGTGTGTTGTCAAAACTCGAAGAAATACACCTCCACGAGAACGGCTTGTCAGGGACTCTGCCTCTGAGCCTCGGCAGCCTTAAAGATCTCAAGAGACTAGATCTCCACTCCAATCGGTTTTCAGGTTCCATTCCCGATTCCATTACAAACCTGACAAATTTGGTGAGTTTGAATCTCGAAGACAATTCTCTTACTGGTCAAACACCGGACAGAAATGGCAATTCGCAGGGTTTGAGAGAGCTTCATCTTTCATACAATTTCCTAAGTGGGAGAATCCCAGTTACCATAACAAACTTGACTTCCATTTACTCTCTCTACTTAGATACAAACAATCTGGAAGGAGACATCCCATTTCCAGCAAGGTTTGGTCAAATGCCATGGCTGGGCTTTCTCAGGCTGCAGAATAACCAGCTCACTGGGAGAATACCTCCTTCTATTGGGTATCTAACCTCCCTTCAGAGACTCTCTCTAACTAACAACAAACTCGAAGGGCCTATCCCTTCCAGTTTGGGTAATCTTTCAACTCTTTCGGAGATATATCTGTGTAGCAATCGGTTATCAGGTTGAATACCAAGATCAATAGGACAGCTATCTAAGCTTCTGGTTCTCTCTGCTTCAAACAATGTGATTGAAGCACCATTGCCTCCAGAGATCTCTTCGCTCCGTAATCTTCAAACACTTGATCTATCGTTGAACCGCTTGAACCTTTCATCCATACCCGGATGGCTCGTGGGATTGCCTTCACTGGCAAGAATTTACTTGGCCGGATGTGGGATTCAAGGGGAAATTCCAGAGAACTTGAGATCAACTGCTGGATCATTACAAGAACTGGACTTGTCAGCCAACTATCTCACTGGGAAAATACCCGAATGGCTGGGGATCCTGAAACAGCTTTACTTGTTAAACCTATCTGAAAATTCACTTGTTTCAGTGATCCCCGGAGCCATTACAAACCTAAGAAGCTTGGATGTGCTTGACCTCCATTCTAATCATTCAACAGGGGGAATAAAACAAGTTTTTGAGATACAGAGCAGCTTCGAGGGCAGATCTTTGACATATGTTGATCTTTCAGATAATGCTTTCTCTAAGGGAATTGAAGAGATTGGAGGAGGATCACGGCATGGGATCCAGTATCTTAATTTGTCTCATAACCATCTCAAGGGTGGGTTGACAGGTTTTGTGGGGGAATGGGAGTCGATGCAGAGTTTGGAATTTGAGTTGGAATGAGATTGCTTCTGGGTTGCCGGATTCTCTGGGAAATGTGACCAGTTTAGAGAGGCTCAAGTTGCAGAAAAATCGATTTAATGGAGTCATACCTAATGGGTTTTTGAAGCTGGGAAGCCTCTCAGTGACTTCCCTGAGAGCTCTTACACTGAAAACAGAGGGTTATGTGAGAAACCTCTTCCTCGCTGCAAGGCTTGAGCTTCAACCTTTAAACATCTGAGTTGCTTAGAAAATTCACAAGCAAAGTTTAATGGATGTCATTGCTTTACGGAATTATTCGATACAAATTGTCAATTATTTAACAACTACCATTTATTTGCCTGGGAAAATATAAGCATTTTAATCTATACATGGAATCCCGCAAGTACAGCTTATTGAACAGAAAGCACCTTTGGTTTTACAAATTCTGACCCCTGTTGGTCCAATCAGTGAGGAAACTATGCTTAGGTCAAAGGGATAATAACCCCCGAGTTTTGAAAAGTACATGTAAATTTTTTATTATAAAAAATTTATACTATAGTCCGGTCTCTCCAAAAATTTTAAAAATAATTGACCTCAATTAAGAAAATACTATCACTAATACTTATAAATTTTTAAGTTCTCAATTAAGAAAATACTATCACTAATACTTATAAATTTTTAAGTTCTCAATTAAGAAAATACTATCGCTAATACTTATAAATTTTTGAGTTAAGAAAAATTTAGATTATGGACCAATCTATGTGAAATTGAATTATATTTTTCGATTGTTATACATAATCGAAAATTTAAAAGCTTAACTAATTGTACCATCTATGTTTCTACATATCTATTAATTTATTTTTTATTTATTTAATATAATTTATAATATTAGTTATAATTTTTTATTGACCTAAATTCAACCCAAGAAAAAAAAAATATGAACCCCAACCCAAAAATTCTGACTTGGGGGTCCAATGTTTGCAACATTTCAAGGAGCCAAAAGAAATCAGTGTCATGTTTTCCTCAGGAAACAATCAAACATAACACAAAAAACAATTTCACACTCGGAACTTATTCCCGCCGGAGAAATTAAACAGATAAGATTGCAGAATGTGGACAACTTCATTCCCAGAATTCATTCCATGTGGGAAAATCCCAGCAGGTAGAAGGATATATACATACATATATGTGTCCATAGTATACATTTAACGAGGAGTCAAAAGACGGATCACTGTGGCATGTTATGTTAAGGTGGTATTGAAAAACAAGGCTCTAAGACCTGTACGATTCGTTTGTACGAGACAAAAGCAGACAATCACACATTTGTTAATTATTAGAGAACTGAAAAGCAAGAATGATGAAAACAGATGCCGAAAAAGCCTTCAATAAAAATTAGCCACTATTGAATATTGGTTTAAAGCCTTAAAATGTTGGTTTAACTTTATTCAAGGGATTCTTGACCCAATCCCAGTTGTTGATAATTCTTGTAATCAATTCCATTTAACCGTATACAACATAAGATCTGCTCCGGCAACTCTTCAGCTTTGTTCCCCTGATTTACAGATAAGATTAGTATTAGTAACAGCTTGTCTCCACTATGATTTCAGATAGGGAAACAAGAATGAGAGGTTCTAATGAGGAAGTCACTTGGGCACTGGAAAAACTTGCCTGAATTGTGAGGCCAAAATCCAAGATGCAGAGCTTTAGTCTATCAAAGAATGCTTCAAACCCTTTCCTAGAGATGTAACTGAATCTATGCATATCCAAATCAATCTCCAAGTAGTTTTCTCCCTGTACAGAAATAATAGTGTGTGTTAGAATGAAATCAAAATAAGAACAACTCATTAGAATTTTCTGGAATTCTCACAGCCAACACCAGTTCAGCTGGCTCATAAAGCAGTAATACAGAAGCAATGAGAAATACTATCACTTGGATCTGAGAACGAAAAGAGGGTATAAAACTAATACAATGAAAAGGAATTTTCAAGTTGATGAAATTTCCTTTTGAGCTTACCAAGAAGAACTCATGTTGAGGACGTGAAAGAACAGGTTTTTCATTGTAAGCATGCATAAGCTTTCTTTCTGGTGCACTTAAATGGAGGTCATCCACATTTACTACACGACCCAATATCTTCAACCTTTCCCTGAAGGGTACAATTGTATCTAGTGGAAAACCCTTGACCTTTTCTACTTCATCATCGATTAACCTCTGTTCCAGAAAGAAGAAAATGGCCATGAACTAATTAGATTGGCAGTTTAATACACATATTAATAAAGGTAAACATAGACTGATCTTCTAGTCTAGAAACAGGAAATGGGTAAAGGAAAAGGATTATGTAAAATGACAAATGGTAAAACCATCCTGCAAAATGCAGCGTATCAGTTTTTAACGTCTTGATTTAGGGTGATATGAGCATTCCATTTAGAACAAGAATGTCCCAAAGAAGAAAGCACTATTTTCTTGGGAGGGCCAACTCAAGTGGAAAAGGCACCCCCACCTAGAACAAAGGTCGGTCTCAATCATTCCAATCCTTTTTTCCCTAATAAAAAATATTACTTATCCAAAAAAGAAAAAAAAAAAATCTCCCAAAAAGTCACAAGACTTTTCGTGGCACTCATTGCTAGGGTGAAAAGATTAGTAGAAAAATCCTACTATAAGAATCCGTTACATACATGCAAAACAAAAGCACTGAAATGCAAGTATATAATGTGGTCCATCTTACTCTGATATTTTCTTGAAAATGGGATGGAAGTTCCTTGTAACTTTCAGAAAGCTTAAAGTATAAAACAATACTCATCCCTTCCCCATCAGTTTCACTCTGGAAAAGAGAAGCAGGATAAAGTGGAATCTGCAGGCAACACCAAAAGAAACATGTTAGTATCAAAAGCTGGAAGAAAATAGAAAGAACAAAGAAGACAATCCCAGTCTCATAAAAATGATGAAATTTATATTTAAAGGTTTGGGGGCTCAAGCCATACAGTTTGCACAAACTAATCATGGGAAACTAATGCATATGAAAATATAGGGGAAATAGGCTTTAATAAGTGAAGCATTAGTTTAAAAGGAAGTAATATTTGCAAACAGTGTAAGGAAAGAGCCAAAGATCATCATGCCAACAACAAGTCGGCGACAAGGCTGTAGACAGAGGTATGTAAAGGACCAGGACAACCAGAAAAGTGTCATCAAGGCTGTGACTGTCAAAATACATTATGATGTTTTTGAATTGTGCTATTGTAGGATTGCTATCTGGAACATTGTGGATTAATTCGAGAACAGACTTTGGTCCCTTAGAGAAACCCCAATTTTGAATATAAAAGAACAAGCAAATATAGGAGCTTATTTATCAAATGTATCTTCAACATATGAATTGAAAAATCTCAATCTCTCAAGCAAAGTATATATGAAATAAGCAAGGTTGCTTGAAATTGTGATTTCTTTTTGCACATTCAACTCACAATGTTTAACCACAGCACAAAAACTTAGTGGGTGCATGAATCAAATTAAAGGCAGAAATACCTGAGCATTTAAAACAAGGATAGATGGAAGTATCCCAGAAGAGTTAACAGCAGGAAGTTCCACAAATTGAGCAATATGATCAACTTTCCGTGGAGACAAGTATACATCAACACCAAATGGATAATATGCAGCATAATTAGGGGCCAACTCCTTCTTTTTATCCCTGCCACACGAGAAAAATGGATTCCATGTGAAATGAAAAGGGAGTTGAGGTCAAATTGTTAAGCCACCTATGAAGTTTTAACTGTAGAGTTCTGCAGACCTGTACTGTAATCATATATATATGCATAGTGAGCCTATGGAGATGTGCATACATGTACTTCTTTCTTACCTAAAATAGTTCTCTCCCCGAACTTTGAAAGTACTTGGCTCAATATGTGACCAAGAATCGAGCATGTTCTTTTCTGCTGGGCAAAAAGGTACTTGAGAACCTGCTATTGGTCTTTGCAGAAGTGTCTTTGAAGATACTACGAAAACCAGAAAATTAAAAAACCAATAATAAGTAAATATAATTTACAAGTTCTACATGGGATAGGAGAATAAATTAATGCAACATCCTAACAATTTCATGCTTGTGTGTGTGTGTGTGTGTGTGTGTGTGTGTGTGTGTG
>QLOD02000001.1:13565705-13590951 GCA_003260245.2 Sideroxylon spinosum | reverse complement strand
ATTTCCCCCAACATGTTTAGTTTCCTAAATTAGTAGAACCAAAAAAAAAAAGTGGAAAAGAAAAGGAAGAGACAGAAGATCATTTTTCTTCCCATTTTCTCCCTATTTTCTTTCTTTTTTTTTTTTCAATTTTTTCTTGTTATCCTACCCTCCCCCCCTCCCCTCTTTCTTCTGCTATCAAATAAGATAAAACTATCTGTAGTTTTTTAAAATGTACAAGGAAAAATTATTTTAGCCTCATCCGTCATTCTTTTCTCTGCAAAACAAATAGGAAAAGATATTCATTTTCATCACAATTTCTCTTACTTTCTCCCACGATGTACTTTCGCTTCTTTTTTGTTTCTCTATTTCCAAATCAAATAAAGATTAAGATCCATGATTCTGTTGTGTAGAATACGAATCAAACCTAGCAACAATGGAAAATATATCCAAAGCGAAATTGAAAATAAAACACAAAATATAAGATTTACGTGGTTCCACAGTTGCTTACATCTAGAGGTATAGTATATATAGTTTTATATTCAAAACCTCTAACATTGGAGTAAATATTACAAGACAATGAAAAAAGAACTTTGAAGAAACCCTAAAAGAATCCCATTACCTTGGTCTTCTTTTTTCTACCTTGCAAACCATAGAAAACTCTAAAATAATCTTTATAGATGTGAACAGCATGTTTCCTTATATGGGAAACCAAAATCCATCCCGAAATGAACATTTAAAAGAGTTTTAGAAAAACTGAATTCGCGCCGCTCACTGGGACCAAGAGCGTACCTAGAATTTGTAGTTTGTAGGGTAAAATTACATCTTTGAGGTAAATAAGGCAAAAGCAAAAAAAGAATGAATATATATAGAGCGGCAAACGCTTTAATAACAATGGGGCAAAAGTAAAATTATAAGTAAACAAAAGTAAAATTAATAGTGTCTTGGTGATATTTTCCAAATTGCCCCCACTGGGCCTTACTCGGTTCACACGTCTGGAACAAATTTCCAACCTTACTGCAAACCCCCTACTTTTGCCACTGACCCTCCCAGCGATACTCAGCTGGCAAGGCTTGGCAGCAGTCTACCTCCACTTTTATATCTCAACAAGTTTAGGTTTCTTTATAGATGTTGAAATTGAATGTCATACATTGGGAATTTCAGAGTTACAAAGTTGGGCTGTGCAGTTCAATGACAACATTACTTGAGGCAAAAGTTCTCGGTTATTCTATGGAAAGTAGGGAAATGACAAGAATAAACCTGTATTTTCTGCAGTGCCTCCATAACAAGCCTTGCATGGAGAATTTTCTCCAATGTCTTTACATGCATCTTCAATCCTGCTGTAATATGCCAATGCCAACACATATAATAAGAGAAAGATCTTCCAGAATTCATCACAGTATCATAATGCTAGGGATCCATACGAGAAATAAAAATAAGAATTCAGTAAAATTCTATTCCCAAATGCCTTATCTTCTAGATATTCATAAACAAAACTCTTTGCCTATGCAATGGTTGAAATAAATTATCTTCATGGAAAGCATGAAAACTGACATAGACAAATAGCATCCACACAAATAGCAAATTTCTGGTCATAATCCATTATTTTTATGTTTGATTTCTATCTTTGATGCTGGTTTGTTCACTTTCTGATGATTTGATGTTTGTATTGGTTCTCAATCTCATAAGAACCTGTGCGGGATCGAAATGACAAGAAGTACCCTCGTCATCCGAGAATAACACCAGTCATTGTTAGTGGTGGAATCACACCAGAGGTGAGCGGGGTGAGAGTTGAGGCAACCCAGATCAAAAGAGAGAAAGAGATTTGGTAGGTGGGTATTGAATATAATGCCATAAATGTGGGAAGGGCAGAGGTATTTATAATTGTGGACTTGGTGGGGGATAGGCTCATGATTGCAGGTAATAGGGGTTGAGTGTATCAGAGGATAATGTTCGACGGTAAAGGTGACTATACCTCAAGGGCAGTCCAAGTATTGAAAAGCTCAAGGTGTTTGGATCTATGATCAGACTAGAGAGTGACATGTTGAGGTTATTAAATTGCTGGTGCAGATGCATTAGATACTCTCTCTATCCTTGGGCTAAGGAAGGCCTCGACGAATCCCCAACTCTATAAACCAATCCACTCGGCCCCAGTGATTCCACAATAGATTGTTCCATTGAAGTCTCCCGGGAAGGAAGAGCCTGTGGGGTGCAAGAGGAGTTCTTGTCCTTGCTCCTAGCCCAAGGACCCTACTGGCGTGAATGATGTAAAGGAGGATATTTGCTGGTCTCAGAAGTGATATCCATTTGGGGAAGTAGTCCGTGGATGCATGGAGGTGTACTACGCTACATGTTCTCCCACAGAACCTATCCATCAAATTGAATTTGTGCCAAAGACTTTGACCAATACAAACCCTTTATATCTACCCAGTTGAATGTTGGACAGGGCCCAATGTAGGAGATAATCAAGACAGATTGACCTCCGACTTTTTCTATTCCTTGGCTTTTTATTATGCCAGCATGGAAAGAAGGCCTCTAATCCACCTTGAGCTTATTGTTTTGTAAAATACATACAAATTTTGAAGTCAGCATTCAACTTGAACACAGAAGTTGCGATATTGCTTCATCAGCCCGAATCAAGGAATCCTTAGATATGATAGGATGACAAATACATTTATCTAACCTGTTAATTTCTGTTTCTTTAATTGCTGCACATTCTTCTTGGACTCCCAAAACCGAGGAGAAAGCTTTTCTATCCTGGCAAGGGGAAAAAAATATATTACGACAGACTGGCGAATAAAGGACAAACATTTAAAAAAAGAAAAAAGAAAAAAAAAAAAGAAAGACAGATACAAACTACCATAAAGACATGAGTAGAGTAAATGTTGGATGCTAATTCGGGATGCACTTCGTACCTCAAGTAACAGGCAGCTATAGAAGTAACAGGGCCCATAATGTACAAACTTGAGAGGTCAAATCAGGAATAGCACAACGTAAATTGACCAAATTGGAGAGTTGGTTGTAAATTGATCAAATTGGATTTTTTATCTGTGACATTTAAGTGGATGTAGGATATGCTAACAAGTTTATTTATGAACAATCAAAATAGAAAATCAAAAATGAATTATACAGCATTTGCTGTGAACCATCTAAACCTACCTTCATCTGTCCTTCACCTGCCCCAACATATGTACATCCAAAAAATGCAGGTGACTTGAGATCCGGTAAACCCAACAATGTTATAGACACTATTTTGTTTAAAGCTGAAACTACAATAGCTTGAATACCCTAAGTTATTCAAATAAAGACTTCCCTTTGCTCACCTCATCATTCATATTTGTGACAGCACCCTGAATCTTTTCTACAATAGTCCCAAGACTCCATAATTCCAACTGCAATGCCTGACCATTTGATTGTTTCTTGGGAAGTCAGAGATCAGTGAAGACTAGCTACAATAATTCAACTAAAAAGCCTTTTTTCCTATCTTTCTTTTCTGTTTGTTTTGGAAAAAGAAAGGACAGAATCTTAAATACAGACCTTCTTCTCTGACAGTAAATTCTGTATGACCATATCCTTTGCTGATAGTGTTTCCTGAAGGTGAGGCTAGTTAAGATTTTACACTCGCAAGAAGTATCTTTGCCGGAAAGTTCAAACCATCAATTAGAATCTCTGGATAATATAGATATTTGCTTGTGTGGATATCTCTTGTATCTGTGGTTGGCAGTTGTTATTCATTTTAGCTCCCTCCAGCTGTGCTTCCAGCTCTGAAATTATTTTCTCCCTTTTCTGGAGCTCATCTTCATCATTTCTCGATTTATTTTCCAGGTCAGAGATCTTTTCTGCATGTAAAAGATTGAAACTCCAGTCTCATTAAAGCAAAACCAAAGTTTGCATGCATTAAAATATGGGAAAGATATTTAGCTTTGATGACTATTTAGGAGACCAAATCACAGAAATTTATAATTACGGGATAGTGATGGTGGCAAATCTTGGGGAAATTACTTCTCCGAAAACTCAACCTTATTTGACTAGCAAGGCAATGACGAAGCATTGCTGCAATTTCCAGATGATTTATAATTAAATATTTAACACAAGATTGAGATTTGAAATTACCAATAAATACGTTCTCATAAGCAGAAAGCTTGTCCATTTTGCTCTTTAATCCAATCACTGAACACGAAAGCAAAGTTAAGAAGGAATATCATTCTGTGTTTTCTCAGAGAGACTTGAATAGTTTATTCTGCAGATCATATATGAGCAATTAAGCATACACATGGAAAAGTTAGTTCAGAAATCTACGTGCCTATTCCCTCTTTTTCACTCACAAGATGTTGCACATTATCCAAAACTTGCTTGACAGAAAAAGCCTCCTTTTCTATTGAATCAAAAAGTAGTAAATGAGCATTTATCTTCTCACAAAGGATAGCAAGCTTTCTGTCTCTGGTGTGAATGGATCGTTTCATTTCACAAGTAGAGTCCTGCAGGTCAACGTGACATCAAAATATGGTATATGGGTTGTAAACACTGCTTACTTTAATGAAACTTTCATAGTAGGATTCAACATCATATAATACTATTGCACGATGATTAATACCACATAATTCATTAATTGAAGCAGTTTTGCATTATCTGTCTAGACCACTTATAAAGCAACACTAGAGATCTCTGAAATCCGTCAATTGCTTTGGTGAAGACCTTTTACCTTTTCAAAGTAATCCCCATAAAATAATTAAATTATCACCAATTCATTTCATTTTGAATAAGAATAGATGAATATGTAATTGAACTTATCCCTTCCTAAGACGGTGTGACATGTTTGAGAAATTTAATACTTCACGTTTACTTAAATTAGTTTTTTAACTGTAACATTCATTGGCCACGTTTATAGTTTCGATATCGCAGAAAATAACAGCTGTGGCATTCTATGGCCTAAATCCAGAACTTCATTTGCAACCCAAATCACAGTTGACTGCTGATACAAACATCAATTTCAATTTCTCAAAGACAATGTTAATATTAACAAAATTGAAACAAGCCTCATAAACTACATTACAAACCTCATAAACTTTTACAAAATTTTCCCGTGACTGAAGTAAGCTATTTATAGTTCCCTTCAACTCCTTTTCCTTGTTTTCAAGCGAAGCATTCTCATGCTGAAGGTAACTAACCTGCAATGATACATCATACGTTTGAATAAAAGAGCAAATCAACGAATTAACCAGAAAAACATCCACACAAGCATTAGCTTTTACTTAATCTCTAACAGTAATTTCTACAAACGCATAATTTGCAAATTCCAAAATGCCAATTCACTGACCTTCCTTTCAAGCTTAAGCCGTAATTCATTCGACAGTGCCAATTCCGCCTGCAATTCCGTTATCTTTCTTCCGAATTCTTCCTCTGCTTGCTTTTGTTTCTGGATTCAAACATCAACAGTTTCTTTTGTATAAATTTCACTAGCCCACACATATATAGATGAACGCAAGAACATAATATATATATATATATATATGAGAATCTGTACAATATGTAGCCGAAAGTAATTGAAAGGAGACCTGAATAGAGAGGTTGAGTTGCTCGGTGGCAGACTCTTCTCTTCCCTGAAATGTTGACGGAGAACGTTGAGAGAAGGGATGTACAAATGCTGAGAGAGACGATGGCGATGGAGAGACTCACTCTGAGTTCACGAACTTCGGTGATCAGGGCTCGAAGCTGAAGCTTGAATTTGGAAAATTTGAACAGCTCCATTTTCCCGCCAAGTTCCGTCACACCTTCAACATTGACTGATTGTGGTTCGCTCTTCTCGACTTCATGCAGCTGAAATTATAGTGGCGACATACCGGACCCTGGTGAATGGGAAACGGTACTAGAAGGTTCGACAAAGCATTATGTGTTCTGTATCGCATTTGTATCGATTTGTACCATTTCGAGATCATAGTGAATTTTTTCTAGAATTTTTTAAGATAAATATTATTTTTTTTTTAATATATGTTTTTCTAGATCGGCTGCCCCTTAAAAAATAAAAATGAAAAAAGATAATCCTTTTCGTTTCTTATCAAACACCATATACAGGCTCTCTCACACACACACACACACACACACATAATCTTTCTTTTTATTTACTTTACCGCTTCTTCATTTAAATTGTGAAAATAAATTTCTTAATATATTTCACTTTATTTTTTAAATTGTGAGAAACAAATAAATTAAGTGCAGCTAGTCTAATTCTATTTTTAATTTGTTATCTTTGTTAACGTCAATATGAAGATATATAACTTGTATTTTTTACTTAAATTGTATTGCGCGTGTCTTTGTGTATATTTAAATAATGTATTAATTTTTTGTGGCTATATATATTTATAAAAAAAAAAAATACTAGTAATTAGACTCATGCATTACATGGATTTATTATATTAATAGTCACTTAAGGAAGATATTGTTTATTAAATTAAATTATAGCCAAAAAAGTGGGTAATCCTATTAAATAAAATAAAATAATTAACTATTTCACATATAATTGTCTCTTAATTATGTGTTTGTTATTTTTATCTTTACTTAATTAGAGAAATAAAATTAACATAAAATAATATAGTTTGAAAAACAATTAATTTACATGACACCAGTTCATAAAGAATCTAATTTAGGTAAAAATTCAATTCATAACTCTATTTGTTCGATACACGCGCACACACATTTTTAAAGAAAACAATAAAAAGATCAATACACAGATATACACGTAGTTTTCCAAAAATGTAAGTACATCTACGAGAGTGAGAGGAAGAGTTATTTTTTGTTGATTGCAGGTTTACATAAAGAGTACTATAATTGCCTTTATTCATAACTCTTTTCTTAAAACTTGATTTCCCTCCATATGAGTCACAAATGCCAACAGATCCAATTTATTTAAATTCATAAGTACATACATTACATTGGATTTTTTTTTTTTTTTTGAAAAATAATTTATAATAAATAATCAAGATCACATGTAGGCTTAATATTTGAAATAAATAAATAAATAAATAACTATAGAAGTCGATAATTACAACTCTACCACAGCAATATCATTCAAAGTCTATCGTCCAGAATCATTTTCTGGTCTTACAACTTTTTCCGATTCCTGATATGAAAAATATAGGGGTTTGTGCGCCCCCTCTCTTTGCATAAACCAGGCCCTGAGATGACTAAGGACTAGATGATGACTGGCAAGAACTAGAAGTAAAAAGTAGAAAGATTCGTATAACATGCATGAAAGAGCCATTCTTATTCAATGGTAAAACCCTAGATATTACAGAACTAGGATTGTTACTAAAAATTACAACCTCAAAGCAGTAATAGATTTACTGTTTCAGAAAGCTACTTCGTAGCTGTAAAGATAAACGGAGAATTCTCCGTACATTAATAGTTTATGTTGCCGGTTGTGTTCTATCGTAGGAAGTTCCACTTTGGTTGAAATTATTCCCACTTGATTGAAAGTAGGAAGTAGCTGCCCAGATCACACGTAGGAGCAGGATTACCACAAATACAGTGCCTCCAATGGTACATGCCACCTAGAAACCACATTCATAACAACGAGGTATCTTAGATCTCTTGCTCTGTTTTACCCATAAATATGCTGAAGGTCTTATGCTCCAGAATGAAATCATTGCTAGAAATTAACAACCAACACCCCCCACCAAAAAAAAAAAAAAAAAAGAAAGGAAAACAGATGCAACAAATAACCTAATATAATCTTTGAACTTTATTAGCAATGTAGCTTCACCAAATTCTTAAAAGGTTTTTATACTCATTTTCCAAATATTTTACAAATTGAATGGACCAAAAAGATTACAAGCACAAGAACGTAAAAAAGATTACAAGCACAAGAATGTATTCCTATCGTTGAAAAAGGGAAGCCACTTTGAATTGTATCTTTTCCGTGACTTTCTTTTTTCTTTTTGGACAAGATATCTTTGCATGAAAATATGACGAAGAAGACATTATGATCTTCATGGCTGGATAGTTTCAAAAATGAAAATGAACTACTATTATACTTATAAAAAAAAAAAAATTAATAGCTTTATAATTCAATTTTCCAGATGATCTCAGATTCATCAATCATGGAAATGTTCGGTACCTTTCTTGGCACAGCAACCAGAATATCCACCCTTTTTCCTTAATTTTTTTTCCCTTAATTTTCCAGTTCCGTTATTTCTACAACAACCTAACCCAAAAACAACCCACCCCCTCTGTGAGGATAAATAAAATAAAAAATTTACCTGCAGTTCAGTCGTACACTTTCTAATTGTGCAAATAAGATGCAACACTACATCTATCAGCAAGCAGTAAGACCTAAATTCTTATGCAATGGCACTAATGGCGAAACAATACCTCAAGAAGGGCCTTCAGGACAGAAAGTGAAGCCAAAAGAAGGACTCCATCAACTGCAAAAGAAACCTGTACTCCCAAGATGAGAGCGAGAGCGAGAGAGTTAACATAAAAGTTGAAACTTGAAAGTAAAGCAACCAACAAAATTCATGCACTAAAGTGTTGCTTAAAGCAGCAAGAAATCCACTACCGATGGCATGAAAATAACAGAATAGTGAAACTTAATGGGAAATAAACACACTCTCCCTCATAACCAACATAGTTTAGGCAAGTTCCATTATTAACCTAAAAATCCATGATCCATATTTAGCAGCCAGATATTAGAAGCTAAGAATGGACATCGACACAACAAGACATGGATTTCATACTCTAAAACTAAACAAATAAGTAACATGATGATTACATTCCATAAAAAATGACAGTAAAATAATACTCAATAACTTAACAAAGGAAGTAATAACACACACACACATATATATATATAAGGTTGAGTTGAGTTGGGTTGGGTTGTTTTCCAACATGTGTTGAAACGAGTTTGTGGTGCGTCCAGACTCCAAATTGTGTTTGAATATAAAAAAAAAAAAAATTAGACACGGAAAAAGGCGAGTCCAACACCTATATAGGTCGTGTCCAAGTCCCTTGTAAGCTTGACTCACAAACAACATCCTTGGTGGTGAGTCCATGTTTCTTAGGTTAGAATCAAGATGATAACTGGTATGATCTCAAAAAGAGCTTCCCGTGCAAAATGAAATTTTATATACAATAATCATGAACAGACACATATAAGACCCAAAATAGCAGCAGATTGCATGAATACCACTATGAACTACATATTCAATGAAATAATGTTTTCAAGGAAATAGCTATCCCATCAACATTCACACTGATAAAACCCTCAATCTATGCTACATGGAGTTGGATATGAGTACTGGGTACGGTATGTATTTGGATATCGAACTTTTCAAAATTTTAAATTTACAATATTGGGATATGTATTCAAAATTTGGTATTGATATGTGGACACATCATACATATTTAAATATATTGTTTATTGTATAGCAAACTGAGATAAGATACATTTATTATTTACGAATGTAATCAAAATAAAATGAAATTTGAATAAAAAATGAGTTTTTTTTATCTTCTATCCACATAAAGGGACAATTTAGAGCATAAGACTCCCGCATTGCAAGGTCTAGGAAGTGTAAGATATACCGCGGGATTAAAATTGATGCATACGATAAAATTATGGGAGAGAGTTATTGAGAGAAGACTAAAAAGGACAACAAACGTTTCAGAGAATCAATTTGGTGTCATACCTGGGGGATCAACCATGGAGAGGTTAACGGAACCGTATAGAGAAGGTCAAAAAGATTTACACGTGGTATTCATTGATTTGGAGAAAGCCTATGACCAGGTTCCTAAGGAGATTCTATGGAGAGTATTAGAAAAGAAAGGAGTGGTGTCACATATATTGAGGCGATAAAGGACATGTATGATAGAGCCGTGACATCTATACGGACGACTAACGGAGAGACTAAGGAATTTTCCATCACGATTGGTCTACATCAAGGTTCAGCTTAAGCCCGTACTTGTTTACCCTAGTTATGGATGAGATTACGAGATATATGCAGGATGAGGTGCCGTGGTGTATACTATTTGTAGATGACATTGTTTTAGTAGATGCGACGAGAGAAGGAGTGAATACTAAGTTGGAATTGTGGCAGGAAAAGTTAGAGACAAAAGGATTTAGACTAAGTCAATACAAAACGGAATATATGGAATGCAAGTTTAACCAAAGTATGATAACTGGTGGTATAGAAGTGAGTTTGGACACACATAAGATTGTAGAGAAAGAAAACTTTAAGTATCTTGAATCTGTGGTGCAACAAAATAGATAGATTGATACTGATGTAAGTCATAGGATTCAGGCTGGGTGGACCAAATGAAGGAGTGCTTTGGGGGTCTGGTGTGATCAGAAAGTCTCTCTCAAGGTGAAAAGAAAGTATTATAAAGTAGCAGTAAGACCGATATTGTTATATGGATCAGAGTGTTAGATAGTAAAACATAATCATGTTCAGAATATGGCAGTTATGGAGATGAAAATGCTAAGATGAATGTGCGGGATCACAAGGAGAGATAGGATAAGGAACGAGGATATTAAAGATAAAGTAGTAATAGCACCGATTGAAGATAAAATGAGAGAAAATCGTTTAAGATGGTTCGGCCATGGTAGAAGACGTCCAATGGAGACACTGGTTAAAAGGTGTGAAAGCATGGAGATTGTCAGGAGAAAGAGAGGAAGAGGGAGAGGAAGACCTACGAGAAGCTGAAAAGAAACTATTAAACATAACCTTGTCTTCATGGATCTAACAGAGGACATGGCCCTAAACAGATTTGATTGGCGTCGTCAAATCTATATAGCCGACCCCATCTAGTGGGAAAAGACTTGGTTTGGTTTGGTCTAATGCGGATATGGGCCATATGAGAGTCGGACACATATCCCCATACAAAGGAGAAGTAGAAGAATTCAGATAACACAGCCCTCGAGTAGCACCGGTATAATTTATGTTTGAAGATACTGGGTTGTGACCATAATATCATAATGACCCCATGCATGCAGAATTGAGCACATTGATTTCGTGAAAATTAGTTTCCGATGCCCCCAGATTCATTGTTGAAATCCCCATACAAAGACTTGATTTATGCTTATCTCATTGCAATATTGTCATTGGCTGTTTCCAGCGAACTGCAGAGCGACTTAAATGATTACTCATTTGTGTTTCCTTGCATGCAAATAATGTTAGGCTGCAGCCAGATAAATTAATTGTACTCACTAGGAAAAAGATATGCTGGATAAGGCCGGAAAGAAAGAGCAAGGAAATTCTTGCCAGATTAATAAGGCAATTTTTATACATGCAGTGAATAATTAACTTCAAAGCGGAATAATTTCAAGCAAGGATGGATAGTAAGTGTTAACTGGGGACTCAAATCATAATGCCTGAATGAAACACATTTCCAAGGAGTAAGATTGTAAGCAGATCCTTCGAAATTGAATGGCAAGCGGGTTTAAGGTGTTTGCAGCAAAATGGAGTGGAAGCTTTGTCCACGTCAGAATTATCTGCAGATAAGAGCATCAAAGTAGTAACACTCTAGATAAGCTTTTTAATGTAAAGCAAAGGGCTCGTCTATTGGTTACTGCAGTGAATCACCAGGTGCAAGGGCTTCGGCACAAAGGTGGAATTTCAGGGTGGTTTAGTTAATACGAGTATCTATGCATCAGTAATTCCCTAGAGTGTTGAGGTTCTACTACCTAGAGCTCACATCTGAGATCCTTTCCAATGAAGTCCCTTTAACAACAACAACAAAAAAGCCAGCGAGTGTGATGGCCACACTCCAAAGTCCAAACAAATATGAAAATCTTGGGGAAGAAAATGTTAGTAACAAACTATATAATTACCTCTACTCGCAAAGCCTCCATCTGAAAATATCAGACCAGCATAAAAGATAATGGAGGGGGGCTGCGGGTTGAAATAAGATTTGGTCAATTTAATTGAGCAGTGTAACAAGTTCTGTGACTGTTTGATAAGAGGGGAGAACAATTTAATCCACCGTTAACTAGGAA
This sequence comes from Sideroxylon spinosum, assembly GCA_003260245.2. Taxonomy (NCBI): domain Eukaryota; kingdom Viridiplantae; phylum Streptophyta; class Magnoliopsida; order Ericales; family Sapotaceae; genus Sideroxylon; species Sideroxylon spinosum. The sequence continues at coordinate 13,578,983 of QLOD02000001.1, read as the reverse complement.
GTAGGGACTTCCCAGGAAATTTAATTTGCCTATGCAGTATAGTTTATTTCAATGTTCGAACCCTGAAAAAAACCTGTCTATGGCATGGTAAAATTTCATAAATCTGACCTACCCTAAACCCCACAATGCTAGAGTTGCCCTTTAGCATAGTTTATTTCAATGAGCATGATCATAAATTTTTCCCATGAGAATGACCATAGCCCCCTTAATCATGATCCAGACACTGGAGGCTAAAATTTAATGCAAATCTGAGGGCATTAAGTATGCTTCTATAGCTGCAGTGAGTCCGTTATCAACTCAATGTTTTTCCAAGCATACGTAGCTGAGTTAATCCATATCCAGCTAAAACTAAATTGTTTTCTTCCAATTGCAGAGCAGAAGGAAGTTTTCATCTTTAACCCTTCTTTCCTTAATTATTTTCTTCTCTTTTAATTCATAACTATTAACGAGGGCTAACACACTCCACTATTAGCCTTCAGAAGGCATTAATCCAAATATTTTCTCCTACATAATCCCTCCTTCAAATGTTTCAACTTCCATGAAAATATGCACCAAATGTGGGGGTCAGAAACGCAACGCCTAACAGAAATTTCCACCTTTCTTTAATTCTTTCGTGTACAAATGGATTCGAACTCTCTTTTCAATTCCCTAACCCTCAGTTTGGAATCATTCCATTATTAGAATTGATTTTGTTTTTTAAATAAAGATTTGATTTGATAAAATTTGTGTTTGGTACAAATTTGAACTTAATAATTGAATTAATTTGGTTTTAAGTGAAATACCATGTGAATAATAAGTAAAAAATCTAGTAAATATGATATAAGCCCACTCTCAAAACATAAAAAGTAACATCAAATATAATAGGTGAGAACCACAATGAAAGCAGATCAACTTCAATCATCCACACAAAGGATTTACTATCACCTTCAATGCTCTTTAGTAGCCATACTAGAATGCTCTTACCAGCTGGGGAGGAATTACTGCCGGTAAGACTGAACGAGAGGCTTTCCTGACCCTCTTCGAGACCTTCCTAAACATGCTCTGAAGGAACCTGAACAGCAAATCGACGCTGCTCTCCGTATCATCTTCTTCATCGCTATCGTCTTCTTCGTCAATCACATCGTCATTATAAGAAAAACCTCCATCAATATCCTCAAATTCTTCTTCGCCCGTCGAATTGTTCAACTGCCGAATCAACAGCTATACAAGTTCATAAACCATATGCATGCCTATTCACACCTGTATGTGTAAAAAGAGAGTAAAGTAAGTAGGGGAGACCTTTGAACGGCGAATGCTGATAAGCCTTCCACTGGGGCTGGTTCTGAAGCGGCGGTGATGAAGAAGCAGTGAGTGAGGATTGAATGAGTGATTTCGAGATGGTGAGAACGATGAGCGAAGATTAGTACATGTGAGGCTGATGAAAGGCAACGCTGCCGCAGCTCCTCCAGCCATCTGATCGGAATAATTCGATTTGGGTGTTGCTAATGATATATAGCGTGTAATTAAAGAGAGAGGTATGCTTAGCAATAAAAATCAAAGTCTAAAGAGAGTGACTTGTACTTGTAATATTGAGAAGAGATTTTATTTTAAATTTGTTTTATTAATTTTAAAAATAAGAAATATGTAATTATTAATAAATTTTGCAATTGTTATTATATAATCACACAAATTATAAAGCAATTGTTATTATATAATCACACAAATTATAAAAAAAATTAACTTATTTTTATATACCACTTATTAATTTTAGGTTTTTTTTCACTATTGATTTTTTTAATGATATTCCAAAAATACTATTATTTTTAAATTATAATTTTAAGTGATAAGTAGAATTTAATCTATATATAATTATAATACTTAAAATTCAAATATTATGTTTAAGTACTAAGTTATAAAAATTTTAATCAACTAAATAATTTGAATATTAAGTGATAAATATAATTTAAATTAAATAATTGTAATATTAATTGATAAGCGATACTATTTAATAATTATTAATTAATAATCTCGAATATTTTAAAAAATACATTACCGCACACAATTAGATGTTGGATGGCACAACTACATTTGTTGATATCCTAGTTAATTTTGTATATTATCTATCTAAAAAACTAAAAGAATCTATTTTTACTATACTTTTCTCTTTTACTTTAATCCAATATGGTATATCTATTTAATCTTCGCTTCGTTTTATTTTTTTAAGTGTTTAAATTATTTTTGAAATTTCTTTACTAAAACTTCATGTTTTCTTATGTATAAAAAATCATTAGAGTTGTACTATATAATTTTAATAGATGTAAATAAATTCATTGGTTTCACAAAAGAATCACTTGCTCGGATTTTAAAAGAGACCTAGTTACTAAGGGTTCGTTTGTTAATACTATCCTTTTTTTTTTTTTCTATGTAACTGTTTATGCTTTTTTTTTCTAAAATTAAAACTAAAAATTCATTTGAAAATGTAATTTTTTTACAGTAATTAGTTTTACTTTAATAAGATATTTAATTTTATTATTTCTAAAAAAGTTAATAGAACTCAACAAAATATATTTCATATATATTAATTAAATTAAATTATTTTTTAGAAATAACTTAATTCGATAAATATAAAACATATTGAATATTAATTTAATCAAATTATTTATAAAAATAATTTAGTTTAGTAAAATATTTAAATAAAATAATTTCTTTTAATGTGAGCAATAAAAAATAAACAAACTATTAAAATTGACAAAATGTTTATAAGGGAAAAAACAAGAATGAAAATATATACATATATTTTTGTTTAAGATTATATTTTTTGAAAACAAGAACAATAAAAATAAATTTAAAACATATATTTTTATTATCAATTTTTAAAAATTTTTAAACATAAATAAAAAATAATTATAAATAAAAACATTTACTTAATTGTTATAGGCTTTAGTATCAACGCACCTAATCACAGAACCAAGAGAGTTAACATCCAAATATTAGATCGGAACTGTTGAAATTGAATAGCAGTCTAGATTGATTAATATATTTTAAATTTTAAAATATTTAAATAAATTTAAATTGTTAAATTTTAATTCAATAGTTTTCAAACTTAATGTTATCGGCCTTTTTACCTAATCACGTGCTATTGATTGTTCCGATGGTCCTAAAAATTTATAAGAACAATCATGCCTAAAATGACTTTGACCTAAGATTTATAAATTTAGTTTAACAGTTGATTTTGATAATAACAGAAATTTAATTAAATTTCAAACACATTATGTAAAATGTTATAATTAATTTCAATTTGACAGCTTTGAGATAATATATTTGGTATAAATTGATATTATTTTTTAAATATTTCTATATAATTTGGATGAAGAAATAAAGAAATATCAAATATTGGAAAAATGAAAATCAAAGTAAGATGAAAACTTAAAGTATATAGTTAACTCATATGACTAGACAAAATCATGCATACATTAGTATATGTACGGTATTTGAAGACCTAATGGTTTAATTTTCAAGAAATTTATATAACAAACTAGACTTCTATATCTACAAATTTACTGCAAGAACTTTTTGTGAATTTGATGTTAAGATGTCCAAATTTGAGTTGGAAGATTAATTATTACAGAAGATATTTTAATTTTGAATTCTAAAACTAGTCTTAAATTTTCGAAACATAACTCGTATTCTAAAAATTTAAAATTTATGATTTTTTGTGTGTGAAAAAAAGACACATAAAGCTAAAATTTTTGTAATTTAAGTTTGTTAAAACTCCAAAAGCATCGTGGTAAAATAATAACCTTAATTGGAAATACAGATTCAGAATGTCAGAAAAAGCGATTTGAAATTAGTGTTAGTTTGGAAGCTATATATGAAGATCTAACAATTGGATAAAACTAAATTTTGACCAGAATATAGTTGACTTACATGTTCACAAATTCATTACTCCCGAGGTAACGTCAAATGTGATGTTATGAGTGTAAAAAATGTCACAAATGTATCTAAAAAAATTTGAATCTAAAAAACAGTATTGGAAGTAAGGAAATTCATATTCTTTTGAGAGCATAAATGTCTTTTCACTTAGTAACGGTCATTTAGTAATTTTTACCTATAAATAGACCCTCAAACTCTTATTCAACGAGAAGAACAAAGAAAGAAAAAAGTGTTTACAAAGATAAAAATGAAAGTTCAACATTTTGCAAAGCTAGAGTGATATATTCATGCATTTGTGTTTTTTTCTATATTCATGCATTTGTGTTTTTTTCTTTCATACTCAACTTATGAGAGCCTTTTTTATTTATTTATTTAATTGAGTTTTGAACTCTCATTATTATTGTAAGAGAGGAAATTCTATAACTCTTTTAATTTGTTTAAACTCATAATCATTATCGTAAGAGAATAAATTTTATAACTCTCTTAATTTGTGAGAGTTGGGAGAGCTCTTGTTTGTTTTGGTTTGAGTTTGAAACTAAAACAAGTGATATTAATTGAAACAGACTTGTAGAGTGATTTTGGGGATAAAATCACTTATAAATGTTTTCTAGTACAATTGGAAGTTAGTTTGTTACAAATTATTTAAAGAATAGTGAAGAAATTTAAAAAAGCCTTCAAGGAGTGGGAGTAAGTAGTATTAAAGGCGAATAACTATAGAATCGATTATCTTTATTTGTTCTTCATTCTCTTAATATTCATTACAAACACTAACACTTACTCTTCATCGATAAATATTTAATATTTTTGAATGTATTTCATAATTAATTATCATTTTAATTTAGACAAATTTGCTTTAGGGTTAATATCTTTATTCTTAATTGTTTTTTAAACAATCCTACTCAACCCTCCAATATTTAATATTTTTGAATGTATTTCATAATTAATTATCATTTTAATTTAGACAAATTTGCTTTAGGTTTAATATCTTTATTCTTAATTGTTTTTTAAACAATCCTACTCAACCCTCAAATGTTGCTATTTGAGGACAATAATGGTGAGCAGTGGTTAAAAAAAAAAAATCTATATAATAAAACAATTCATTGATATGATATTTATATATCCAATCCAATGATTGATATTGAATATTTATAATCTAATAATTAAAATTAATTTCTGTATATATGACACGAACCATCCTCTAGCCACTTGTAAAACCTGTCAACCCAACCTTTAAATGGATTATGCAAATTAGGAAGACGGAGAAATGACCATAAAAACTCGAAGCTGGATTTGCCCACAATTACAGCAACAATACGACAAAAAAACGGCATCGTTCTCTCGCAAGTCCTCCCTGGCGCCTTAGCACTCCCAAACCCTCGCCCACTTTCCTCCTCGCACGTCCCATCACAACCATCTTACCCGCAATAACATTCATCTGCTCACGCGCCAAAGTCCCCGTTCCAATAACGCCACCTGAGTTTCTCGACGCGACTTTAGAAATCGTTGAAATCCAAATTGAACGAACGTAGAAGTTTATTCAATTTACGCTGATATTTGTTTTTTTTTCTTTTTTGGTTCTTCGGGGTTTTAACTGAGGTGGTTAGGAAGAAGGAGAACAAGGAAGAATAGAAGAGATCTAATCTTCCCTGCGTTCGGTGTAGGATTGAGGGGCTTTTTTTGCGTTCGTTCCGGTGATCGGACGAACCGCAGTGAAGATGAACGGATGGGAAAGTATTAGGTCGTCCAGATCGAGGTTTGGTGGCGGCGGTAGGAGCTCACACGCGGCGGACCGACTCCCCGCCCGCAGCGTTACCCTCGGCCGTGTCCAGCCTCAGGCGCCCGGTCATCGCACCATCTACTGCAATGATCGAGAGGCCAATCTCATAGTCAAGTTCAAGGTTTCCCTACTTGGCTTAATTTTCTCCTTTATCATTTTCAGTCTATATGTACAAATACTTGTACATGTGTGTGTGTGTATTTATGTATGTGAACAAACAACGTTTAATTCGAATGAAGAAAAATAATTTGATTTGTTTTTGTTTTTTCTGTTCCTTTCTCCTCTTTGCATTTCATGGTTCAAAAGAACTAGTGTGGTTAAGAGATTTGGTATTGATTTGCAAAGTTGAACAATGATTTGATTATTTAAAGGTGAAAAAATGGCGGAGTCACAAGGTGATTGGTATTAGCAGTGTAAGCCAAATGCATATTAATTTTAGAAAACGTACAAGGGGTATGGTACTTCCAGTTAACTCCTTTTATCTTGCTATAAGGTGTGGAATGACAATTTTTTGGTATAAGAAGATGTTGGTGTGTTTGGATTTGTGACTGAACATGAAATGAGCTTTGGAATAACTTGGGTCAACTGTTTGGGATTTGTGAGATGAATATTTTGGGTTATAACAACTGGTTGGCAATTTATTTGTATTGGATTGTTACTATTGGTTTTGGCTCTTGTATATTATTTCGGGTAAATTACATTTTGCACGTCTGAGCTTTCACCGATTCTCATATCAGGGCCTGGGATTTTAATTATAATAATTAGGGGCCTTAGAATTCAATTTATTGTAATGTGAGGCCATTATTACTCTCCGTTATAATTTCACTCACTTGTGCATTCAAAAATGGAATTATAAATAGAGGGTTGCAGAGGTATTGCATTGTAACTAATCGAATACACAAGTCTTTAATTGTTACAATCAAAATGTTAGTTCCGCAATTGAGATTTGGTGAAAATTTCAGGGGTGCAAACTGTCGTTTACCCTATAATTTATATAAAAGTTTGAGCAAAGTGAACCTTGCAAGGTATCGCTACAAAAAATGTTGTTGGGAGCAAAGCTAATCGACAAAATCTATTACATAAAAGACCATGTGAAATTATAATTATTTTTGAATCCTGTAATTAATGTAGTATGACCACTGTTTTTAATTCTCATTTTTCAAATATGTAGTACTCATGCAATGTGTATATGGAAAGGCGTTAGAAAGTCTTGGCATGATTTTACCCAATCAAGATCAATTGTGGTTAGCAGAGGAAATTGAGTAAAAATTTGGCATGTTATTTTGGTTGGTGATTCAACCTTGAAGCATGCGTTTCCCACTATATATGAGTTAGCAATTAGCCGAGAGGCTTCAGTGGTAAGTACTTGACTCTGGAGGAAGGAAATGATTCCATAGAGCCTATGCCTTGGGAGCAATCTTCAAGATTGGGAGATTGATAGTTATGATAATTTTATCTAGAGGTATGCTTATAAAGCGGGGAAGGAGATGTGAAAATTAGATGGAAGGTTTGTAAATCATTATTTCTCAAGGAAATTCGGGATGCCCTCAAAGGTAATATTCTTCGTCTGGTGTTTGATTTATGATAAGATCCTTCCCCGTTACCATTGATAATCTTATTGTTAGAAGGTAGGTAATTGTAAATTGGTATTGTGAAGGATAGAACTTTTCTCTCGGCGCATGATAGCAGCTTGCTAAGATGCATTGTTTTTAGTTTAGGGCCCATTTGGATGACAAATTTTTTCCCACTTTTGGCAACTTTTAGCCATAAGTTGACACGTGTCCCTTTATTTGTTTTGTTAAAAATTAATAGTTAACGAAAGATTAGAGAAAGTTGGAGAAAATTAGTAAAAGTTAGAAAAAGTTGTTAGTTTTGTGTGTGGGAAGGAAGTTATGTGTTTAGTAAATTTTGTTGGAGAAAGTTGGAAGTTGGAGATTTTTGGTGGACTACCAAACGTGCTCTTAATAGTTTCACAAGTTTAGGATTTCCCTTGAGGTGGATGAGCTTTAATTAGGGGTGAAGGAGAATGATGTTTCAGTGCATCGAAACTATGATCGACATTGTTCCCCAGGGGGGTGGTCAAGGCTATGGGTTTAGGGTTTACGAAAGAGCGAAGGTGTCTAGTTTTCAATTGCTTTGTTTGTGGAGGAGCTGAGGTCTGTAATTTCAATTTATAGCAAGGGGTTGACAATGTAGGGGGGTAGATGCAAGTCGGGAGGCTGGTCGGCTGCAAGAGGGTGTTGTTGAGCTCTAGATTGTCTGGAAGAAAAGGACTTAGGTGATGGCTTTGCACTCTTTTACCCCGAAGGGCAAGGCCTGGGATTGCAGTTGGGTCAAGTTCGCAAATCTTCTATTGGAGTTTGATCTATGGGGAATGAGGGTAACAATCGTAAAAAAAGAGAAGTCTTACGTTGAAGCTGCATTAATGTCAAGCTGGTCGAAAGATAGTTTTAGGTGCAAAGTTAGGTAGGAAGGGGCTTAGGGGAGTTTGCTAATGAAGGGTTTCACGAAGGGATTGGCAATAGGGATGCAGACAGATGCCTTGTCAGAGGTTTGATAAAGGGGGGAAGACAGTGATGGAGTTGGCTGAAGTTTGAAATGGGTCGGAAAGAGGTGGAGGATCCCGGGTGACATTGAGGAAGTCAAGGCTTTGCTCATCTTTTCGTCTCCAGAGTTTAGTGAAAAAGTAATGATGGGTTAGGAGTAGCTTGAGAGGCATACTTCTGTTACTTGACAGATGGTATCCATGGTGAGGATGTTTGAGGGAGGGAGAGGAAGAGGAAAGTGTTTGGGTGAGATTGGTGGGATTACCAATTCATTCATGGGGAGAAGATGTTTTCAGAGTGAGAGGGAGCCGGTATGGGTTTTTGTGGAGGTCGATGAAGGAACAAAAAGGATGGAACAACTTAGGTGGTCTTGTATGAGAGTGAGAGGGAATATTAAAAGCATTCATTGTTCGTGAGGATAGGGATGGTTGATCTCACCTACGAGATCCCATTGTGGGTGGAGTGGGGTTCTTTCATCATGCGTCTAGCTGATCGTGGCCCCACGTGCTGGTTATTCAAGGCTTCTTTTGTTGGTGGGGAGGGCTTCTTATGGTATATCGACCATATGGTACCTGTTCATTGTGTTTTTGTCTTGTGCCTAATTTTGAAGAGGTTTTGTACAAGGGTGTCATCCTCTTGATGGATTTTTATTTAAATTCTCTTATTTATTAAAAAAAAAATTATAAATTGGTATTGCCTTTGCAAGAGGGACTAGGAATCTACCTGTCATCTTTTATACATTTTCTTATGTGCCAAGGAATTGTGGGATCTACTATTAGCATAAGTTTGTTTGCAACAGGTGTTTCCTTATATATGAAGTATATTTTTGAGAATTGGTGGGTTGCAAAAGTTGAAAAGAAAAGGAAGAAAGTTTGAAAAATTATTTCTTTTTGTTTAGTTTGGTTGATTTGGGGAGAAGAGCCTTGAACTTTTCAAGAAATTTAATTCTCCATGTATCAGATGAAAAGTATTTTTTTGGCTTCTTTATGTAGATGGTTATCAAGGGGTACTAGAATAGCTTTTTGGAATTTGTAGAGCTTTCGGAATTGTTATCCTTTCCTCTCATTTCTTTTATTTATTTATTTATTTATTTATTTATTATTATTATTATTATTATTATTTAATATTAATATTAATATTAATATTATTATTATTATTATTATTATTATTATTATTATTATTTCGTGGCGGTGCTTGATGCCTCTTTAATAGATTTTTCCAAAAAACAAATCAGCCATGCTTCATTTTTTGAGCTCCTTCCTTGTGAAGGCTTTAGCTTGGATTGTAAGGAAGTTCAATTGGTGAGCTTATTTGAGCTAGGACATTGAAGACAGCTTCCTGCCCACACCTGTTCTCTTATATAATATTTGTAGCTAGACTAGCTCTCTTTTTGTTCAATTGCCTCACCTTTATGCTTCAACAAAAAGTATCTTTCCCTTTGCTGGTAATTGTTTGGTTCCCCTTTGGAGATTTTTTCCATATATTGGAGTATTTTAGATCAATTTAAGAGCTTTTTCAAAGGAGATAAAGGTGATCTTGCATGGGATGGTCTCAGACTTCATGGAGATCCACAACGGTGAGATAACAGTGAAAGTTCAGATGAGAAGGAATCTACAAGATTGGGAGATGAAGGAGTTTGCGGACCAGATTATATATAGCAGAAATGGGAGTAGATGATGATGGGCTAAAATGGAATAACACTTGGTTTGGATGCTTCAAGGTAAGCTTATTATTCAACTATGATGGGAAGGCTGAAAGGGGGTAATTGGAAGAAGGTTTGACGCTCAGGGGCCCCACCCAAAGCGACGTTCCTTGTATGGCGCATACTACATAAGATTATAAGAAGACTCTTATGATTGGCAATAATGAGGAAGAGAATGGTGATAGTGAACTGGTGCTGTCTATACAAATAGGGAGCAGAGTCCATTGACCATTTGTTTGTATATTGTGATTGGGCAAGAGAGTTGTGGAGCATATCCCTTGCTTGTTTTGGTTTGCTTTAGATTTTCCTGAGAGGGAAGAACACAATCCGGTAGTGGTGGGGGGCAGGGATCCAAAGGGACGGGAGGAAAGTCTAGTGTTTAGTCCTGTTCTGCTTGACATGGCTCATTTGGGGGGAAAGGAGCAAAAGATTTTTTTCGGAATGAGGAATTTTCTCTGTTTAGGGTGAAGAGTGTTTTTTGGCATTCTGTATAGCTGGTTTTCTGGTAGCTTTGAACCAGATATGGCTTCATCTTTCCTGTATTTATGTCAACATAAAAGGTTGAATTGATGTTTCCCATTAATCTAATTTCTTCCCTCATCCCTCTTACTGATTTCTAAGTGTCTGTACTTATTTTTGCGTATTAAAAAAAGAAAAGAGAAGTCATCCTTGCTTGCTTGTGTCCTGAACAAAAATCATATCACCCCAGCTTGGAAACAAAATTTGATTAGGATAACTGAAACATAGATTGATCTGGACGGTGGTGTTTGGGATTGGGAGTAGAGTTGTGAAGCCATCAGTCTGCCTCTGCTATTGAAACTCACTCTTATGCTGAAAGAATTTTTTGCTTGTTACTTGTAAGTCTTTGTGTATGAAGTGATTTTCAGATAGAGGTGATGAAATTAATTAAATTTGGGAGTTTGTAGTTGTGGGATCAAAACATTATATTGGCATGCTTATCAAATCAGAAAGGGATAGATTTTCTGATTCGCCACCGGTTAGAAATTTCTATATAAAATTTGGTCCTTTAATGCTAATATATAATACTGTTATTTGCAATGTTTAAGATAGCTTTCTTTCCTCAATATTGCGTTATCCTTTCTATAATGTTGCTTTTCTTTTGTTTTGCATAGGTTTTTTGGTGAACACAACAAAACCGTTCTATTTGGTTGTTTCTAAATTTGTTACCTTTCAGTTTTACTTGGGTGATTCCTTTTCTTTCATTCTTCTGCTCACAATTTCATGGTACATGGCGAGCAAAATCGTTTTAACATTGTCTCTCTTGGTAATGAAATAGCAATTGATTTTGCAAATGGTGGGTATTTATAGCCATCAATTTTAGCATGCACCTTACTAACATTTGTTTAGGTGCACCAACACATGCACAATCATATGAATTTTTTTGTCTCAGGTTGATAGCTTGTTTGCTCTATGACCCGACCCAAGAATATATGGAAGTTATAGTTTTAGTCTGATAAATCCATTTTGCAAATGGGTTTTTTGATTTTTTTTTATGCTTATTGAAGATTCTTTTACATAAATAATTGTTTTATATAAGGCAGAGGACTTGGGAGTTTATTCTGAGTTGTTAGAGTGATGGAGGCAAAGGCAATAGAACTTGTGACAAGAAATTTTGAGAAAGCTATTCTCATAAGGAATTATTGCACTTGTGTAGGGACTTGAAGGAGAAACACGGTTTGAATGTTGTAAAGTACTCTGTTGGAGTGATAAAAATGATGTCTGTTACTGGGTATTGCTGTATTCTAAATTCTATGCCAAGCTGTTAGCATTATGTGGTCTCTAGGGATTGACGGAACATTGCCATGGATTTCTGGTGTTTGACTTAATAGACATTTGATTAAAATAAAATTCAATATGGCTGTTGGCATTCAAATGGTCTCCATCAGGCTGTTTGTTCAAACAGAAGGAAGGGTTGGTGTGCTTAAAAATATATTCCCCATTGCAAGAGGAGGATTTGTCTTATGGCTCCCTCGCTTTTTTGCCAACCACAATGATCAGTGTATAGCGAGCTTGGCTCGTGTTTAATGATAAACATCGAACTTCATTCTTTTCTTTTGTATGCTGGTTTCAACTAATCCAAATCTAGAAATGGTAAAATTCTAACCATGCAATATTTCCATTTTGCATAAGATTTTTGTCTCCTTAGGAACTTCTGATACAGAAATAACACATAAATAATTTGTGTGTATATATGGCCAGAAGAAACTTTAGTGCCATGTACAATCATAAAACATATTCGAAAACTATAAGTAGACCATTATTTCTCTGTACGAGGAATTTTTATTTGCTATACCCATGCACTTTTTTTGTTCATGTTGTTTGTTACTTGTACATTCTAATCGGATGGATTGTTTCAGGGAAATTCTATATCAACAACAAAGTACAATGTTCTTACTTTTCTACCTAAGGGCTTGTTTGAACAGGTAAAATGGTTTTCTTCCTCCCAGCAATGAGAATGATAAAATAACTAGCTTGCTGTTACTCCCCGTGTATACTTGGTACTATTATATCAAATTTTTGTTCTATCTTTTATCCCAACTTAACCTGTTATGTTGTCCAGTGCTAACAATACTGTTTTTTTTTCCTTCTTCTTCTTCTTCTTCTTTTTTTTTTTTTTGAGTTGGATCATAGTTTAGGAAGCACATCATGAGTTTTCAGTGCACTGATATTTGAAATATAACACCTGATGTTTTCTATGTGTAGTTGGCAACATGCATCTTTGTTTTTTGTTTCCTCTATGCTAGTTTGAAATCCATTCCATCACCTGGACTCCTGCTTGAACTTAAAATGAAACCTCTGAAAAGGTCAAGTGGGTGGATACCTTTTGCAACCTTTTTTTTTTTTTTTTGTTTTGTTTTTGTAAAAAAGAAAAATTACGGTGATTTATAATAGGTTGTTAAAAGGTTTTATAGCTATTACATAAAATTCGGACTATTTATGTCAGCTTGTCTAATCGTCATTGTTTTTTTCATCACATTTGCCCATTCCTATTTGGTAATTATGGTTTGAGAGGTGATGTCAATGGGGAAACTTGACTTATTTTTAGACCAAACTTTGAATGATATTCACTTATAGTTTTGCTTTTGTAAGTTGTAACACGGTTTGCATTTGGTGCTATGATATACATTATATTATGTACGATTCGTTGTTAAGAGTCTAATCTAACGTTTAAAAACTTTGTAAATTTGAAATTAGTAGACTAATCCCAATAGAATAAATGGTAGTATTATGAATTTTTTTTTGGTAATTTTTTTTATGTGGATTTAATTTCTCTGGTCCCCCCCCCCCCCCCCCCCAAAAAAAAAAAAAAAAAAAACTCC
>QLOD02000001.1:13548696-13565695 GCA_003260245.2 Sideroxylon spinosum | reverse complement strand
CAGGTATTGGTAATGCCGGCTTTGTGATATCAAGGTCGATGGCCGTTGGATCAAGATTCAACAGTCCGAAAAACTTCCCCCATCCCCCGTTCTTCTGGAAGTTTATGACAAGATAAATAAAAATGGGATGGGTTAACCATAAGAGGCTTGCTTTAGTCTTTGGACTCTCTACCCGTTTAATAAATGGGGATGGTTGTAATCACACATTTATTTTACCATATTGTTGGTCTAACTCAAACTGTGCTCAATTTGACATGTTTTCCCATTGTAACACATTAGTTGTATTCTTTCCTTCTCTGAAAAAGATCTTTTTCTTTTTTCGCACTGACAGTTCAGACGGGTGGCTAACCTATACTTTCTTATGATCTCAATTTTATCATGCACACCACTCAGGTACGTCAAGTAAATTATGAATTAGTGATTTTTTGTTTTTCTTTAAAGCATTGAACAGAGGTAATGGAATGACATACAAAGCAGCATGCTTCATGAGTATGGCTGGCTGATATGATGCCTCTTGGGAATATATTTGATGATTATATTATCAATAATGACTGGACCTCCCTGTGAAAGTTTGGTTAATTCACCTCCAACCAACTGTTAGTGAACTGTTGTTTTCCAATTTTTGATTCATCTATTTCCCAGTCCATATAGTGTTCTCTGATTTACAAATTAATTTTGTAAATAATAGACAGTCCTGGTTTGGAAAACACTTTGGCATGAGATGTTTTATGCTTATAACGTATTTAGCTTGCAGCAATTTCGCATTTTGACTTTTCATTTTGGGTTTCTCTTTGCTTGTATTTGAAGCTTATGAGCATTGGAATCTTCATTTTTATTTTTGTAGAATTGTCTGATTGAATAAAATCTGAAATTATTGAAAACAGGAACATTTTTCTCAGGGCTTCTATTGGTAAATACATTTACTAAGCTTGTGACTTTTTTTCTTTCTTCAAAGCATTTCCTCGGTTTCCTTACCCTTGCATGCTGAACGTGTTAATCCTACTTGCTCACTCTTCCCACTTGTGATGCTTCGCCCTCTCAACTAACTTGGAGGATTTCTATTGATAAGCTTGTGTCTTTCTGCAATGCATACCCATGTTTCTTTATCCATGTATTATGTACATATCATACAGGGCTTATATTGATAAATGCGTTTGACCATTCTTGTGTGTTGCTGCAATTCTACTCCTATGCTTCCTTACCTGTGTATTACCTACATCTAATGGACTGCTTCTTATGTTTATTGCTGATATGCTTTCCCAACCAATGAGCTTTTGCTTGGCCTGCCCCCGGTGGGGCTTGGTTTTGCATACAGCTTGTGTACACATTTTGTGATCTATCCATAACTTTATGCATTTTAATTGTAAACTCTGTGGAGTTAGGCTCCCATGCTTCCATAGACTGCTTCCTGCACTTGTCTTGACAACTATGATGTTGAATAAGTGAAGGAATGATCTGAAGAGTTGTGTTAGAATAGTTTCTGGCTTTATTTTTCACCTGCACCTGAGAATTTATGTTTCGCGCAGTCCTGTATCTCCAATAACAAATGTGCTTCCACTGAGTATGGTGCTTTTAGTATCCCTTATTAAGGAGGCCTGGGAGGATTGGGTGAGTACCTTTATAGCTCATCAGCTTTTAGTTTTTGCAATAGTCTTTTTCTCCATTTATTGGTTTAATAATAAAAAGACTTCATTGCATATGTTTTCATTTAGCTGGAATTCGTATTTCTGCTAATTTATCTGCACCAGAGTATGCATCTGGAGAATTTTTTGTGGCCTTACATTTCATTCTTTCTTTTTTCTCCCATTACGTGAAACAGAAGCGATTTCAAAATGATATGGCAATAAATAATTCTTCTGTAGACGTGCTGCATGATCAAAAGTGGGAAAGTGTCAACTGGAAGAACCTGCAGGTTGGAGATGTTGTCAGAGTAAGTATCTACGATATTATCTGTCTTCTTTTCAGCAGTATTATAGAGTATTGTATCTAATGTCTATGAATGACATCCTCATTGGTTGTTAGGGTTAGTACTACCAGTGTTGTGCGCCTTTCAGCAGTGTCTTATATGTGAAGATAGTTTCTTATGTCGAATGATATCTTTTACCACCTAGTTGGTTGAGTGGCATCTCACTCCTTACATCGCCCGCAGCAAAGATTGGGATTCAAGAACATCCACCCTCCCTTCGGGGCACTTGAGGATGCTGGGGACTGTGAGACCACTGGGCTATGGGCTGTGTGTGGGATGATGATGGCCGATGCCAAATAAATAAAAATAAGATGCTGCTTCTCTTGTTCTTGTTGGTATTCATAATTTAACAAGTTTCCCATTGTGGCCGCATGAGGAATTTTGCATTGCTTTTTATATTATATTATTGGAAAACATTAGGTCCCTTGGACACACATTATTGATCCTTGAAGAATTTTGCAGATAAAATTTTATCATTGTGTGATCACCATATCATGGGAATCATATGCATGGTATAACCTGCACCAGAAAAGAAAAAATTAATCATGATATAACCACCTTATCCTTGGGATCATTGATCATGTGTGCATTGCCCATTAAATTTATATAGAAAAAGGTTCGTAACACAAACGATAAGTATTACATATAATGATCATAGTACATGGAAACACTTAATGAAACTGTTGTAGTTTTTTATTTTTGGTTTGTACTTCTTCTGCATAAATATTATATTCAGACTCTTTAGGTTCCACCTTGTCATTATTGTTGGAATGAAAATGGTCCTTAGGGTTATGAAGGTTGTTCATGCATTTAATTCTACCGGGAAGTTTGTGAAAAGTATTAATGCTTTGTATAGAGCCCTTATACTGAATAAGTCAAATGCTATTGACATACGGTAGGATGTATCTACAAGTTGATCACATAGGTGCTAGCATTGAGGCGCAAGAGGGTAATGGGTTGTATGGTGGCGGAGAACCAGAACGCATTTGTTGAGGGAAGACAAATCCTTGATGTGGTTCTGATAGCAAATGAAGTGGTTGCCTTTAGGCTTAAGAGTCGGGAATTAGGGGTAGTTGGAATTTCCTAACCTACATTATAGAAAGGATGAGTTTTGGGGAAAAGCGGAGGAATTGTATATTTTGGTGCATATTAATGGAATGCTGTCTGGATTCTTCAAATAATTAGGTCAATCCAACAGGGGGATCCTGGTCTTCTTTCTCTTTCACCACCTTGGTGATGGAGGTGTTTGGTAGGATGCTTATAAGAGTGGGGCAGGGAGGCTCCATCGGACGATTCTCGGCAGGTCATTGCAACTCAGGAATTATGGAAGTGTAGAATTTGTAGTTTGCAGGCGGTTTCATAGTATTTTGCGGAGTAGACCCTGTTCAGTTGAGCCATTTGAGGTGTGTTTTGATGACTTTGAGGCATTTTCTGGCTTGCGGGGAAGTCAGAGCTAATTCTGGTAGGGGATGTTCAAAACTTGTCTATGATCTAGATTATATTTAGGGGCAAATAAGGGAGCCTTTCCACAACATGTCAAAACAGTTGTGGGACAATGTCATTGAAAGTGTAGAAGAGGCTTGCAGGATGGAAGAAAGCATGTTTCTCCAAATGAGCTAGATTCGCTCTCATAAAAAACACCTTAGCCAGCTTTCCCATGTATTTCTTATCTTTGTTCACAAGCCCTGTCAATCGTGAAGCAACTTGAGAGGTTTCAATGGGATTTTCTGTCAGGTGAATTGGGGGAGGAGCTTTCACTGACAAAAGTGGGAGTTGTGTGCCGATCGGTAAAGGAAGGGGGAGTGGGCATAAGGAGGGTCAAAGATTTCAAGAGGCATTGTTAGCGAAGTGGCTGTGGAGATTCGCTTGCGAAAGGGATATGTTGTGGAGGGGGATTATCGAGGAGAGGTTTGGAAGTGTGTGTAGATTGGGTGTCAAATGAACCAATCGGTCCCCTTTTTGTGGGGTTGTGGATAAACATTTGTAATTTGTGTCATGCTTTCAAGAAGTCATTCTCCTTGGCAGTGAGGTTCAAGTCCAATTCTGGGTGGACTCGTGGATCAGGAAATGCAAACTGTAGGAAATATTCCCGAATATGTCGCAATAGCATGTGATTGGGGAGTCAATGGATGCTTCTCCATCCAGAATGGGTTTATGGTTTGGGTTGTTCCCCTCCTCATGTGCTTGTAAGCCTGGGAAGTGGAGGAGCACTTGAAGATGCTAGAACTGTTATATAACCAATAGGTGGGGAAGGGGATGACAAGACAAGTTGGAATGAAATCAAATCAGGGTTCTTTGTATTTAAATCCTTTTATATGTCTTTTCAGATCGAGAGCTAGGTCGACTTCAATTGGACTGTGCTATGGAAACTGGGCTTTTCCAAAGGTGGCCTTCTTTGTGTGGTGCATAATTCATGGCAACACTTTGACTATTGATAATCTGATAAGGAGAAGGCCGGTCATTGTTAACCGATGTTGCTTATGCAAGGAGTCGGGGGGAATCGATTGATCATCTGTTCGTGCACTGCTTGTGGGCAAAGGAACTCTTGGAGATTGCATTGTTGTGTTTTGGAGTGCAATGGGTATTTCCAGGAGAGGCCAAGCACGCCTTCAAGTTTCGATGGGGTTCAAGAATTGTAAGGAGGAGGAAAGGTTGGGGATAATTCCCTTTTGTATAGCATATGGGGAGAAAGGAATATATGGTCATTCCAAGGAATTGAATCTCCTTTATTTAGATTGAAGAGTAATTTTTTGGCTATTTTGTTCAGATGGTTGTCGGGGTAAGTCCCAAACCTCCGCAAATTTTTTTGACTTTTGTTGATAGTCTTTAAGGCGTAATTGTGCCTTTGTGGTTCTTGTGTGGGGAGGGTATCCCCTTGATGCCTTTCTTAATACAATTTTAAGTTGGTATCCCCTCGATGCCTTTCTTAATACAATTTTAATTACTTAACAAAAAAAAAAAAAATTTTACTTTTTTGATAGTCCATTATGAATGCTACAACTGTTCTGCTATGAACTTAAATGTGGCTGCATTGCAGGTTAAGCAAGATGGGTTCTTTCCAGCAGACCTGCTATTTATTGCTAGTTCAAATGCTGATGGTGTTTGTTACGTCGAGGTTTGTATTCATTTGTTTGTGTCGAATGTGGAAGAATGTTTTTCTTTTTTGATTTCAGAACTGAACATGATTCCTTTGGAAAGGATCAAACATTTTGTTGACATTAAATGTGTTTCCTTATTCCCCCTTTTCCTCGAACCTTTAATGTCCTTTTTTATACTTCTTGGGTCTCAGACTGCAAATCTGGATGGTGAAACAAATTTAAAGATCAGAAAAGCATTGGAAAAGACTTGGGATTACTTGACTCCTGAGAAAGCCTCTGAATTCAAAGGTTTTGTCTTTCTGTTGACCCACTCAAGGATGATGTGTTTTCAGACCTTATTTTACTTTGATTTATTTTCTTGGACAATCATGTTCAACGGACATGGACAAGCCTTACGTTACATTTGGTTTGAAATAGGAATGAGGCGAGTGTGAGGGTGAGAATAATTATGTTTGGTATAGTTGGAGAATGAGCTCGAGGATAGGAATGATGTATGTTTGGTTGGGTAGAATAAGGGGTAGAATGGAATGAAAAAATGAGTAAATACCCATATTACCCTTGTAAAGGAGGATATTACACTTTATAGAGGGTCATTTTGTAAATGTTCTATCAAGGCTCATTCTCTTCATGGGAGAATAAGCCATTCCCATGTTTTTTTGTGGAGAATGGCTTATTTTTCCATGGGGAGAATAAAGAGGGGAATGAGCCGGGTATTCTACCCTACAATATTGTAACCAAAAAAGAGAATAGAATCCTCGTGCTCATACACCCTTAATCTGTCCATCCAAATGTAACCTTAAGTCCCTTAAGACTTGTTTCTCTTTCCTTCCCTGTCCCAACACACATAGCCTTTCGATTTTAAAGTAGGCATTTTCAGATTTCTATTAACAATGCTGATGTCTTGATATCTACCATTTAGTCAACTATTCATGTCAATTCATGTGTCACTCATTTTTTTTTTTCGCCAATTAGATTGTTTTCTGGTGTTACTCTTTTTGGGGATGATAGTATTTTATTTGTGTAAGCCCATGAAAGAAATGAATGGAGTCCATGATAGAAATGAATGGAGGAAGTCATTTCGTCAACCCCAACGAGTTTGGGACTAAAAACTTTTTTTGATTTGAATGCCTTTAAGCAACATTTTCATTTTTTATCTGTTGCAAATTATTTAGTTCGTTGCAAAACGTATTGATTTGGGTCGAGGAAGAAATTATTGTGGGCTAAATTAGTGAGACGTGTTTAATTGAATAAAGGCCCTGCAAAAGCCAGAATGGCAGAATATATTACAACTAACAATCTCCAAAATAAATTTGAACCTTTTTTTGAGTTGTGTTGACAATGAATCTTAGTTATGAGTTAGAAATCATGATGTATGCAAGTTGACCATTTCTTATTATTTTGTATTCTTATTTCCTACAGTAAAATTCTGTTATTACAGGTGAAATACAGTGTGAACAACCAAATAACTCATTGTACACATTCACTGGAAATCTGATAATTGATAAGCAAACTTTGCCCCTGAGTCCGAATCAACTTCTACTACGTGTATGAATTTTCTACCTTTCTTTCTTTCTTTCTTTCTTTTTTTTTTTTTTAATTATTTTTTAAATATCTATTAGCTTGCTGTTCTATTCAAGGTCCATTTCTATTTGGGGTTACATTCTGAATTTGGTTCAAGATGCTTAGTTTGTAGAATTGTATACTTCTGCTTTGGGTTGAACTGTGCGGATTTAGATTAAATATAATCTCTCTTTTTTTTTTGGACTGATTATAAGTATGCATATACGGTATTATTCCTTTCATTTTGCTGTTCAATCTCCCTTGTTGAAACTTATCTGATGTGCACTCATCAAATGCGAATCTACACGTTTTCAGGGATGCAGTCTCAGGAACACTGAGTACATAATTGGAGCTGTTGTTTTTACTGGACAGGAAACAAAGGTGCTATGTTACATTTCATAGTTCAATTGTAGTGCCCATGTTCTTTGTTTTTTGAGCTTTTCTTGTTGAGCTGTCTGTTATGCATGGAATATTTATATTAGGATTAATGCCTTCATTAACATTGCTGCCTTTGACCATGTGTTGGAAAGTTATGCCATCTCTTGACATCCACTAAGGATCCTGATTCTTGGAATGGTCTCTGTAACTGTAGTGGATGGTGTTAGTTCCTTGATATCTCTATGACATTTATAACATGTTAAACTATTTACTTGTTTTGTCTTTTTTTATGTTTCTTACCAGTTTTATTTTGAAACTTACATTGTGAGATTGCTCTCTTTATGAAATAAGCATGGTAGATTGTCCTGAAATTTTATTGAATTGCAGGTTATGATGAATTCCATGAATGTTCCTTCGAAAAGAAGTACACTAGAGAGGAAACTTGACAAACTCATACTTATTCTTTTTGGTGTTCTCTTCTGTATGTGTCTAGTTGGGGCTATTGGCAGGTGTGATAATATCTGTCTGTTCTCCATATTTGATACCAACTGCTGTGCTGCTTTTACTTGTTTTCCTTAATTTTTCGTTTTGATGACATTCATTATGCTCTATGTTGCAGTGGAGTATTTTTAAACCGCAAATATTTCTTCTTGGGTCTCCGTGGTCCAGGCTTATCACCAGATATGAACCCCAGCAACAAATTTGTGGTATTATTCACTTGCTGCAATAAGAGGAATCCAGTTGAATGAATTACTAATACATTTCATTCTGTTTTATTCTTTCCATTGATGTTGTTCATTGCTTCTACAGGTTGCTTTTCTAAATATATTTACCCTAATTACTCTGTATTCAACAATTATTCCCATTTCTCTTTATGTTTCAGTGGAGGTAGGTATTATACTTTTACAATAGTTGCCCTCCCTAACTGTGCAACATATCTTGGTTCAAGTGTTAATGTTCTGTCTCTATTTTCAGATGATCAAATTTATACAATCCACTCAATACATTAACAATGATTTGCATATGTACCATGTTGAAACCAACACCCCTGCATTGGCACGAACATCCAATCTGAATGAGGAACTTGGACAGGTAAACTTGTTTCTTGTTTACTTTCTCAAGTGTTGATCTTCTCCCCTTATAGCTCCCGAGCAAAATTTATGAGATCTTTTTATTTGAGAAACCCATGTTATTATTTATTATTTATTTTTTAAATCCAAGTTACTTTCTCACTGCTTGTCATAGTTGAGTTGTAAATGCTAATGGTATATTGTACCTTTGATCAGGTGGAATACATATTTTCTGATAAAACTGGAACATTAACAAGAAATTTGATGGAATTCTTCAAGTGTTCAATTGGAGGGGAGGTCTATGGAACTGGTCTCACGGAGATTGAGATAGGAGGAGCACAGCGGTATGGGATAAAAGTTGATGAGGTATACTTGGCTGGCATCGCTTGGAAAATGAAATGACTTATAATTGTATCTATGGATAATTTTGCTGTCAATGACTTCTCACAGGCTCGGAAACCAGCAAATGCAGTACGTGAAAAGGGTTTCAATTTTGATGATGCTAGGCTTATGCGAGGTGCTTGGAGGAATGAACCTAACCCTGATATGTGCAAGGTAGATGAGTTTAATTGACAAATAGAGTGATTGTTGGTATCCTGATTGCAGCTGTAAATTCTATGCCGGTCAACATTTTTTTTTATTGGTATGGTACATATTGAAACTAGTGCATTTCGACGTACCGTTCATGTTTGTTGTTATAATAATATATATTCATAAAAAATACGTACCTACACAAAAAGGTTTAGTGTATCATTCAAATAAGTATACCATATGAATTAGTCTGGGAAATATCAAATGCACTCCATTTTGAACTTCCCACACGCCATCCCCTTTCAATGAATTTTGGACCATGGGAAGCTAGAAGTGGAATACATTTAGCATAATACAAGCCATAAACCACATGTTTAATTCATTTATGTTGACGATTGTTGAAATAGCTTGATATATATTGTTAGGGTCCATTTTTTAATAGCTTAAGCGTTTGGGACAATTAGTGATTTAACAGGTATCAGAGCTCTAGTTTTAGGGAGTCTTGGGTTCGAATCTTGTTATTCCCCATTTATTGTTGTGTACTTTGCTTGTGTTGGTGCACCTTGTTCGATTTGATTTGTTTCTCTGTTTCACGTGCAAATTGGGGGTTGCACGTGAGGGAAAGTTTTGAAATAGCTTGATATACATTATTAGATCCATTTCCTAACAGTTTAAGCCTTTGGGACAATCGGTGATTTAACAATGTTGATTAAGAAAACTAATTTAACACGATTCAAATTTTATAGAAGGGAAAAAAAAGAAAGTTTCTTTTGTGAAGTTGACTAAGAAATAAGAACTTTCATTTGTCATTATTAGTTTTATAAGGTTTAGGAAACTAAAAATAAAAAATAAAACTAAAACAATTTTAAAACGGAACACTGGAGTTTTGAATAATTCCAGTATGGTCTGAAAAATCCCCATATGAACCGAGACAATAGTATAGGGTTTTACAATGGCTGGTATGAAATAGACAATGTTTTGTACCGTTTTCCATCCGGTAGCAGCTGGTATGGTATGTTTTTTGAATACTATGTTTCTGATAAGATATGTTGAGTAACTTTCTGTAATTCAAAACAAAGCACGAACTTGGAGAGAGTGATTTAAGCTGGTAGTTAGTTGACATTGTAAAGTATTTGTGCCTGTAAGAATAGGATGACTGTTGATATTCTAAAAACATACATGGATTGGTATTTTATAATTACGAATACAAAGATCTGCGGAGAGTTTAGTTGCTATCGGATGGAAACTGTTTGCGCATGCAACAAAGCATTATTTGCATTTTTAGTTTCTTGCGTATCCTTTGTCAAATTCAGGGTGTGTACTGTGATACCAAATGTCAGTGACTGTTGGAAGATTGTCATGCAGACTCATGGTGAAACTGGAAATAGAATGCAAAAAGTTATTTATTTGGTCCAATTTAATATAGTATTATATTTCCCAGGATATTAATCCCTTTGTTTATGTTGCTACTGGAAGTCATTTGTGTTTAATTTGGATATTATTGTTTTCATGCAGCATGATACATCAAAGATTATTTATGATGTCCACCGTATGATATATTCCTCTGAAACCCCTCTATGCCCTTGGAACCTTTTTTTTTTTTTTTCCTTTTAAATTATTGTTTGTTCATTAACGAGTTAGATATAAATTTTTTACTAGCCAAATTCTTGCTACCTGTTATGGATATACATTGTTCAGATTTAAATTGGTCTTCTGGAATTATGAGTTGCTGAATGTTATATTGACTACACGGATATTGACAAGCATATGTTAAGCTTCCAAATATGCTAATCCTTATGTAAAACTAGCGTTGAAACGGAAAAGTAGGTGCTCAAAATTTGGGAATGGATTTCATACTGCATATTTCTGTATTCCATTTTTTTTTTCTTCTATGATGAGAATGGTAAGGTGCACAAATCAAGGAATAAAATTTTGATGGTGAGGATGTATCACAATGCCAAAAAAAAAAAAAAATGTGGATATATAGCTGTTAGATGTTTATTAGATTAGAAGAAAAATCAAAGGAGGAGGAAGATGAAAGGAGAGAAAAGTGAATAGCAAAAATGAGAAAAGAACCCCCCTAATAGGGTTTCCTCCTTTAGCTCTATATTTATATTAATAAATCAAAGATTACAAAATACCTTTCAAATAGAAATAAAGCTAACAATAGAAAATTTTTCTAATGTTATTTTGGATAAATTTGTGAAATTAAGACGATATTATAAAAAAACTACAAATAATATCAATGCATTGAGCACTAAAAAAGAGAATATATAATAATATAGACTTTGAATCATGAATACTTCAAAATGGGTATTGTCATGTCGGACACATACTTTTCGGAGACTTCGAGATACATGAAGAACACGCCATGTGGCGTATCCAATTATTTTATAATTCAAACACATGACTAAAACATCTAGATTAAGTATCCAAAACCCTTAAATCATAAAATTTTCTATCTTATTTTTTGTTATGTTTCTTATATTAAGTTGTGTATTGAATAATTTTGTCGTGGATGTTGTATTCATATATATAGCTAATAAAAATACATAAAATTATATATATATATTTTTGGCGGTATCTTATTCATATTTGTATCCTGATTTTTTTTTTAAAATTCGTCGTATCCGTGTCCAAACCTGTATCGCGTTCGTATCTCGTATCCGTATCTATGCTTCTTAGATTGTGGTGTTTCATTCCGCGCTTCCAATCTCTATTTTCAAGTTGCATCATGAACCATTTTTGTGGTTTCTTCAGGATTATTCATGGAAACCTAAGGTTTTTAACTTTTATTTATGTCTGTGTAGCTGTTGAACCCAGCTCATACGTAGTAATGTGTTGAAGTACATTTAAATATCGTAACTATTGTTTAATATAGCTCTAGAGTCTAGTGATGTTGGGTTCTGATCAAAATGTCTGTTGTATGTTACTTGATTGTCAGCATATACGCTCATGTCCCGCACAGACTGAAAATGGTGTCTCATTATGCAACAATTACATCTTTTGCTGAATGATTTTCTTGTTGATATAGGAATTCTTCAGATGCCTTGCCATATGTCACACTGTGCTGCCTGAAGGTGAGGAGTCGCCAGAAAGGATTCGATATCAAGCTGCATCTCCTGATGAGGCTGCTTTGGTTACAGCTGCAAAAAACTTTGGTTTCTTCTTTTATAGGTCTCTACTTCGCTATAATTTGTATGCTTGGTAGAAGTGATATTATTGTACTTCCCTTTTCAATATTATTTATTTTCTCTCCCTCCATTATGATATGAAGATCCTCTATTTATGAAAAATGGAATTAATCATTGAGAGAGGAAGTACTTTCAAAAGAGCATACCTTGTTCTTTTAAATATTGAAATTCTCTTGGAACTACATAACATTGCAATGGTGTCATTTTCTCTATTTCATTGGGAGTATTTGTAGCATTCTAGATTCTTCTTCAATTTGAGGTCAATGATATTTTTTTCTTAGGCGTACACCTACTTTGATCTACATTCGCGAATCACACGTTGAGAAGATGGGAAAGGTTCAAGATGTTCCTTATGAAATCTTGAATGTACTTGAGTTCAATAGGTGGGTATCGTTTTATTACTCATAGTATCACTTTGTAATTCATGCTTGTTGATATTATTAAAAGTATGTATTTTGTTGAAATTCAGTACAAGGAAGCGACAGTCTGTAGTTTGTCGTTATCCGGATGGCAGGCTTGTATTATATTGCAAGGTAATGCTTTTATGTGGCTTTGTATTGAATGAAAAGTTATTAGTAGGAAGTGAAGTGACACTTGGTCAGAACGTATCTTTTGAAGGGTGCTGATACTGTGATATATGAAAGATTAGCTCATGGAAACAATGATACTAAGAAAACAACTAGGGAGCACTTGGAACAATTTGGAGCTGCTGGATTGCGTACGCTCTGCCTGGCCTATAGAGATTTGAGTTCTGATGCATATGAAAATTGGAACGAGAAATTCATTCAGGCAAAATCTTCTCTTCGGGATCGTGAGAAGAAATTGGATGAGGTATCCATCAGTTATGAACAAATATTTTTTTTTTGGTTTCTTTCTCCAATCTTTTACATAATGCGATCATCCGGTTACGATTCAAATTTTGGAATCAACATCTCTACTTGTAGAGAGAATGATGCCTACATTTGACGCTTTCTAGACCCTGCAATGTGGGAGTCTTGTACATTAAGTTGCCTTTTTTTTTTTTAATTTTATTCTTTTACATATTTTCTTCTCAATCGATATATTAATATATTAAACCAAAACAAACATTTTTCCACTAGGTGGGGTTGCTATATGGATTTGATGACGCCAATTAAATCTGTTTAGGGCCATGTCCTCCGTTAGATCCATGGAAGTAAAGTCATGTTTAATAGTTTTTTTCAACTTCTTTTAGGTCTCCCTCTCCCTCTCCTACTCCTGGCAATCTCCATGCTTTCAACCTTTTAACTGATGCCTCCATTGAACGCCTTCTAATATGGCCGAACTACCTTTATTGATTTTCTCTCATTTTATTTTCAATTGGTGCAATTCCTACTTTGTCCCTAATCTCATATATTGTTTACTAAAATTTGGTGAAAGAATTTGTCAGATGTCAAATAGTTTCACCATGGAATGTTAAATTTGGATGCTCTGGAGAATATTTAGTATTACTTGAGTTTACTTTTTAAGTGTCAAAAGTCAAATGCATGGAGTTGAAAGAGCTTGAATAAATCAGAATTTCTTCTGAGATTTTTGTTTTACTTCATCCTTTTGATGTTCGGAATTATTAGAGACGACACTGGTTGAAGAAGAGCCTGATTTATATGTTAAATCTTGCCGGTTAAAGTTGAATAGCTAATTATTGTAATTGTATCTTTCTTTACCAAATGAAATTGGCAACAAAAAAATAAAAATAAAAATAAAAATAATATTTTGCTATTCTAAAAAAATGCTTTAACTACCTAGAATTTTTAGAAATTTCTAGGTAGGCGCTGTTAATTATTCTGTGCTTTGGCTTCAGTAAAGTAATGCCATCCTGAATGATTTTGAGGGAAGAAAAAGGGGGGGGGGGAGTGATCTTGACAATATCCTTGTTGAAACTGAAAAAGTTTCATGTCAGCATGTGGAAGCTAATAATCAGCTTAAATTAGAAAGAAATTGACTGGTAAATAGGCTTCAAGAAAATGAGAGATACATGTGATGTAAGGGGCATATATGGTAAACCTATGTCGAAGTTGCACCACTTAACTGAAGTTGGATTCCTAGTCCTTTCCTTTAATTGCTGAAACCAGTCTTGTTGCTATGAATGCCAGCTTCCTATATTAATGCAATGTTGTGAATTAGTTTTTCATCGTTATGATCTTGTTTATTCTGGTTGCATACAATCAACATTAAAATAATGGAAAGCTATTGCTACCTTAAAAAGAATGAAGACATATCAATACCTTAAATCACATGGGACTTGTGCAGGTTGGAGAACTCATAGAGAAGGATCTCGTTTTAATTGGGTGCACTGCTATAGAAGACAAGCTTCAAGAAGGAGTACCATCCTGTATAGAGACTCTTTCTAAAGCTGGAATCAAGCTTTGGGTTCTAACAGGGGACAAGATGGAGACAGCCATTAATATAGCCTATGGTTAGTATTAAACGAGTTATGTTTCTTACTGCATATGTTGTTTCCTCCCCATTTTTGTTTTAAATATTTCCTCCTTTTTTTTTAAATTTATTTATCCTTAACCCACTTTATTCATTTCTCTATTTTTCTGTCTTAGCATGCAAGTTGATTAACAATGACATGAAACAGTTCATTATCAGTTCAGAAACTAATGATATTAGAGAAGTTGAAAGCAGAGTAAGGGATTTTATTATATGGTTTGATTTTTCAAGTTAACATATTAAATTCATTAAGTTTCCAAGAGTTTTTTTAGTTTGAAAGTTGCTATAAATTCTATGGTCAGGGTGACCAAGTGGAGATTGCACATTTTATGAGAGAGGCAGTGAAAAATCAGTTAAATAAATGCCACGATGAAGCACAAAGCTATTTTCATTCTGTATCTGGACCAAAATTGGCACTTGTGATAGATGGGAAGTGTTTGATGTATGCATTAGACCCGAGTTTACGAGTAATGCTACTGAATTTGAGCTTGAATTGTACTTCAGTCGTTTGCTGCCGAGTTTCTCCTTTACAGAAAGCACAGGTACATTCCTCACTGTGTTTTCCTATAATGTACCTTTTCTACATGACTCTGAAAATGGCATCCGACTATATCATCTTGTATATTATCATATGAGTGTACACCATTTATTTTGAGCTTGTCAATGCAGAATATGATGCTGAAGCTTTGCTCTGCTTGGGCTTTTTCTAGGGAAAAAAAACAAATTTTTATTATTTTATTTATTTATTTATGAGCTTGGCAACCATGTAACTGCATGACAAGAAACATTTGTTAAATGCCTCAGATGGTTTATTATCTAGATTCTTTGTCCATTCTCATTCATTAATGGTATCTTTGTCTTGCAAAGTAGCGTTTTGAAAACAAGGTTAGGAATTCATTTGTGGCAGCTTACTCTCTTAAACCTCAAAACTGTTTGGACTGGGGCTTTACACTTTTTTCTATTTGGTTTTAGAGAATTTTTTTTGTACATTGCTTTAATTTATGCTGTTTCTGGCCTACCTTTTTGTATGATTTTTAACTGTGATCCAACTTTTTTTGCCTAAAAGTTTCTAAAAATTGGATTGTACTGGGGCTTAAAACTAGTTGCTATTTGGTTTTAGATATTTTTTTTTGTACATTGCTTTAACATATGCTGTTTTGTGACCTACTTTTTTTGTATGATTTTGAACTGTGACCTGACTTTCTCGTCTTTGGCAAACATATCTAGATAGCCTGAGCAATGGAATTGCCATTGAACTGGGAGTTGTATTTTACTATGAAGCCCCTAAATTTAGTACCAACTATCAGTTGGATTTTCTTGGTCGACTGTCTTGAGCTTTATATATTTCAGGATGAAATCTGAAATTGATATTGTTTGCAGGTGACAAGCCTTGTCAAGAAAGGTGCACGAAAAATAACACTTAGTATTGGTGATGGTGCCAACGACGTTAGTATGATTCAAGCTGCTCATGTTGGCGTTGGAATTAGTGGTCTGGAAGGAATGCAAGCAGTGATGGCTAGTGATTTTGCAATTGCTCAATTCCGATTTCTTACAGATTTATTACTTGTGCATGGCCGATGGTCATATCACAGAATATGCAAGGTTCTGCTTTACATCTTCTTACATGAAGAACGCCTTTTTTAGTTTAATTTTTGTTTCTCTGCCTGGAGTTTTTCATGCTCCAAACTTCTTTATTGCAGGTTGTGACTTACTTCTTTTACAAGAATCTTACATTCACTTTGACGCAATTTTGGTACACCTTCCATACTGGGTTTTCTGGTCAGAGATTCTATGATGATTGGTTTCAGTCTTTATATAATGTTATTTTCACTGCCCTACCTGTGATTATGGTCGGACTTTTTGATAAGGTACTGCAGTCTTTCTGTTTTGTGTTGATTACAATGCAGCTTTAATACTATGGACACTAGTGCTTTTGATTTGGATTAGTTCTTCTATTCTGGAAATCGCTAGCATTTTTGTACAAAACCGTAGTATTTATGTTGCCTTTTGTTCTCTATTTTTGCGACAAATCGAAATGCAATTCCGCATTGAATGTTCAACTGTGTTGTGCGGCAGGACGTGAGTGCATCTCTCTCCAAAAAGTACCCCCAGTTATACATGGAGGGAATAAAAGATGCCTTCTTCAAATGGAGAGTTGTGGCAATCTTTGCATTGTTCTCATTTTACCAATCGTTAGTTGTGTTCAGTTTTGTAATTGCTTCTAGCACTACAAGTGTTGATTCAGCGGGAAAAATGTTTGGTCTCTGGGATGTCAGCACGATGGCCTTCAATTGCATTGTAGTAACTGTCAACTTGCGCCTTCTTTTGATGTGTAACACGCTTACGAAGTGGCATCACATAAGTGTTGCGGCAAGCATTTTAGCGTGGTTTGTATTTATCCTTGTCTACTCGGGTGTCTACACCGCCAAGGTGAGTAGTCCTTTTGTTGTTTCAATTATTTATTGAATTAGTCTACAAGCTAACCTGCTCATTCCTTACATTCACTGCAGGGTATCTACACCGTTTTTTTTGTCTTGATCAGCACGGGTTATTTCTATGTTGCATTGCTGCTTGTTCCCATTGTTGCACTGCTTGGCGATTTCTTATATCAAGGGTGAGCTTTCCAGGATAATTTGAGAGGAAAGATGCTCTTTTCTACGAGAAAATATAAACAGAATGATGTAATAATGGCATTGCTATAATTAAATTATGCTTTGTTGGGATTTAACATTTGGAAGTAATGGGCCT
>QLOD02000001.1:13506040-13520488 GCA_003260245.2 Sideroxylon spinosum | reverse complement strand
GGCACCTCATCCTGAATATGCCTTGTAATCTCATCCATAACTAGGGCAAACAAGTACGGGCTTAACGCTGAGCCTTGATTCATATAATGTTTTCTCTAATACTTCATTTATGATGTTAGGAAGGTTAATAAAAGAAAGAAAATATTAAAAATGAGATGACGGAAGAGAAGAGAAATGATAATAATCTTCTTTCCATTTGTTTTGGAGTTTAGGATAAAAAAGTGAGTGATTTTATTTTTCTTTGTTTATGAGTTAAAAGAAATAAAACGAAAAGAATGTATGTATTCTCGAACAAACTTTTTATTATCAGTAGGATATGCCTGCAAAATTTTCCTTGTTTCTTATTTGGCGGGGAAATTGGGTATTATGAAAATTTCATTAATGAAGGGGTATTATGAAAATTTCATTAATGAACTTTTCTTTTCTCTCTATTTTCATCTAACGATGGGCAGATGAAATACAGTGATTTTGTACTTTTTTTTTTTTTCCTTCTCTCGTTAAAACTCGCAAACAATGAAGAGAATTTTGCGTCATTTCTTTTTTTGTCTTTTCTCTCCATCTCATCCACCCCCACCCCCCAAACAAACGGGTGGTAAGTATTCACCTCATGCATGCAACGATTGGTGTGAACTAACGGAAAGGAAGCAAATTTCTGGTAAGAATGGAAATCCTCTGAAAAAGAGGGTGTTGTTGGCATGCATTTTAAAATGAGAATGGCACAAGGGCAATCAATTCATAATACTTTTTGGAAATAGGGCATTTAACTTACAGTGGCCTTATTGCCAGTTAATATTGGATTTTGCTGGGTGAAAAAATGAAAAGAAAAAATTCTGTCTAAATCAGGCATGTCATTAAAGTTTGAGGGGAACTATATTTTTTTCATTTTTCACCATATTATTTTTGCGACAGCAAAAGCCAAGGCTGTTGCCAAGGATGCTCTTAAGTTCTGGAAGTTTATTGCTAAATTTTTTCCCCATTGACACAAACGTTGTAGTTTCTCCTCATGGTATGAAAATTATTGCAAAGATGCCATATTGTAGGCTACTAGAAAACTGCCATTTTGTTTGTCAATACCATTGACCTTGCTCTTAAATTTTGCATATTTGATAATATGAATCCTTCCCCCATGTAATTGCTGTGGTATATAAAAAGCTGTTCCATATAAAAAGCTGTTCCATAAGGGGAGATCATGCTCATTGGAAGCTTTAAGCTTTGGAATAGTTGCTAGATTAATACTTTCTTTGATGCAATGATATGATTTTGTTAGATATGGATGGCTACTGTTCTTTGATTTTTTTTTTGCTTAATGGATTTCTTTGTATCTTGTGATCATTATGCTATTAATGCAGATCGTGGGTACTATTCAGTCGAGACTGTTACTCTCTTAGTGGCTTTGAAAGTTCGTTATAGGGATAGAATTACGATCCTTAGAGGAAATCATGAGAGCCGACAAATTACTCAAGTGTAAGACCCTTACTTTCTCATGTGGCATGTTATTATTGATGTAAATGCACTTTGGTAGCCAAAAGTAGAACTTATGGATAATGTAAATGCATATAGTAATCAAATTAGAAGAATTTCTTTTTCTTTCTTTTGATACCCCCACCATTCTTTATGAGGGCCTTGTGATTTTTGAACTTGAATTTTACTGCAAAGATAATGTACATTAATTAAATGGTATAAAGTTTTGACTATTTCAGCTTTTTTCCTCAAATATATTGACCATGAAATCCATCAGTTTAATTTGATGTGCTATCACCACACAAATATGCATCATTGTGAAGGTTGGGACAGGAGTTTGGATGCCGAGGGCCTGCCACTTTGCCATGTTCTGTACCCATGTTTATTTGATTACTTTGCAATGTTCTGTACATATCTCTCCACAGTGATGACTCACTTCCTCCCATTAAAGAAGGGGGAGGAGACTGAGAAGAACAGATTGGAGAAGCACAAGACCTCAGGGCTTGGGCCAATTTATCTGAAGAAAAATTACCTGTGTAATTTTGAGGCCTACCCATCTTCAGCCCACCATCATAGTCCAAGGTCTGTTTGGGCTTTGAAACCTGTCTCCATACTTGAGAAATTCTAGGTTGAATTAATTATTCCTCGCTTTTCTGGACTCCTTTAGCCAATGGCCCAAATTTACTACTTAAGCCTGGTTGTGTTTGGGCTTGTTTCACTCTCACTTCCCTCGGCCCAATCATGGTCTAGCCCTCCTCTAAAACCTCAGTTCTCCCTTCCTCCAAAAGTTTCTCTGCAATCGTTTGCTTCTCACACAATAAAATGGTAACCCATTCCCTCATCCTACCTCTACGCACCTTCCTGCGTTGAAACCCATACTCCATTGTCTTCTGGCGCTACGATTTGCTTTGCCTTGGATCTGGATGAAGAAGACATAGACTAACTCCTTTCTACCCACACAGGCACATTGAACTACAATTTTCCTAATACAATCTTCACCGATGAAGTAATCTTGCACCCATTCTCTTGAAATTCGGCTGTGGTCAGTTGAGGTGTCTTCTCTCCTCTTCATGCCTTCATCAATTATCTCAAATCCCCCGAGAGAACCCCCAGTTTCCTTGAATAGCGATGAGCTCCGTAGACGATTCCATAAAAATTTTGGCTCCCATCCCTTTCTATAGAAATTTTCCCATTATTCCACCAATCGAGCAACAAGGGATGACCTCAACCAGTGAATTTAGATCTCACTTGACCCGTGAGTTCCTCCAATGGAAAAGAGAATAGGAAGCAATAATCCTCTAGATCTCACACCTCTATACCCCCGGTATTACACTAGATTGTTTCATCTCCTCTTTCACCACCTTCGGTGGCACAGCCAAATCCTTCCTCCATAAACAATATTCCCACCAAACATCTTTTGAGGGTTTTCTCGAAGTTGAAACACGATTCCTCCTGAACTGATATTACCAACTGATCATGCCTTCTCATCGATCTTGTCAATAATGACGTCTCTTACCACAGTGGAACTTTTTCCTCTTGCACTTGAGTCTTCTTCTCTTTTATTTGCATATATACTTTGCCACTGGGTTGAAGATTTTTCGCAATCTCTAACCCATCTCTTCCTCCCGTCACCTCTTGCATTTAAACAGTTGACTTTTCTTTCCGAGAGGACGGCTGGAACTCCATTACACAACCTCCATTCTCCCTTACCAAGTACACAATAAGGACTCAGGGCCTTCCCATTAGCCTCCCAAACTGAAGACTTCCCCTCTACGTTTGACCACATCCCTCAAGAGAGCAGTAGTCCATCTCACCGCTTCCCAATTAGAGCTACATCCTAGAGTAACCCGTGCCCCACTCAATGATACGAACACCGTTGTGATCTTCAGGAACAAAATCAATTGTAGTTCTACTGCACTGAGTGGTTTTCCTTCCACCACCTCACTTTGATTTCTAAAGCCCTGCCTCCCGACATCTTCACTATCATCATCAGACTTCTTCAAATTGATGCACTCCCTTTACAAATATTACCCAGAATTTGATAATTATTCTTTATCTTAGTAGAACTTATAATTTATATTAGCCCCATTGCCTTTTTCCATTTTTTGCCACTCCAATGTTGCTGCTCATACTTTGAAGACACTACCTTTCTCCAGAAGTTCTCTATCACACATGCTTTCACATGCAATACCTTTGGCCAGCAAAGCCTCATTTATCAATCTTAGCCTCCTATTACCTTGGTAAGTAAATGGAATTACACTCCACTAGATGGTACTACAAAACATCTCCCCCATGCTATAGAAAACTCGCCAAAACTACTTAATTCTTTTCACCATTGGACCTGGCATTGTGAGAAGAGATATGAAAAGTTGATAAGCTGGATAAAGTGCTCTTAATTAGCATAACCTGTGCCCCCTTCAACAAATATTGCTTCTTCCACCCTGCCAATTGTTTCTGAACTCTTTCAATGACAACATCCTAGCCATCCTTTGCTTTATGGGCTACATCCAATTGGAGTCCTAAATAAGAAGGTAGATTTCCCCTTCTACCCTTCTATTCCCCCATAATTCAGATCATCTATCTGATACCATGCACTTCCCCAAAATAGGATTAATTCAGATTTCCGAAGATTTACCTCTAAACCAGAAACGAGTTGAAAACACGACACAACACCTCAAATGGTCTAGCTACAATGCATCTGCTCCATAAAAAGGCAAAGGAATCATTTTCGAATAGTAAATGAGACACTACCAAACTATCCTAACTACAACCTCCAACGTCAAAAACCTTCAACAAAGCATCCTTCAGCTGCCTTACCCACCATATTACTAAAACCTTCCATCACAATAACAAATAGTAAAGGTGAGAGAGGAATACTGCGAAATCATGTACGTTTGAACGATTAGTTTATCATCCCATTTTCTGATAAAAGAATGGTGACCCCAGCAAATGGTAGGCCTATCCTTTGTCATTCTGGCATGGCAAGAGTTGGTTGGTTAGATGTTCTGGATGAACCACTGCCATGACGGAGTGGGGCAAAAAATGCAAGAGCAGATTTAA
The DNA here is from genome assembly GCA_003260245.2 of Sideroxylon spinosum. Lineage (NCBI taxonomy): Eukaryota > Viridiplantae > Streptophyta > Magnoliopsida > Ericales > Sapotaceae > Sideroxylon > Sideroxylon spinosum. The sequence continues at coordinate 13,515,967 of QLOD02000001.1, read as the reverse complement.
ATAGATCTGAACAATGTCATCTTCCAGCAAATGTTGAAAATTTTAAAATAACGAGTCTTAGTGGACAATTTCCAGGTAGAAATATGGTTTTTTAGTAAACTTCTTTTATGAAGGCATGCAGTACTAATCGTACATGTATAATGTGCTCAAAAATAAACTGTGGATCAATGTTTCTTGCCACGTCATAGTCAAGTCTCCACGAGGCACTTCTTGATCTCAAAAACATGTGAGAAGTCGGCATAATTTAGAGATGGAGTATATCTTTCAGACTTTACAGTTGAAGGCAGTAGCACAGAGGTGTATTTGCAAATTGCAAGCTGAAATAATTGCTTGTGCCCAGAAATAAAATGAAATAACACTGGAAGAATAACAGATGTGTTATAGTTTGAGTGGCAGCTGGAATTTGTAGCTTGACATGATTCCTGTTTTTATTGACCTGTCAGTTGAAGAATTTCTAGTACACTATATCAACACCCCATCCCCCTGCTCCTCTTTTTCTGTTAACCTTTTAACAATTGTTACTCATATTCTTTTTTTTCCTCTTTGTTTCTTTTTCAGGTATGGGTTTTATGATGAATGCTTAAGGAAGTATGGAAATGCCAATGTCTGGAAGTATTTTACTGATCTTTTTGATTATCTACCACTTACAGCATTGATTGAGAGTCAGGTTTGAGTTGTACACTATACAGACGTTACATAATGTTATCTTCATGACCATTCCTGACAGCCATATGAACTCTCGTTGTAGATTTTCTGTTTGCACGGTGGGCTCTCACCATCTTTGGATACATTAGACAATATCCGAGCCTTGGATCGTATACAGGAGGTACATGAGCAACATCTTTCTGTGTTTCATTTCACTTTGAAATGTCATATCTGACTTATCAATCAAATCGCTATGCATCGCCATGATGGCTGTTTCATTTTTCTTTTCAATGTTCAGAAAGCCTTTTGCAAATTTCTTCTTGTGATTTGGAGCATGTAATACTGGTTCTGGGATTTGTTCAACATTGATAGACAGTGGAAGTTAAAATTTCTGGTCATTATATTCAACTCCTTGTCCATTGCATTTATGATCTCTATTACACGCTTCTGAAAAGAAAACTGATGGTTAGTGATAAAGCGGTTAGTTTTACCAGAACTAGCCTTTTGTGCAAAGAAATGTCTAGTTCTGTTAGTTTTGTGTATGCTGACATAGGTTTAAAACTTGGAACCACATTATTTAATAGCAAAGAGGGTATTTTTGCTTTTAACTCCCAGATCAGATTTATGAATAACCATGGAATGCTGCAAATGAGATGCTGATTCTAAATTGACTCAATCCATTCTATTTGCTGTAATAGCTTTATAAGTTTTATTTAGGCTGGTAATTTGTGTGTTGGCCTCTATATTTTTTCATATGTATATATATATATTTGGCATAAACTGATTGGTTACTGTTCTATGATTTTCCAATCACCTTTCTTGTTGAAATACATTGTTAACTTTCTTAAATAAACTGAAGTATCTTTCTTAGTGCCCTTCCCACCCATTGGCTTATATTGGAATATTTGCACAATTATCTGCAACCTATGGTTGTCTACTCTTGGTTTGTCAGCCACAATTTCCCTTTATTGTAATTAGCTAGTTGGCGTTGCTTAACGGTTGTTTGTGTTGGCAGGTTCCGCATGAAGGACCAATGTGTGATCTATTGTGGTCTGATCCAGATGATCGGTGTGGATGGGGAATATCTCCACGTGGAGCTGGCTATACATTTGGGCAGGATATAGCATCTCAGTTCAACCACACTAATGGCCTCACTCTGATTTCAAGAGCACACCAACTTGTCATGGAAGGTTATAATTGGTGTCAGGTATGTGTAGTTAAAATGAGACCAAAAAACATGCACCTTACTTTGGCTTCACAATGTTGCTCGAGTTTATATGTTTGTTGATATTCATGCTTTTCTCCAGGAAAAGAATGTGGTGACCGTATTCAGTGCTCCTAACTACTGTTACCGCTGTGGGAATATGGCCGCAATACTAGAAATTGGGGAGAATATGGAGCAGAATTTCCTTCAGTTTGATCCAGCACCTCGGCAAATTGAGCCTGACACGACACGCAAGACTCCCGATTATTTTTTGTGATCTCGATACTTCTGATGAATCAGGTGTCTCTAGTTCTTGCTTGCTGTCGTGTCACTGCAGATGTTTCTGAAAGAGTTTTTTTTTTCCTTTTGATGGTCATTGTCAACATCATTCTTTCGTTTGGAGTTTGCCCTGCTGCTGCTGCCCATTATGTCCTCAAAGAAATTCAAGAGAGCTAAATGAAGGCACCGAAAGTCCTTTTTTTCCTTGTATATTCTTTTCGAGAGGAGGAAGCAGCAATAACATGGTATATTGTGTTATGTAATTTTACAATTTTTAAGGTAGAAAGCAGATTTCAGAATGGATGTGGGTTGGTCATCCTTTTTCCCTGACAAATAGCAATTGAGAATGCGAGCCTTGATATTTGATTAAATTTTGTAGAAAGTCTTTTGTTTTCCAATCCAGAGTGCCAGATAGATGCATGAGATTGGCACCTTTTGAGTATATAACTAACCAATTGTTTTGGAGCTAACTGTTTTCTGAGCTTATTTTAATAATTTTAGCTATAAAAATGTCTGCTGCTACCTTATGGCCTGGGTCTTGTTTGGTAGTGCTAATGATTGCTATTTGCGCGTTATGCATTTTTCTTGCCTTTCAAATTCTCCCTGGGTAAAAGGCAACCCATTATATGTGAGGAGACACTACCAGCGGGGGCTTTTCAGGAGCCAGTTTAGAACACAGCTTCGTGGCATTCTCAATGATAACTTCAGAAGCTCTCTCGAAGTTTTGTCAAGAGCATTGTCTTAGTTTGCAGACATAAATGTGATTTGAGATTGAAAATGTTTCACGATAGGGCTTTTAAACAGAGCCAACTCCGTAGTTCAATTAAGGTTTGATTTTTTAACAGAACTGTCAAAAACAGCTCAGTAGAGCAATGACACCATGACTTACAATTAGCATCAAAATCACCTCAGGATTCACTTGACACGGAAATCCTCACACCATGTGGCCAATTTCAAAGAAAATTTATTTGTTTTCTACTGAGAAGAAGCTGAAATAGCTTCATATAAATATATATATACTAGTTTTCATTCCAAAATGATATCAGTTGATTTCTGCAATTGCATACTAGTGAAGATCAACTAGTAACTAAAAAATATATATTTATAACAAAAGAGGAAGCATTTCCTTTGTTAAGAAATACAAGTTGGAATGAGCCAAGCAAAAGGCAGAATTCCTTTGGTCGTCAGGGTACCTTACAAATTCATTATGTCACTAATCCCGCCAATCACTGAGGAGTAAGCCTCAAATAGCAGATAAAAATGAGTTAAAACCTAGAGTTGGTCGGAATTCTTGTAAATCCAACGCCCGAAGTAGCACTGCTTTGTTTCCGCCTGAAGTACACAAACGAACCGCTCATCAAAAGCAGACCCACAATAATACCCTGTCCATAGTGGGTCAGAAAATTCATCAGGACAGAAATTAGGGCAAACGTTTGCACAGTGCAGAAACTAGGAAAAAGAGATTGTACATATAAGGGGGGATATAAAAGGAAAAAAATAGAGGGGGGATATAAGGAAAAAAATAGAGGGGGGAGGGGTGCAATTGCCTAGTTACCTACAGCCCCTAAATTAATGGTGGCCCTCGACAATTCCTTGACAACAACTGACTAAAATTTTGGTCTTTGGTATCACTTGGAGAGGATTCTAACCAAATCAATTGACGTAGCTCTGTTCCATTTGATGATAACCCATGATTATATTATACAAGGACTTGGATATGAGGTGTGGTGAGGATACACGTGTTTAAGTGCTGGATAGCCTGGACTTGATCTAATTATAAATTATGTAGAGCAAGTTATACACACAGTGGAAGAATGACCATAGTAACATGGTAAACTAGATAGTTTACACATGTAGAGTGCGTGCTCAGCTAGATATATTGGAATTTAGACAAGTTCATATAACATAACCTACTTTGCTTCATTATTCCCTCATAGAACTGGTTCGAAGAATCCTAGGATTTTATCAATAAACTATCAAAGCTACAGAAAATAGGGATATATTATCCATTTAACAATTTTACACTTCGGAGTTTAGGGTCCAAGCTAGTAGGTTAATAATGCAAGTCAATTCAGGCCAAGGTATGAGCAAGAAAATTGTGGATGAAAGCATATTCGAAGGAGGTAAAAAACACAAGTTTAAATGTCAAAACAATAACACAAATAATGCAGTAAATTGTAGACACTCCACAAAGGTAGAGGGTTGGGAACGAAGGGGTTATCATTACATTGATCAAATTAGAACAAACAATGTAATATGACCATCTTTTTGGTTGTATTCACAAAAAGTTCTAAAAATACAAGTATGATGTTGAAACTACAACCTAAACATGTTCATACGCATGCATGTGGAATGTAATCTTCTTTCATAACCACCGAATGCATGAAGAGATAAACAGAGATCACAAAAGGGAGGGATGCACCTGAAATGATTAACATACCTCAAAACCAAGTACTGACAACTTCTCTTCATTAACTGAAGGCAAACAGCTTCTGTAAGTAATGTAAGCTTGTGACCCACTGGCAGATGTGGATGAATCAGCAAGTAAACTTCGCTGTCTTACTAAAGTAGAGAACTCTTCTGCATTATGCAATATCACATGTGGTTTATCGTTGGCACTATTATTTTCAAGTGTGGACCGACTCTGACCCTTTTTGCCGTTAGCCTCATTTGAACTGGCTCCAATTTCCACACATTTGAAAGGGATACGATATCCAGTTTCACTGCAGCGGTAGTTTTTATTTTTCTACAAGTAAACATGCAACATGGTAACCAAGCAGGAATATGAGATGATATGGATGATATAAAAATTGAAATGGGTACTATTTTTATTATATAATTAATATTTTGTAAAGTGGATACAGTTGCCAATATTAATAATAATTTTAACTACATACTGAACCCTTTATCAACGTTTAATTTGGACTCCAAAGTTGATATTTTAAATTTCTTCTAACTGAATTTGTAATGTGTCTGGACTAATAAACACAAAAAATGCCCTTCTTATTGATAATTCAGAAGCAGAGTCTTCTCTGGAATCTAAATTAATGAATAACATCTACAGAATCCCAGATATGTATCAAACTGAATACCAATCTCTGCAAGGGTTTAGCCACAAAAATTAATGGGCAGATTACACCATTCAAATTATATGGTCAACCTTCAATGTCATAATCGATACATATTATCTTTGCGAGGAACCCAAAAAATGGTCATACTTAAGCTGTGAAAAATCAATCACCACATACAACTGATATCGCGAAAGAAGTATGCAGCAACAAACTCTCATTCAAAAGCATATCGTAGTCACCACGTTATATTGGCTCTTCTAAATGCATGATGTATATGTGTTGGATACTTTACACTTGAATAAGGATACTTGGATAAGGTTATAGTAGTTGTGTCCCAATACAATTGAATAAACCAAACCAAACTAAACCAAATCTTTTTCTACTAGGTGGGGTCAGCTATATGGATTTGAAGACACCAATCAAATCTGTTTAAGGCCATGTCTTCCGTTAGATTCATGTAGGAAATGTCATGTCTAATAGTTTCTTTCTAACTTCTCTTGGGTCTCCCTCTCCCTCCTACTCCTAGCAATCTTCATGCTTTCAAACCTTTTAACCGGTGCCTCCGTTTGACGCCTTCAAATATGACCAACCATTTTAATCGATTTTCTCTTATTTTATCTTCAGCCGGTGCTATTCTTACTTTACTCCTAATCTCCTTATTCTTAATCTTATCACTCCTTGTGATCCCGCACATCCATTTTAGCATTTCATCTCCGTAACTACCATCTTCTGAACATGATTATGCTTTTACTGTCCAATATTCTGATCCATATAACAATCTTGGTCTTCCTGCCACCTAACAATTCAATTTAGCACATAATTTATACATGAAATACTCTAATCGAATATCAGTAATACCATATTATTTTATAAAATAAAATAATTATATTAAATAAATAAATATTTTCGTGTGCCCTTGTATCCTTGAATAAGAGCATTAATAGATCTAACTCTTAGACACCCAACACCCGTATCCGAGTCCATTTAACATGGAGTAGTCATAACAAGTAAATAACTATGACCTATCTTTTCCCTAACTTTCGAAATCCATCAACACAGATATGGCATAAGATGCAGCTGTCACAAAACCAGACCTTTTCTATTCCACAACATTGGCAGTTATGTCCTCTGGACGCATCTATAAGAAGACAAAGCACCGCAAATTCATCGGAAGGAATGCACCCCTTTGTAGGACAACAATTGCAAGAAATTGATATTAAAAAAACTAAAATTACATGAAAACTAAATATGAAAGAATATTACTGAATGCTAAAAATAAAAAATAAAATTAATCCCAGTGTCTACCACTCTACATGACCAATTAAACATTTCAACATTGCATATCAATGCAAAGGCTAAATGATAACATAATTGTTTCAGATCTGCTTAAAAAAAAAAAACATCATTGTCTTTATCAGGAACTAGTACAGAATCCACAACAATCAAGAAAGTTGCAGACGTATAAACTCAATTAACACAAATCAATTCAACGAAGAACCTACTGCAATTCAAATTCAAATGACCAAAAAAAAAAAAATCAAATTGAATTAATATGGATCAAATTAATTAGTAAAACCTTCAAATGCAAGAGATACCTTTTCCGAGTAAAGGCAGGGAACACAGGGTCCAGAAACAGAGCATTCGTAAGTCGCGTTCCCACCTGAAGGTATTTCCTTGAAACCCATCAGAACTCGATGCCCTCCTCTTCTTACTACTGCAGCTGCGCCTTTTTCTCTTCCGTCTCTTTCTCTATTTCTGCGTAAATTCATATCGAAATTCGAACTTTCAATCACTTCGGATCACAGAATTAAACAGATAAATTTTTCCTCTTTCAAAATCACCAATCTACAAAACAATACATGAATATATATATATATACACAGGAGAGAGAGAGAGAGAGCAGGGAAATTCGTAAATTTTCGCACCCTAAGGCGAGATCGATGGATGCAGAGACGAGTAAGAGAAGAAAAAACAGTGTATTTTGCGAAGCCATGGATGAGTTTGCTTAACGCCTCCGTCTTCTCCCCTCTCTGCGATGCTCTACAACAGGTATCGAATATTTCTACCTTACAGGTCCTTTGAATTGGTAATCTGTGCATATTCTACCCCTTATAGGTTCTCTTATTCCATAATATGACCACGTTTTATACAGAAATGTTGCAATTACACCCCGTTTTCGAAATTTGTTTGATTACATTAGAGAAGGCTTGGCAGTTCAAGTGTTCAACCGCCTTCAGTTTATAAGGTCGGTCGGGTGTCAAATTTGTGATGGGAAAGAAAATTTAAAAATGTTATTTATATATATTTATTTTTATAAATAATTCAATAAAAAATTTTGATGGTAAAGAATTTTTTAAAATATTACTTTCATTTTAATTTTTATAAATAATACAATAATTTTTTGACAAAATTTTAATTGAGTAAAAAAAGTTAAATAAATATAGACTTTCTCTTTTTATTTTTTTATTTCTTTATCATTTTTCAATTTTTTTTTTCACATATCCAAAATTCAAATATAGTGTATATCATCTAAATTTTCTACTTTGGATGAATTGTAATTGTATTTGTAATTAAAATTTTATTAGCTCCCGTTAAAAGTTATCTGTAGCACTTATTAAGAATTAATAAAAACATATCATGTGATAATATCTCGTAATTTAGTAATGGTGTGCATCAGAAATAGATCACGTAACATATTTTCATTGGTATTTAGTAAATACCCGTTAACAAATACCAATTTTGTTTATAACTTTTAACAATCTCAATCCAAACCCTTCCACCTCTATGCTAGCCCCATTAACCCCCACCTCCTCAATATCAACACCAACACCATATTCCCCAATCTTTGCCAATTGTCCTAGCTATTCATCCTCTTCCCCTTCTTTGCCTTCAAAAAAAAAAAAATTTTTTTTTAAATTTTTAAAAAATACACTAATCTTATAACATTCGGTGTTAATCATAGTTAGTGTGGATGCTAATAAGCATTATATAGACGAAAGTAGAAAAGAAGGGGGATGGCGATGGCTGAATGGAAAGTATAATGTTTGGGTTAGGGTGCTATGTAGTGCTAAAATAAGGGAAAATTGTGCCAAAGTCATACTTTATAGACTTGTAAGGGTCTAAGTCATATAAAAAAAAATGATTGCTTTTAATTCATAGTTGTGTAAAAAGATTTATGATTAAGTCACACTTTTGAGTGAATCCCACAAATCTGTTTAAAATTATTTTCTATTATACCAATAATACCATTTGTTTCTATAATTCAGTTTGCATTATGTGATTCACAGATGCGATTACCATTTTTATAGGAATCACGTTGATCTCATTCTCTCTCTCACCTCTCACCTATACATATATAGTATATCTAAAATAATATACAGAATTAATTATAATCCAAATACTTTCGATTGAAAAAAGAAGAAGAAAGACACAGTTACGAAGGTGCTTTTCCATCTCTGTTTGTGAACCAAAAAATTTCAATTTTAAATATGTGCACATTTTAAGTTTTAAAAAATTGGATCATGCATTTATAGTCTATAAACTTAATTTTTATATAAATGTAAAAATTCATTAATCCTAACAACAAAAATAAATGCCAATTAATTATCATAGTTTAATTAACTAGCTCATCACATATGTAGTGTAGTTTACCCATGTTATTTATATATATATACACTTAAAACAACAATTTTTAAGGTGTTGCCCTGCCAAGCCCATCAGATAACTGAGCATCCTACATTGATGAAAGAAAGAGTATTGTTATTTTATCAAAATAGTTTACTTAAAAAAATTGTCAAAATGATGAATCGAAATGGTAATTTTATAATTGGAGTGCATTTAAATGTGTTTTTATTTAGAGGGATAGGTCCACTAATTTTATTATCAGTGCATTCAAGTGTGTGTTTATTTGGAACGATAAGCCCACAACTCATGTTCATTATTTTAACAAAATCTTTTGATAGTTTTTGTTTGATAATGAATAAAAAATGCTTGTGTATCGTGATTGTTTATTTGTGTGGGCCACGCTTTTCAAATTATTCATTTTTTGAGTCCTAGCACGGGGACGCAACCAGGGGCAATGAGATTTACTCCCATGATTTTGAAGATGAGAAGACAAAAGTACTCCAAGTACTTAAGATTTATTACAAAATTATTTCAAAATTTTCAAGTATGGTGAAGAAATTAGCCTACAAGGATAGAACATGGTCTCTCACCTTTATGAAATTAAGGGTATTGCGTCACGAAACTACTAAATATTTATATCAACTACGATTCTGTTTGGTGAATTAAAAAAAAAAAAAGTTTAAAAGTTTCAAAAAATTTTTACTTGTTTTTCAATTAAATTTTATCACATATCATTTTTACATTAAATTTTTATATTTTTCTTATATTTTTTGATTATTTTTTTTCCAATCAATCCCTTTATATCGGTAAACACAACCAATAACATAATAAATTTTATATTATGTGGGAAACTTAGCGTTTTTATCCCGAATAAATTCATGAGCGAAGTTAGGAGATTTCAATCAAATTAATAAACCATACATTATCTTCACCGATTTAATTACAACTATATTTTCAATATTTTTTTTTTTTTTATCTCTCGGTCTTTCTTTTTCACGCCATTTCTACCTTTCCGATAGATGAGATGGCTTCTCGCTTTACCCAACTTGCGTGCTATTCTCAAGTGCATTATACACATAGGTGGAGCCACAGTTGGCTTAGAGG
>QLOD02000001.1:13384684-13401896 GCA_003260245.2 Sideroxylon spinosum | reverse complement strand
TTTGATGCCAATAATTAATCTTCTATAGATGGATTTTTATGACGATAATCCAAAACAATACTAGTATACACTATACCGGTGACTCAGAATATTTTACCTTGTGCCTGTTGCCAACTGACTAGTCCCTCTTGTAATTTTATTTACACTTCCGGGAAAGAAAAGAAAAATCAATAAAAAAAACTCAGAAATCCAGGGAGAGAGCTCAACTGTATGACACTGGCCAGAACGTTTACTTGCTTAATGAAGCTTAAAGACAGTTCATCTTTTAGGAGCAATGAAAATAGGTATTTGATAATATCCTAGCCAACCTCCCTAAAACGAAGATGAGCATCTGTGGCTGTTGGTAACACCAATATACATTTTAAGGTTTAAAGGTTAGGGCCACAGCAACCCATGATCATAGGTGATCAACTTGACCGTTGGTAACTTTAATGCACTTGTATGCCTTTCATCCATGTCGTTAGGTACACTCCTTTTAGCCTCACAGTTGCACCTTGCTTGCTAGTTGCTGCAATGAGCGTGGGGGAAAAAAAATAGCAGGTGTCAGGAGGGAAGCACCGAAGCAGCAGGAATAGCTGAGCTAGATCAAAGCCCAATTCAGCATGACGGTGCAAAGGAAGAAGAATTTATTTATGTAAAGAATATTCAATCGTCTAATTTTACTTTTTTTATGGGGGAGCTACTGTTTGCCAGGGCAACTTAGTAGTACCAATAAGACGCTTCAGAAAATATGAGGATTTTAAGAGATTACCGACTCAGGATTTTTCTGCGGCAGCGAATGCCAGGTGTGATTTCCACCATTACACCATAAATCTTTCTATTTCTAATGCCAGCACAATAGCATAATTATTTGTGGATGTGGTACACATATCACCGTCAACACATCTGTGATGGTTAAAGAATCCCGTTAGCAAAAGTTGGGTCAACTCAGTGATGCAAACAATACAAAAAATTAGGAAAACAACTTTGATGTTTCACGAACTTCAGATAATAGACGCATAGGAGGCATTTCCTAGATATTTTTCTAAACAAATTAATTAAATCATTTTTCTTGTTGAACAAAAGAATTTTCAATAAATAAACACTAATTCTATGTTGAAGGGGTGCTCTTCCTGACAGAACCCCCAACAAAAACATTACTCTCAGGATATAAAAATAAAAATAAAAAATAAAAAAACTTGGATAGAAATATTTGTTCATTAACTGAATGCTTAATACCCCTTTTTATCAGGCATGTTATTTTGGCGAAACCACCTGAACCCTGCAGGTCATTATATCAGGGACCAGGGTTTTCTTTTAGGCTGTAGAACTGTACCGTTCAACAAACCCTTGATAATATCTTATTGAAGCTCAAATAATATAGATGTTTTACCATTCAAAAAAATAACATAGATGTATTACCTGATATAGAGAATAATAGAAGGTTAAAACGCACAAAGATGGTAATGCCTTGAATGGTTTTTTAATTATCACCCAGCCAGTTCGCTTATCGGTGGTCGGTCCATGACATTAGAAGCGGCCATCGCATTCCTTTGCAGCAATGGATCAATATCGGGCAATTTAGGAACCTGGAGGGAAATAGAAATTGTGAAAATGGATGCATCATAAAAAAATCCAATTAGAAAAACAAGCAAAGCATCATTATCTTGCATATCTAGCTGATGCATAAGAGTTCGCATGGTGGGTCGGTGAGGCTACATTATGAACTTACTATACATTACCTGAGCTAATAAATCAATAGTCCGTCGTAACAGGCGGGCAAGATCTCCTTCATCCATTGCACAATCCATCATAATTTCCCTCCAAGTTAATCCAGAAGCCCAAGCTTCTACCATGCCAGAAAATTGGCTATCCAAACAACAGGGAATCTGCAGAACACAAGCATGTTTATTATCCTACAGTGACGAAATGCTTAGCTAAATGTTGCCAGAAAAGATGGATAATTGACCTACGTTAACACTACGCTTTTCTTGAAGTTGTAGAAGGGAGCTTCTTTGCCCATCCAAAAAGTCCACTACTTCCGTAACAGTGGTGGAAGGCTCAAATATATAGCTGCAGATAATGAATTAGAATCATAAGCATTCTAATTGATTTTCAGATACGGTGGAATAGATTTCAATCTAGTTATTAAGATATCCAAGCATTTTTTATGGCACTCTTTTCATATTTCTATGGATTTTGTTGCTCTATTTAACATTTAAGAAAAATGATTCACATATGATAGCACAAATGATACTCTCAACCATAAGTCTCTGTCTCAATTATTTGAAGTCAGCTACATGGATCCATTTCCTATAGTTAGTTCTTATTGACTTGTTTTCTCTTAACACACCCCATCACGTGTAGCCAGACTGGACTTGTTTTCTCTTAACACACCCCTTCACGTGTAGCCAGACTGACTTTTTTTAAGAAACCAAACACGTGTAACTATTGAATTTTTCTAGGTGACAGTGTGACGTTTAAACTCAAGACATTTGCCATTCCAATGCACCATGTTAAAACGTTAAAGAGGGGGAACTTTATTATTATTTTCTCTCAATGGTTCCGTTTCTAAGTCATTTCCCATGTTGAGTTCCAGAAATTCATGTCCTTCCCACCCATTCTCCTTAGGTTTCCTATATATCTTTTACCAACCTCCTCTAAGTTGATTAAATCACTCCTTCCGTTCATAATAAGTGGTCTTCGATGAATCTAAACCATCTTCACAACTTTCTTCCATTTTTTCTTCAATTGGTGATACTTGAGTGGCATTTGGTTTACTTTTTAGTTTTTTGTTTTTCATTTTTTGTGTTTTGTATTTTAAAAATCTCAAAATAAGGAAATAGAAAATACTTTGTTTTCCTTATTTTAAGATTTTCCTTATTTTGGATTGAAAACGCTCAAAACGATTTTTTGTTATTTTTCATTTCATATGAAATCTCAAACAAATTTTGAAAACACAACTGAACAAATGTGTTTGAACTATTTTCTTCGTTTTCAAATGTATAAAATGAAAAATAAGTTCAAAACAAAAAATAGAAAACAAAAAATAAAAAAAAAAACAAATGAGACCTTAACTTCTACCTAATAATTAAAAGTTCTTCCTAATAATAAATTTCCTATTTTATCTTTTCTTCAAACACCACTGATCATCTCAATATTTTCATCTCAACATCACTAATTTTCTGGAAATGTTATCACCAATAACCCATTCATAATATTGTACAAGGGTTGAACACCTTAATTGGTTGAAAACCAAAATCATTGATTCGTAAAAAAGGAAGGCAAGCTTTGCAATTAATTCTTTTTTGCATTAGTCAGTCGACATGGGATCAAAGAAATCACCTTTGCATAAAGTGAGGATTGTTCTCCTATTCATTTTATATAGATGGCCTTCGGGAAGGTATATAACCAGACTTAAAACTTTCTTTCACTGAAATCACGGAAACCTAACTGTCTTTTTGTTGAGAACCGTTTATTTTGTTATATATATGGAATCCCCTGGACGCCCATCATTAATAACCACCCCCCAAACCCCCCCACCCAAACAGACCAAAAAAAAATACTGAGCATGTCATGGTGCATTGAATAAGCCTCAGCTTTCATATATGGAACTCGAAAACAAAAATAATAACATTTCACCGTTGGCCAATAATAATTATATTTTACATTACAACAAAATTCAAGAAAGAGTCATGTATTGACTAATATATTGCTTTCACTAACCACTCCTATAAACAAAGAGCTTTGAGATAAAGTCTGATAGTCAACAAATTAATCAAGTGATAGGCAGAGTCAGAACCCCAGGTTGAACATAATTGTAGAACAGCCGACTAAGGAACACCCCAAGACAGCTTATTCGATTTTAGAAGAAAAACTCCTATTTATAATAGGGGGTTAGTTGAATGGTTGAGTCCACAATAGCACTGTCTTGCATTGTATTTATAATACCAGAAGATGTGTACAATATGGAAGGAAAATCATATATGATCCTATTCAAACTAGGAAAAGAATAATATCCCCAAATAGAAATATGGCATTTCTAACATATATTTGTTATACTCTGCCTCAAGCTAGAATATACATATCATATGTTTCAAATTTGTTACAAGTATATTAAACCCATGAACGAAATTGAATGTTTGAGGGTAACGAAATTGCAGTAAAATTAAACACAGGAAGACGGTGAAACTTTTGTTTGCTCCGGCTAAGTTCTAAAAATCTAGAAGAGTTGACCAAACAACTCTGGTTAACTACTTGGAATTTGGAAGAGGTGATTAGAACAATCTACAGTTGACATAATTGCTCCATTTCTACCAGTGTTGACATTTTATTGGAAGACTTATAACATGCCAATTGGTTTTTATATAGACACATGAACCTTGGAGAGCAAGGACTTCTTGATGCAAACACAATAAATCAAAAGAAAAATTAGAACATTGGTTTCTTGATATCGTCACAAGAACCAAGGTGATAAGGGTTTTGGAATAGGATTGAACAAGGACAAAGACTAATCATATAAAAGCAAGATAATGGGCTCGACGTGCGAAACTGAATTCAACGGAAACTCAAAGGCTTATCGTTGGCTCTAATACCGTATAAAAATTCTGGGATTTAATTGAATGGTTTGACACCTCCATTAGTATTGTCTTGCATTGAATTTATAATACTAGGTGATATGTATAATATGAAAGTAAAATCATATATGATCCCATTAACACCTAGAAGATACTAACATATCTCTAACAGTTATTTCCAACAATAGTTCCAAGGCACTTGGTCCTCTTAAGTAGGGGTGTGTATTGAGTTCAGGTTCACATCAGGCCAAAACCAACCCCTTTTTTTTATCATATTCAAATTTTTGGATCCATAACCTAACTGGCCATACTACAGATATAGAACCGAACCAACCAATCTTAACTAGGTTGGTCCAGTTTAGTTTGGTTCTACAATCTAATGGCTAGTTTTACGTAGAACTAAAGAGGCAAAATTAGACCAGACCATAAAATATGCCAGCGCAACCTAACCGAATTGATTGGGTTGATAATTTGTAGAGCCACAACCGAATAGAACTCCTAATAGAACTGAACCAATCCCACCTAAGAAGGTTGGGTTAGTTTGATTTTTAGGTCTTTTTGGTTATTTTGTGCATCCCTACTCTAAATTTTGAAAATGCATTAAAAACACAATGGACTAACTCATGTGTTTCACATTTTTCATCTGAATGGACTTAACTCATATGTTCAAGTTCCATGGGGCTTTTAAGCTTTGCTCAGAAAGTTGTAATTCTTTTTTTAGTTACAAAACTAAGCAGGTTTAAAATTCAGTCTCACAAGCAAAAATTTAAACCAAACAAGAAGAAAAGAATATGCTTAGAAGTTGAGGTTGTACTCATTCTTGCGGACATGGCAGCCATAGAGATGGAATTTCAGGTAATCCACCAATATGTATATAAAGTTCCCAGAAATAAATAAAGAAACAGATAATACCTGTTATTTTTCCAAGGACGAACTTTAATCCCTTCAGAAACTAAACTTCCAAGAACAGCAGCAAGCTGCGCTGGTTTTAGATCTAGCAGGACTTTATTTCGAAGAACCATAGCAAGCCAGAGTTCATTTTCCCCTCGAATTACTGCTGCAGTTTCCCCAAGGGGAAATATTGTGTGTGTATTGATATCCAATGCCCGGGCTTCGTGTATGACATTGCTAACCTGGCAGACATTTTGAAAGTCACTGAAACTGATTAACATAATCCCTACTGCCCAAGACTTCATTGCTTCAATATCTCCTTATTAAGTAAATGACGAATCCTACTCAACTTAATCATAGTGCTATTCCTTAGAATGAGGAATCCTACTCAACTTAATCATGGTGCTATTCCTTAGTAACTAATTGAAAGCCTGTTTAAACATTATTTCTACATATTGATCAGCATATGGGTTCAACCCGGTAACAGCAATTTTTTTTAATAATTAAACAAATTTTATTAATGAAAAGGCAGTAAGAAAATGCCAGTATAACAAAAAGAGAAGCACCTCATCCTATCTCTACTCAATTTTGAAATAAAAAAACAAGTAAAGAAAAATTATTTGACAATAGTATGATTAGCATGCTGTTGAAGAGAATCCTCCATACAAAATGCTGGAATGCTAAGAGGAATACGGTAAGGACTCTCTAATCTATGAGTTAAACCCCCCCCCCCCCGGGGGGGATAATTAAGATTTATGAGTACCCAGATAGCTCTTGTTATCCACCATATCCCTTTTTTTGGCACACTGAACAAAAATGACAATTTAGGAATTTATCAAATGTGATAGTATTCAAAAATGCAAACAACACGACACACAATTAGACAACATAAAAATAGCAACAGTATTTGCTTACTAATACTTTACCATATCTCACTATGAAACTTATTATAAATGAACATAAACCTGCAAAATGTCACATGCAACTATAACCAAAAAAAATAACCAGCGGTATAACGCTTCTGAAATGTCAACCAAAAAAAAATAAAATAAAAAAAGTATTGCGTGCATTACCATCAAAAACTCCTTCCAGCCTGATGGCTCAATTTGCTCTATTCGATCGGTCAAACGCTTTGATCTAGCTTCCAAGCGTCGAATTTTTTCTCCCGTATAGTTAGCCATGTCTACAATCTTCCTATATTCTTTAAAGCCTTCTGTACGGACAATCTTTTTCTTTAAACGTTTCACTTTACTTCTTTGGTCCTTGTAACATTCTACTGCGGTATGGTATGCTTGTGACAATTGTAGAACCTGACAAGTTAAAACTACGTCAAATCATTATTTTTTTTGGGTAAAATAAGCTCTCAAGTAACAAAACAACAAAAAAAATACTGAAATAGCATTAAGAAAAGAAAAAATCAAGACGAATGACTCAAAGAGCCCAAAACCATTAGAGCTCAGAAATCACAATCATAATTTTTTGTAGAGTGCTTTTTTTTTTCCCCCCAGGGCAAGCCGGGGCACCCCACCCGCCCCTAGGGGGGTGGGGGAAGTGTCTGTTCATAACTGAAGCTAGAATGGGCAATCAACAACCATTTCCCCAGATTTAAACACAGGAAACAATCCTATACAAATATTTATGATGTCGAACACATTTCCATTTACGTGTTTTGTGCTCTTGAATGAATGGAACACCAAAAATAAAAAATGGTCTATCATTGTCAAGTCAAAATACAGTAGCTGTATTTGAACTACATAACATGTGTACATAGACGCAGCATGAATCACAACTTCACAACTCAAATACAAGAAAGCAATAGTTTGATTAGATGTTAGTATCCATACCCACATGGCAAGAAGGCACCTGCTTTTATGCAAAGTAAAGATAAATATGGGCGGTGTCACAAGAGTCCAAATGGGTTTCGGAGAAAAAGAATACAAATATACACACAATATTGACTAGAGAAAAATATTCTACATATTTTACTTGAGCCATTTAAAAGGTAAAAATCACGCATTAAACCATCAAGATATGCTTTACCTCATCATCTTGGGAAAGACTACTTAAAACAGGCACATTTAAACTCCAAGACCATGTCTCTAGAGATCCTTCCAAGCACCATAAACCACCAAGTTCAGAATCTACCAGTTTCTGCCACTGCATTTGCTCCTTGTCAAGCAGCATCCCCATAATCTCCCGGGGCAAAGCATCCCCATGAGCCAAGGCAACATTAGGGAAGCCTGTTTTGTACAATGTTCTGATCCACTTCTCCGTGAAAAGATACCACGAATTATCTGAACCCAGGGCCACATAATATGATAATTCAATATTGTTTTGTCTTTCAACGTCACCAGAATATAACTCTGGCCCTATTACATTTAATGCAAAAGAATCACCGACATTAACCTGTAAGAGAGAGTGAAAAAAAAAACATATTTAAAAACAGTACTTAATAGAGATGAAGTTAAGACAATGTGTGACAAATTTACAACAGTAGAAGTTTACTAATAAATAAACAATTGAGACCAGCCCCAAAGAAAGCTTGAAATGAGCTGGGATTTATGTGGTCCATCTTCCAACTCCTCTATGGTTAGAGGAGGTGTGACTGTAGTTAGAGGAGGTATGACACTTCCCTTGCATTTCTCCATACTTAAAAGGTTGTGAAATGCATAGAACCTTACAAATGTCAACTTGTACAAGAGCAGGAATTTCTAGCTAAACTCTTTCAATGTATATGAACAAATAAAACCCTTTTCAGTGGTCAACCAATCACAAAACCTTTCAGAGTTGGAAAAAGGAAGCATGAATATATCCTATATCCATGCATCACCCACCATATTCTTAATTTTTGAACCATCTAGAGAATCAACCTTCCCCAAATAAACGGCTGGGAGTAGATGTTGAACTCCTTCAGCGTCATTGTACTGCAAAGCAATAAAAGGTAAGTGTCCATCTTCCAACTCCTCCAGTAGAGGTCTCCAGGCAGATATTCTCTCCATTTCCATCCTCCTCCGCAGCTCTGTCCGTATGCGTTTTTCCACCTGAGAAAAGAAATGCAATAATGCTCAACAGACCATACAATATATATGTTTACAGACAGCAACAAAGTAGAAAAATTAACTTGGAAAGTATTAAAGTTAGCCACTATCGCAGCTAAACACTCTGCTGGAAAGAATGGCAGCTGTAATATTATTATTTACATTTTGTATATTATCAACACGCCCCATTCAAATGTGGCGATACTTTATTGATAAGGTCAAATGTGTGCAACAATTGACTATTGGGTTGGCAGTGAGATTTGAATTTCTAAGCTCAGGATTTTGCATGTTTTGGTACCTTGTCATTCCATTAACCACCATCTCATCTAAACACTCAAGCTATTATAGCGGCGCAATTTTATTTTTTATACTGAAACTGATCTATGCATAATGAGCATGATAATTACCCTAACATCTTCACATAATAAGTAGCTTAGGGATTAAAAAAATGGTTACAAAATTGTCAAATTATCTTATTAAAGAGGTAGTTTTCTAAATATCAATTACACACCAGCTAAAGGATACAAATTGAAGGGTAAAAAAAAACTTCACCATTTTCCATCTTCATCAATATCCCTGGGTTTCCTTATAGGTTATCTAATAGTATAAATTACTTGCACTCTAAACAGAAAGCAATAAGTAGACCATAAATCAATAAAAAAATTGCAGGAATTAATAAAATAGGGCAATCATAAACCATGACAAGCAAAGCTTTCACTAAATTTCTGACTTACTAGTGCAGGCATAATAAAGATGTCTAAACATTTTTTTTTTGTGTGTGTGTTGGGGGGGGGGGGGGATGGAAGAAAAAGAAAAAAAGAAACGTTACACATGAAGCTTACTGCTTTCATTTTCAATCCATGCCACATTAAAACATGCAAAACAACATTTAATCAACTTTACATGCTACATTGACCCTCAACGAGTGAAACAAAAGACCAACAGCATAATTGTGCAAGTCCCTCTGAGATAAAGAGGCTCACCAACCCCTAAGGTTAGTCAAAGTGGCTCGTGGGTATGCTCCCCACAGAGACCACCTGGGTTCGATTCCAGGGGCCATCCACCACAAGAATTTCTCGTGAATTAACCGGTCAGTGTGGTTTGTGGGGAATTGCATTGGCCCCCCGGTTTACTCATCAGCTACGCGGTCCGTTGAGGACTGCAATAAACTGGTACGGTTCCAGGTTACCAAAAAAAAAAAAAAGAGGCTCACCATACACAGGAATGATAACACAACAGCATCAAACATCCACACATAAGGATTAATTTCAAATAAAAAAAAACAAAATTAAATTAAATAAGAAACATCTGTACCCTTAATTCTTCCTGCAGATCAGCAATCTCCTTATACGTCCTCTCTGATAACAGTTCTCGGCTCTTTCTATCAATAGCTTCATCACTAACTTCTGCAGTTAGCACTTCAATCTCATTCTGTATTTTAGAAAGCTCTTCTTTTGCAGCGAGCATAACATTGCTCCCCACATAATTTCCAAAGCTCTGCTCAACTAACTTCCTTGCTTCTTCCAAAGTTCGTCCTGCTTGGGTAGCTTTCACATCATCTGATTCAGTTGATCTACGAGTAACTTTTCCACCCTAAAAGAAGCCAAATCCTCAAATTCAATGAAGTAAGACAAAGTAAATTTGGCAAATTTGACAACATGTCGAGTACACACCGCAAGAAGATTTAGCACCATCCCATATGAAGCAGTGAACTGTGACACAAGAGGTTCAAGTCCAGAAAAGAGAAGCTTGCAGCATTCTTCAGCCCCCTCATAGGGCGTCTGCACAAGCACAGCATAACCCCTCTCATCAATCCCTCTTCGTCCAGCACGCCCAGCCATTTGAAGCAGCTCATTTGAGCTTAAGTGAATACGTCCACTTTCACTCCTTTTGCTGAGAGATGATATAACAGCAGTCCTAGCAGGCATGTTCATACCGGCAGCAAGCGTTTCTGTAGCAAAAACAACCTTCACAAGTCCCCGCTGAAATAGCTCTTCTATAAATGACTTCCAAAGGGGGAGACAGCCAGCGTGGTGTGCAGCAACCCCTCGCAGAAGGCCTCTCACAGAAGACTCCCTAACAGCATCAGGATACTGAATACGGAACCTCTTCAAGGCCAGCTCAACCTCACTCATTTCACACTCATCTAGGAGTTTGCAATCTTCAAGATACTGAACAGCTGCATCACAACCTTTCCTACTAAAGATAAACCAAATTGCAGGAAGCATATCCCTTGAATGAAGGTGCCACAATGTGTCAACAACTTGAGGAACCTGAAAAATTAGAAACCATAACAGCTCGCAAAATTACTAGAAATTTCAGGAGATTGCAATTTAGAGGTAGAGCATAATCACAAAACAATCCTTGTTCAAATGGGCAAAATAGCCAACATTATAAATGAATGGTACACTAAGCTCCGTACTTGTGAACGGCGAATGGTGTTTATGTCATTCTTTGATAGGGATTGTCCATTCATATTAGCATTGGTGTTGTAGCTCATGTTGCTTTCACGTTTTTTTGAAGATCTTCTTCTAGAACCCTCATCTTTGTCTAGTTTAATTCCAGATGAATAAAGTTGCAAATAGTTCAGTGACAGCTTCCTGTTCCAAAATTAAAATTTTTAAAGTGATTAGCACTGGGCCACTAGCAGATCACCAAATATGTTTCAAGGGTAAAGAAAAGAAAAGACAAAAAAAGAGGAACTGCACAAGATATTTACTAAAAATAAGAAAAGCATATGCGGTGAGACAGACATCTGTTAGCACATCCAAAATTTGTATATTTATGAACCTGCAAGGGATCGGTGATGTTGCAAAATATGCTTTCATGTAAACCAATAACGGTAACTAAATATGTTCATTATCATCAAGAATGTTAACCATACCTATTGATGAGACGTGGCTATAAAATAATGACGCATCTACAGCCTTTAACCATGAGTTACTCAAAATTACACACAATCCAGAGGAATCTAAAATTTTAGAAATTGGATCCTTTCCAATGTACCACACCTTCTAAGGAAAAGTAATCTCTCTCAGTTTGCCTATAGAAACTTGCAAGATAACAGACGACATGAACTTATTGCCACCTCTGTCCCATATCTGTTGAAGGAGATAGATAAGAGCACACATTGTTCATCAGGTTTAAAGGCTTGCATCAGGAACAGTTTCATCTAGAGAAAACTTTATAGAACATGGGATCTTATTATCTAATGAGATTCGAATATATTCTAATTCCATTTGTTAGTAAAATGCCACCTATATTTTAATGAAAGGAAAGCCTCATACTCAATTGAATAAGCGAAAAAAAAAATGGATCCAAACAGCATAAACAACTACAAGGACAGTGGAACATTCACAAGATAATTCTGCTGCTTTCTGAAAATAAAGGAAAGGAAGCGAAAGGAGAGTAAGAGTTGCTGCAAGGGATGAGGAATACTCAGATAATTAATGCATTGCATTCATTATTAGGGGAACCATGAACTAAGTTGAAATAAGTGGTGGAGGTTACCTGTTCATGCCTGTTTCTTTCTCGTTAAGAAGAGGTAACAAAGATGTCTTTGTGGAGAAGTACCAAGTCAATGGAACCGGACGCTTGGATGATGTCACCAGTTCAGTTTTACCATGAATCTATTGAGAGAGAAGGGAGAAAAACAAAAAAAGACACAAAACAAAACAAAGTCAGCCATATTCAATCCTCTCATTTTAGCTCAAGCATACAGAGATAACTTGGAAAGTATTACTAGCACGCTATCAAGTATGGACACCAACATGACATGACAAGACATGACACAATGTGCCGATTAGCAATTTTAAAAAAATGCAGGACACGATATAGCAAAAACTGGACAAATATATATATATATATATTTACACTTTTTATATGTCTTATATATTGAAACTTTATTCAAATACAATATAAATAAGACAGTAGAAATGATGCAATATAACATTAACTAAAGTTAAAAACCATATATTAGCTTAGAAGTCAACAAAGACGTCACGTAATGATTACATTTCATCCAAAATGTAATTAATTATATTTTATAGTTTAAAAGTTGACAAAGAAGTCACATGATAATTACATTTCATCCCAAATAATAACTAACAAAACATATTCCATGAATTCACAAACAAAAATGTCATGACATTCTATTGAATCATTCAAATATAAAATAACAAACAAAGGGTTTTTTACTTATAATTTATTTTATTCAGAAGTCAACCCAACTTAAAAATTTATAGAAAGGGCCTCGCCTTGTCTAAATGAATCCGTAATTGTCCAAGGCATGTCCAAACAAAACAAAATAATAAAAAATCTAACACAGAAAAAGATGAGTCTGAGACGTGTCCAATTTATGTCCATGGTGCGTTGGTGTCCTTAGTAAGTCTAACTCAGAGACAGCACCCTTGACGGTGAGTCTGTGATTCCTAGTTGGCATACAAATGAAATAATAGCAAACGGTAACATCACCCAAAAATTAAGAAATTTGAACCTTTTTACCCAATTTTAGAACTAATATTAGAATATATTCAAGGATAAATATCAGATATCACCACAAGCTTAGAGATAATATTAACTAAAACCCTTCTTAAAGAAAAGTTGCAGGACTGTGTTAGGTAATATTTTAATTTTATTAAAATTTCAAGACCTTAAATCATTTCATTTTTGTGTTATTAGAATAAAATATTTATTCTGAAGAGCTACAGATTGTTAACAGGCACATTCATGAGAGTTTATAGACCATTACATAAAGTTCTATTAGTATTTTATGAGTTTTTATCATGAATCATTACCATACTAATTAGCTCTTTTTATGAGTTGTTTATGGCTTTATGTTGAGGATGAGTTATATGTTTTCTCAAAAACCTATATAAGGCTCATCCAATGTCATACAAATATACATATATAAACAGAGATGTGTACACATAGTTTTACAGTTTGGTTCTATTGTATCTATCAATATTGGTGTAGGCAACTTTGACTTGATAGTTCATCTCACGAATAACGTGACAACCAAGGAGAACTATTGTGAGCTCTAGGGTTGTATCTTGGACTCGTATGAGCCGTTTTGCACCTTCACATAGGGAGGCTCCATGGTTTTCGGACAATGCCTCTTGCATGCTGCTCCATCCTATGCAGGTCAAACTTTCTTATAATTATCTACAAAGTATTTTCACATGCAATTTATCTATTATTAGTATTGCAACTTTCATGATTTATTGAATTAATAGTATATGGTAGTTGTGATTTTTAACTAATTGAATTTGTGTAACTCTCATGATTTTATGAACACATATTGTCTAATTATTATGATGTGTTTTACATAAGTTGTGATGACTTTAAAGGATTTGCCTAACTTACCTAAATTGCTCCAAGTTAAGCACATTACAGGCCTCAGCTTGCAACAATGTAGAGCTCAAGTTCATTCAACTTTTGGGGACCGCACTATTTGGATGTTAGAGGAGAGATGATTTTGATAAACATATACCAGGGACAATTCATCAGCCATGATCTATCAAAACAAGTAAGGAGTTTAAACTTTTAACACAGGAGGTTGTTAATGTAAAATAGAACTCATTATCAGATACACACATGAAAGCAGAAAGGGTTCCAGGAGATATCAATAAACAGAAAATGAATAAACAAGTAAAAGTTCTATCTTGAATTCTTGAACAATGAAAACCAGGAAGCTCCACCTTTAAAATAGCTTTGATGGATACAGCCACAGGTAGCACAAATTAGTGACACCAATAAAGAGATATTATGGATCTAATACAAATGGTCTAATGGACTATTTCTAAATGCAGAGAGCCTATTTAGTAATAAGCATAGTGGATAAAACCTTCAATCTGATAGCTACTTTAAATGATCACCATTGTGATGATCCCCTGACCGAGCTTGTGGAAGGAATAAGGAACGGCAGGCCTAGCTTTAAAAATCCTTTTGTCAGGAAACTTGGGAGTGGGAGATAGAATCCACTTCTGGAAGCAAATATAGGAGGAGGAAAGCAGGCTTACGGATTTATTTCCATATATTTTCAATTTGGCAATCAACAAGGAGACATCTATAGCAGAGTGTAGGTCGGAAGAACAACATGGAGGGGGTTGGAATGTGACTTTGAGAAGAAATCTCAAGGATTGAGAATTGGAGAGTTTTGTTAAGCTTATGGAGTTGCTAGTCACTAGTCTCAGCAGGGGGAGATGATTCAATTTCATGGAATGTTTCTAAAAGGGAAATTTTTGAGGTGAAATCCTACTACAAGACATTGGCAGGTGGAGGGGGCGGACTTCCCATGGTTCAGAATTTCGAAAGCTAGGGCGACTCCCAAAGGAGGCTTCTTTATGTAGTGTGTGATTAGGGGAAGTCTCCTTACTTTGGACAATATCCGGATGAGAAGACACTTCTTGGTTAATAGATGCATCTTTTGCAAAATTCAGGAAGAATCAATCGATCATTCCTTTCTTCATTGCAAGTAGACAAAGGAATTGCGGGACTTGCTTCTTCACAGCTTTGGGATGATGGGGAGCTTCTCTAGAGATATCAAAAGCTTTTTTATGTCTTAGTGGGGTTGCACTATGAGCCCATCTAGAAGAGGGGCCAAGATACTACCACCTTTTCGTGTTTTTTGGATTCTCTGAAGAGAGAGGAACAAGAGGATCTTCCAAGGGATCGAGCTGCCTATTCATCATGTTAGAAATTCGTTAATCTCTTGTTTGTATAGTTGGGCGGGGGGGTATAGAGCCAAATCTGTTTACTTTTTCAAACTTCTTGAAAAACACAAATTGTTGAGGGTACAGTTTTGGGGTCTATTGTGGCATTTTTCTTAATGCCTTTTTCCTCCTTTTTCTTTAATGAAATTATTTAATTCTTCAAAAAAAAAAAAAAAAAGAAGGTAGGTCCGGGATAGTTTCTAGTATGTTATGCAAAATGATATCAACGATATCCGTATTACCTGACCAATCCAACCAGCTAACTCATCTGGGTTTGCAACTGTTGCAGACAAACATATGAGTTGCACTTCCTTTGGGCAGTAAATAACCTGAAAACAATTTGCATTAAAGTTAGACTACATTAAGTGAAGACATAAGATAAGACCATATTACACAGACACAGCATGGTTGCTGGGTGGGAGCATTAGTGTAATTGTTAGATCCATCTAATTCTCAAGTCCAAGAAAACCAAGAGACAAGTGAAATTCATATTGCTTAAATACTTGTTTGAATTATTTTGGCTAAAACGACATTCAAAAACTATACAGCTTGTCATGCAAGGAATAGAAGTCTTAAACATGGTTTATCATAAACCCTACTACTCATGTCCGACATACCAAACATCCCAAGAGATGTTAATGCATATCTGGTCCCTAGCCCAGTAACCCAGGTGCTAAGTGTCAAGTCCATGTAACATAGCTACAAAGAAGAACTATGAGAATAGGAAGTACGCACTATCTCTTCCCAGACTGTACCCCGAGAGATGTCACTTAGATAATGCACTTCATCCAAAACAATTGCATCAACATGAAAAAGTCCACTTTCAGATGAAACCATCCCAACACTGCAGGGGAAGAATTATAACCACTTGATTTAGTAATCAATGGATCCAGTCAGAACATAAACATTGGCATTAAGTAAATGACAGAACACTGATATCCAAGCAAAATCTCCTGTAAAAGCGTAGTACACTGAACAAAGTGGATGATTCTAATGTATACAGATAGATAACAAATAAGCAAATAAGAAAATGGAAAAGTAGCAAACTCTATTCAGCAACATAACGGCCTTTTATAGCCAGATAAATTTTCAATGTCTTTTACAAATTACAATTAGCTAAATGGATTTGTTTGGGGAATATTTGTGTATATCAAAGACAAAAATCCATATCACCAGATAACTTGCCTCTGATACAACATGTTGCACAGAATCTCAGTAGTCATGATTAGAGCGAACAAAGTGGATAATTCTAGTGTATCTAGACAGATAAGAAATAGCCAAATAAGAAAATGGAAAAGCAGCAAACTCTAGTCAGCAACATAACGTCCTTTTATAGATAACAAATAAATGGATTTGTTTGGGGGATATTTGTGTATGTATAGACAAAAAAAAGGATCACTAAGTAACTTGCCTCTGATATAACATGTTACGCAGAATCTCGGTAGTCATGATTAGAACCTGAGCATCTTTGTTGATAGCAGAATCGCCAGTAAGAAGACCAACACTGCCATCACCGAATGTGTCGCTGAAAATGAAATCAAGTTAAAGTATTGCATTTACCATCGCCAGTCATTTGACCATTATAAACAACAAGCAATTCAAAAGTTACACTGGATAATGTAATCAAACAATAATTTCATTATTTTTCCTTAAATATGAAAGGAAGAAAAATGTGCACCGGAACTCTCGGAATTTCTGATTTGACAATGCCTTAAGAGGAGTAGTGTAGAACATTCTCCTTCCTCTGGCCACTGTTGCAACTGCCGCAGCCTCAGCAATCAAAGTCTTGCCACTGCTTGTGGGAGCAGACACTACAACGGATGAACCTCTCAAGAACGCTTGAATTGCCAATCGCTGAGACAGCAAACAAATAAACGAATCTACAACTTCAATGAAAATTTATACAATATACACTAACACGTAAATATACAAGCATCGAATTTGAAAATTGAAAAGTATTGAGCACCTGAAATTTATCAATGCGGAAATCGTAAACAGAAGCGAGTTCGTCGCC
>QLOD02000001.1:13333226-13344077 GCA_003260245.2 Sideroxylon spinosum | reverse complement strand
AAAAAAAAAAAAAAAACAAATAAGTTAAAAAACATTATTTAAAAATTCAAAAAATCCCAATCACCCTCCAAGGCTCCTCCGAATTTTAGCAACCTCCTGAGCCGTAATCTGAAACGCCTTCTTCAGAACCTCATCGGGCAAGGCCGGTTTCGAAGCGAACGACGCCGTCGACACAATCTGGGCACCCGGGTTCTGGCTAGTGAGTCCGGACACGGCCAGAGACGGGCTTGTCTCCTCATTATTGAACAGAAAATGGATCAAACCTCTGGGGAACACAAACGAGTCACCGGGTCTCAACAACTGGGTGTAGAGACGGTTCGAAGTGTCGATGAACCCGACTAGAATCGAGCCCTGGAGACAGATGGTCACCTCCGAGGCTCTGGGGTGGGTGTGGGGCGGGACTATTCCACCCGCAGCCAGGTCAACCCGAGCCATGGTTAGACCCTGCGTATTGAGCGCCGGTAGGTTTACGGTGTTCGTGAGAGTGACGTTAAACCCGAATTGGTTAGCCGTATTCCCGCGCCGGGATAAGGCAGAAGTTGCGAAATGGGAAGGGGTTGCCTCTGCTGGATTCATGCAGAGTGCGCCGTTGAGGAAGAAGGGTTGGGGTTTTCTTGTGTCTGCAACGCAGTAGTCTTGCTCCGGGTCCGGGTCGGGTTTGGTGAGACCCGGGAGTAGGAGTAGGGTGATGAGGAGGAGGAACTGGAGCGGGAAAGAAATGGTTTTCATGATGGGTATGGTGCGAGATCCGACTTTTGGGGGGTGGGTTTTGGAGAAATTAGTCTGAAAAGGTGAGTTATATATAGTAGGGCTTGAAGAGCACCCTTTTGTCTGTGAGATCGGATCCGCCTGTGGGAGGTGATAGAGTAGCTTTAGAGCATTTGAGGATTGAGAAATAAGGCAAGTTTGGGCTTTGAAGTTGTTTGGATTTAGACCCACAATCTGTGAAATAGATGGAAATCGTGTTGGGTCAATAGAAGGTCACAAATATTTTGAAATTTTGAGTAGTAGTGTCAGTTGCCTAAATGCGATTGGGTATATCGGCACCATTAATTGATGTCATATCACAGGCGACTCACACATGATCAAACATATCAAGTTTTTTAATTATTTTACTACGATTGACTCATGGTACCTTTAATTAATGTAAGCATAAGCTTGAGTCCCACATAAGGTGTTTAGAATTGTAAAAATTAATGTAACTTTATAAAATTTATAATCTCATAATTCTTATGATGAATGAAAAAAACTAAATTTTGTACAAATATATAAAGATACAAGCTATTAGCATTTTCTTTTCTTTGAAATTTTTTTGACTTGGTTTACAGCAAAGTAAATGTAAGTTTCATGTTCGCTTCAGAGCTATTTCGCTTTCCTTTCTGCTATGGAGTATTGCCTGTTATCTCTTAGGCCCATCTGATCTAATCACTCTTTCCTGATCTTCAAGCAATTTTGAGTAGATCTATCTTAACTTACCAGTCAAAATTGTCTCATTGAAATTATTCATGACTAGGCCTGTAAGTAAGTTACGCCGAATAATAATTCATAGAAATGTGTTTAATTTTGATTTATTTATTGTTTTTAGTTGGTTTCAAATAAGTTTTTATCAAATTAATTATGAATTAAACTTAAATAATTTGATTTTTTTATGTGATTAAGTTTTCATTTAACTAAAATTTGGAAAATAATAAGTTTCAAAATATTATTTGAATTTAAACATTTTGCCTCTCACAGTAGCTTTTAACAAATTTAACTATTTTAAGGTGAGCAGATACATTCCGATCCGATTAGTTCCACTAAATTAAAATACTTAAATTCATAGGATCCACCCTTGCTTCAGCAATTCTATTATTGATCTGCCACCAGTCCTCTCTCTCTCTCTCTCTCTCTCTCTACACTGTTCTACTTTTTCAGTGGGCCTAAATTACCATCTACTTTCATGGCTGATATGATCAAATATCTCGAGGGGTCATTGCTTTGTTGATCAAATTAATCAGGTACATTTTGTTGTATTCCTTAACTCAGCCAACTAATCTCTGTCTTTCCACAGTATCAATCATAACTTCAAAAGTTCAACCTTTGTCTCCCTACAGAAACAGCGTTAGCAGTAAAACGATGAAACTTTTCTTTGGGGTTATTAAGAATTATAATGCCACTTTTGTGTTTATAATTGTTAGTGCAGTTTATGTTTTTTAGGATTTTCCCCAAGCACAGAAACTGACAATAGTTTTCTTAACTGTAAATAATGAAGAAAGAAAAAATTGTGAAGGTAATTGAATTAGAGAACAAAATAGAAGACACAGCACATGTCTGGGTCTTCATTGGTTGGAATATATTTAATCTTATTTTTGTCTTCACTTTGTTCTTCTTATCCTTGGTCTCCTTAGTCTGGTTCAGTGGATTCATGGGTTGCCCATGCTTGTTACACAGGCCACGCTGTGAAATTCTCGTGGGTTTTGTATTGTAGTCCTGTGAGAGTTCAACCTTGAGATTGAGATTTGAGAGAAGTAATGGGCGAATCAGTTGTAGAAGCATTGGATGTCAACAATAAGGTACACCCATATGTGATTTGATCAGTAAAAAACCGACCTAGTTGTTTAATTTCATTCCAAATTATTGTGTATTGAAATACTCTCATCTCTTTTTTTGGATTTACGAATGATTCCAATCCATCATTGCAAAATTCCCATGCTGTGTTGTTGTGAGTTGTCGTTCTGTTTCTTGCTTGCTGATATGCACTGATTTTGGAATTTTTCATAATGTAAAAAACAGATGGGAGAGTCAGTTGCCTCTGGTGCTACTTTAAATACATCAGTTTCGTTTGGTAGATTTGACAAAGATGCACTTTCCTGGGAGAAATGGTCATCTTTTTCCCCAAATAAGTACTTGGAAGAAGTTGGGAAGTGTTCAACTCCTGGATCAGTAGCTCAGAAGGCAGCCTACTTCGAGGCTCACTACAAGAAAATTGCTGCTCGGAAGGCTGAACAATTGAAGCAGGAGAAGCAAATGGAAACTAATTTCAGATTGAATGATGATCATCAAAACGGTGAAGATCAGGTCAAAAATGGTCCTGGGACAGATATCAAGTTGTGTGTATCCAATGGCCAGAGCTGTGTTGAAGGAGTTGAACAAGCTGCCAATTTAACTGATTTGGCCACGAACCCCTTTGGTGAGTCCAGTGAGAATGCTGCAATTATCAGGGAATGTCAAAGCTCATTAATTGATGAAACTAATAAAGAAGTAAATGGCATAGCAGATAGCCTTGAATTGAACAAATCAGGAGTTGTTTTGGTTCAAGAGGAGACTTATTTAAATGGAGTTCAGGAGAAAGCGGAATTGCAACCTGTTTCGGTTCAAGTGGACACTCATCTGAATGGATCACTGATGAACTCTGAGGAGGAGAAAGGAAATACATTGGAAAACAGAAAGGAGACCGTGAGATTGGATGCATCAAACAAATCTCAAAAGGTATTGAATTTTCCAGATGTAAAGTAAAACTATGACTACTAGATTGTTTTAGCTGTTTGGGTTATTTTAGTCTCGATCTCACACTATTTCATGATTATGTTGTTTAGATGACTCCTTCCAAAAAGGACAGGAGTTTGGTGGGAATGAAGAAGAAACCGGCTTCACCTTTACCCAAAAAATCTCCTGAAATTTCCACCCTAAAACCATTAAAATCGGCATCAACTTCGGCTGTGATGTCTGCTTGTCAGTCCTCAACAAATAAGGCAAACAGGTCGTCCTCAACAAATAAGGCAAACCGGTCGTCCTTACCAAGGATAAAAAATGTTCCTGTGGTTGAAAACAAGAAAATATCGACTTCATCACTGCACACATCTCTTAATCTGAATCCCGCAAATTTTGATTCAATTTCTCTTACCATAACTCGGAAGTCTCTCATTATGGAGAAAATGGGGGATAAGGACATTGTTAGGCGAGCATTTAAGACATTTCAAAACAATTTCAACCAAGGAAGAGCTCCTGGTGTTGATAGAGCATCTGGAAAAGAGGTTTATTGATATACGATATTTAATCATTTGCTCATATAATTATGTTTGTCTGCTTTTAAATGTATGCTTGTCAATCCATCAGCAGTGAGTTTTGAATCTATACAATTTTATGGACTTCGATTGCTACCTTGTTGTGCAGGTATCAAATACAAGGACAGAGCAAAAGCTGTCCAATTTTTTAACTCTTCGAAATAAGAACGAGGGGTAATATGCAATCCTGCTTTATTTATTTATTTAGAAATGAATTCGTGCTTGCACATAGAAAATTTACATCTTACATGAAAATGCTCTAGCAACCCAATGCATAAAAACTCTTACATCACTTTGATATGAAAACTATGCTCTCCATATAAGGCCTTGCGCAACCCTTACTTTGCAAGCCGGTTTGAAGGTGAGTTAGGCCTATGAATTTTTTGATATGGTATCAGACCTGGTTTGGATTCCGATGGGATTGTTGGGCGTCGCTTATCTTGTACAACCTTACTTCATATCAGTCCATGTTTTGAGCAAGGTAGGCCTTGTCTCACATTATTCCACACTTCGCATGGGGGAGAGGTTGTGAGCAAAGTCCCACATCGCCTTGATATGAAGGTCGTACTCTCTCTATATAAGTCTTTGAGGAACCCCTTGCCTCACATCACTCTAAGCTTCAGGTAAAAGAGGCTGCAAGTGAAGTCTCACATTGCCCTGGTATTAATATTGTACTCCCCATATAATGTGTTGGGCAACTATTGCATAAGACTTTTTGGAAAGGAAAGACTATTGCAATAATTAATTCTTTCTTGCCAAATCTTGCCTGGTTGTCCTTTTTGGCATTATTAGATGTCTATTTTGGATATTTTTTCGAAACAAATTCTTTTTCGTCACTTAATGTTGTGTTTAGGGACAACACTGTGATAGGACCTGGAAGGCCATGACCCCTTAAGTTTTGAAAAATATCGCCCGTACATGTAAACTTTTGACTATAGTTCAACTCCCCTAAAATTTTAACAAATGATTGGCCTCGGTCAGAAAAACACCACTACTAGTACATAGAAAATTTTGGGCTAAAAAAATTTAGGTTATGGGCCAACCTCTCTAATTTTCTTTTCAATTGTTATATATAATCCAAAATTTAGATGCCTAACTGATTGTACCATCTATATATATATTAACTTATTTTTTATTTACTAAATATAATTTTAATATTAGTTATAATTTTTTCTAAACCTAAATTCAACCCAAGAAAAAAATTATTCCCCCAATCAAAAATCCTGGCTTCTTTCTTGGTTGTGGTGGAGGGCTTTCAAGAGTTGAATTTCACTGTTTCAAGCTCTAATTATTTGTTTTCTTTGTTTTGGAGATTATAGATAGCTCAGTGATGAAGTTTGAATCTTTTCTGATTTTGGAAGTTATATTGTTTCTTTATTTTTCATATTTTCCGCCCTAACAATGGTTTTGTCATATTTGGGTTTTTCTACTCAAGCATTGTAAAGCCTTTGTGCTTTAGTTGATTTTGAATAAGAGTTCTGATTAATTACATAGAGTACCTCTAGTAAATGTGGGCATTTTTGCTGGGCATTCTCAGACTAGACAGAGGTTTCACAGTCTATTATTTTTCCCCTTCCATTCATAAATTTCCCGAGTTAGAGATTATACTCTCCTTATAATGCTTTGGGCAACCCTCACTTAAGAAACTAATTTTTAGGGTTGAGTTAGGCCCATGAATTCTTCAATAGACTTATTGGACCTTTAATTACGAAAATCTAATTGATTGTAGAGTAAGGAAGACAGCAGAGAAGATGGATGCTCAGAGAGCGCTATTGGGAAGAAGCTGGAACACTATCTCAACCAGGTATGATGTTTAAGCTTGTTTATCCAGAAAGTTTAGAAATTTTTCATTTTTGTTAAAACGTACATTTGCTGATCTGTGGTCTGATGCACGGGTACTTATCACCACGTATTATTCTTCTTTTGTCTAATTTTTTCTTGCAGCCTTAATCAATGTTTTCTTGCTTTCCAAACTATCTCACAGAAATGCATTTAGTATCATATATTGCATTTGACCAAACTATTTCATAGTAGTTTCACTGTCCTCAATTGGGCTAGTTTTAAATAAATATAGTATTATATAAGGAATGATGTGAACTAGAATTAAACTAATTGAAGATGTGCAAAGTAAAATCTGCAGTAATATGAATTTAAAGTTAATGTGAACCCATTGATGGCAATCCCACCCCACCACACCCCTCTTCCTTGTTCCCTTAGCAGTTCTAGATAAACCTGTCCATCGTCAACCATATTCAATTAGGAAAATTAAAGTATCACCTCGCTTATTTATCCATTTATAATATTTCGGGTGTTTATAAAATTGTAAATGCTGTGTCTTAGATGCTTCTGAGTTGTAAACCTGAAACATTTCCAGAAGATAAATGTTTCTTTTTTCTTTTGTAGATACAAGTGTTCATCTTGCTTGCTATCAAGAGTTTGTGTATAAATGGTTGTGTTTGTGTATTTTACATATTTTGATATAACTTGACTGGTTAATTTGTAACTGCTAACGAGTCCTCCTGTTAAACTCAAATGTTATTTGTTTACTTTGAATAGGTCCTTAAAAGGAGCTGCTGTGGACCAAAGCATTGCAAAACCTGCCCCATCTTCTTTTGATCTGAGAAGTGATGAAAGAGCTGAAAAACGAAAAGAAGTATGCAAAAACTGCCCATCCTTCCTCTCTTCTATGATATTTTTCAACATCCGGTAGATGTGATTATTACTTCTGTGACTAGTGTCTGTTAGACAAGGAGAGTTTATTTATCTTTTCTTGCGTTGCAGTTTTTCAAGAAGTTGGAGGGAAAATCATATGCTAGAGAGGCAGAAAAAACACACCTTAATTCAAAGTCAAAGGTACACTTATATTTGTGTGTGGAATGTCATTAAGAGCATGATCCCTCATCATATTCATTAAGAATGCACAACCATAGTATTCTCTATCCTTTGTTTACACATATAACATATACGACACCTGATTCTCGACTCAGGCAGATAAGGAGGCTGAGATTAAAAAGCTAAGACAGATCCTTAATTTCAAAGCCACCCCGATGCCAGGTTTTTATCGGGGGAATATGACATCTAAGAGCCCTTTAGAGAAGGTATTCCTTAATTCTTTTTTTTTTTTTTTTTGGTTGATATATTCAAAATTCCTATTCAAATATAAAGTTTGACCGGACTAATTCCCTATGAGAGATATATCCTCATACATGAAATTTTTACCACGCAATATATGTAGATACATTTCACCTAGCATGAGGGATCAGGTAGAAACATTGACTTCCCTTTTTGTTTTGGCCAATAAAATATTTCAATGTATACCTATCTACATTATATCTTTGATGGTGGTTGGAATGGTGGGGCCAAACAAACAATATACCCTTGGCACATCAGTTTTAATGTTTCTTGAAAGTTACTTTGTGCAATAATAAGATGATGGTACAGCTGAAGTTTTCTGTAGATGTCAACTACTACTAGTGTTAGATAAGTTTTTGCTGCTGGTGGTTGATGGCTGGAGAGGCCAATCGTTGTCTTCTTTGTGTAAAACTGAAATTGATTGCTTGTCAAGTGGGCATCACATCAAGCGAGTCATAGTAAAC
This sequence comes from Sideroxylon spinosum, assembly GCA_003260245.2. Taxonomy (NCBI): domain Eukaryota; kingdom Viridiplantae; phylum Streptophyta; class Magnoliopsida; order Ericales; family Sapotaceae; genus Sideroxylon; species Sideroxylon spinosum. The sequence continues at coordinate 13,336,438 of QLOD02000001.1, read as the reverse complement.
AAGATATTCTCAAATGATTATTAATCTTTTTATTTATTTTTTTTTTTTTGGGGGGGGGGGGGGTGGCTTTATTGAGATCGGTGTGCTTTTTGTCCATTTTGGAGTCTTGCACATTAGCAAACATTGGTTTGTTAACAGTAAGATTAAGCAGGGTCCTTTGAGAAAACTGCAATTTCTTAGCATGTGCGTGAGAACAATGCATATGGAAAGGGTATCTGATTGACTTCAGCTCATAAATGTCTAAAATTTTATGAATCGCTGAATGGCAACTTTACGTGAAGGACTGTAGAAACAGATGTTTATGTGTTTTGTTAGAATTTGATCTTTATTGGCAGAGCCATGTTGAAAGCATAACCACACTAGAGCAAAAGCTTTTAATAGCTTTGTTTCACAAGATTGTTAAAATAACAATCAGCCTTAGGGGTTCTCCCATTTCTAATGACGTTGTCAAGTGGACTATTAGATTGTAGTTTTGTGCCCTTCAAATGGTTAAAAACAAGCTAGGACCATTTTCATTTCTTGGGATGTCAAAGGCAATCCTTCAGATTTTTGAAAGAATATTAGATGAAATGACATACCTGAAGCACAATATTTGGCACTTTCCAGATTTTAGCCTCCTGGATGTTAACTTAGTCATAAACCTAAGTAAGTTAATACAGATTGATAAATATTCACGACAATCATACCTTTTGGGGGGGGGGGAGGATAGAAAAAGGAAAAAAGCAGATATGGAAGAAAAGATACACATTGATGAAATAACTGCTCCATGTATACCAGTTCTGCCTTTTCTATTGGTCCTTTTTATTTTATTTCTTTTCTTTTCCTATTTCCTTTTTACTTCCCGCTTGCTAAATGTGCATTAATGTCTTGTAATCCTTCAATTCAGGAGGGTGCCAGGAGTATGCACAGATGAAATATTTAATTCCAATTACCCAGGTCAGATGAATTCTTGAACTTTTATCGAATCTTGAAATGTGGGTGGCAGAACCAAGCTTTGGAGAAGATGAAGAAGAAATTGCTCAAGGACCCATCCTGTAATATTAATGCATAGCCGAAAAAAGTCCCGTTGATGAGTAACATCCTGTGTCTCTGCATATTGAATAGACAACCGATATGGTCCATCCTGTTGTTATGTGCTGGTCATCTATAACGTGAAGGAGATCAGGAAGAACGAAAACGCTGAGATTCTTTGTCAATATAAGAGATTTCTTTTGCCATCTTACATTGACAAGCTCTTCCATTCCTGATACTCCCTCTGAATCATGGTATCATACAAGTTGAAAAACAGTCTGTCACTATATGAAGAACATGAAATCTTGTAATTTGCTGCTGCATTTATATTGTTACCTCTAGACTTTTTGTGGTTATCCATATATATATATATAAGCACTGTTTTGGTCCTAATTCAGCAGATATTGTTTATTGAGATGAACAGCATGTTTTCTGTGTATTGAACCTTGTATAATATCTTTTATTAATGAGATGGACAACATGTTGGAAAGAATGAAAATAATTGAATCACTCAAGCTATGCTTTCGTACTTTGCATTCTATATTCACCTATATACAATCCTCAATAGCAATGAGACCTGTTCAGAACTCATCATCTGATTCACTGGAACTGCTCTTCGATTTCTCTGACATAAAATTTTCCGGCAATGTTGGGAACCTAACCGGACCCCTAGTGGCCAGGGAATTTGGTGATGATGATCCAGCATTTGTTGAAACTCTTCTCTTCTGCAGATTTCTAGCAATTTCAATACAAACCTTATCAACCATGCCCAAGAAATCTGTGACTATAACAAAGAGTTGGAGCGAGTGTTTCTCCTTATCCTTAGAGGCCCCTGCTTGGTAGTACTCTGTAGTTCTATTCACCAGCTCCATCACTCTCATCTGCTCTTCCTTCACTGCCTTTATTTCTCCCTCTGCCACTTCAAGAAAACTTTTCATCTCTTTGAAAAATCCTCCTCCAACACAGTCACACTGCTTCAAAAGATGTCGAGTTTCAGCAATTTGGGCTGCCAGAGCCGAGCAAGTTTTAGCAAATGAATCATAGTCTATTATCGCTGCTTTCTTCACATTGGAAAACTCCACACTGAGGCCGCCAACTAATGGTAATCCAAGCTTCATATATTCCCTCTCTTTATCATCTTCCAATGTTGAATTTTCGGAGTTTTGGCTGCTCTTGCTACCGCTTCGACTCATGCTGCGATTTCTATTGACGACGCAGCGTTTTCCCTCTGCTCGGACTACTTCTTCCACAACAAAGTGAAGCAATGTGGTCTTTCCGTCGATGCTTTTAACATCAGAGAGCTTTCGAAGAGCAGTGAGGTTGAAGGCTTGTGCATTGCCTCTGGAAGTTCCAGCATTCATGCGATTTCCAGCTTTCAGAATAGCTTCAAGGAGTTTCAAGAAGAGTCCACGAGTCCTAAGCTCTTTGCACGCCAGCTCAAGTGTTTGTAGAGATTCCCTGAAGTGGGTTATCTCAGAATCAAAGTTTGATCTGAAGAGCATGGCTTCAAAACGAGTAAAAGCTGATGGAATGGCTTTAAGGAGGTGGAAGAGGAAGGATTCAGCGTCTGCAAGCCTTGTGGGTTCTCCTTCGAATGCAAGGATTTCAGTTTCTTCTTCCTTGGAGGGGGCTATTTTGGTGAGCTTTTCGAGTGTATCTGTGTTTAGACCGTGGCCTTCTGTGAGCGCATCGATGATTTCCATGCGAGAAATGGCCAGGGATCGGAGCACAATTGCTGTGTTTTGGGACTTTCGAGTGTCGAGGATGAAAATCTGAGAGGTTGATCTTTCGTCGTTTAGATTCGATGAGTTGGTGTTTCCTCTGGGGGATTTTCGGTTGGCTGCGACACTCCCAAAGAGGGCTTCCATGAGTTCATCATCAAACCTGGTATCATCACCAATTTGAAAGAGTTTTGAAAATCAGAAAGAACCCAAGAGAAATTGCAGTGCAAATTAAATCTCTTACAGACGATTTTATCTTTTACCTGAAAGAACCATCATCAATTTTGTGCCACACCATTGAATGATCAACATTATTTGGATTCACCTTGTCCCAGTGCAGAGGCTTAAGTTTAACCTGACCATTCCCATCACCTGTGGTGCCTTGTCCAGACGAAGACTCGCCTTGTCTTGGTGCCCCATTTGGCGGGGGTGGCTTGTGTGATGTAGCCAAACCAGGTGGTGGAGGTGGTGGCGCAGGGC
>QLOD02000001.1:13264585-13326330 GCA_003260245.2 Sideroxylon spinosum | reverse complement strand
AAAGATGAAAGCAATGGCAGCGTCAATGTCTTTTTCATCAGGATCTGGCATTTTTCTTTTCGAATTTTTTGAGTGAGATTTGGGGCATCTTATTTTTTTTTTCTTTATATGTATACATATCTTGTACTGAAAAGATTACAAAAGCTCGAAATCTTTCCCACTTTTACCAAACAGGTAATCAGCCATCTCCCCGCTTTCCAAACAATACCACCCCAAGGTTGCTGTATAATTGGTGAGCGAAAAGATTAACAAAAATAATAATAAGATAAAATATTATGAGAATATACCAGCAGGAATAATAGGGTTACTTTGAGACTACCAAAAAAGATAGCTTGTGGATGGTTTTGAGTGATGATATTATCCAAGCTTTAAAAATTTTCATGGTCATTCAAAGAGAGGAGGGCTTCTTCCAACATGCGGCGACGTGGGATTGGCTTAGAGAATGCCAAAGGCAAATTAACTTAAACCCAGAGAGAGAGAGAGAGGGGGAGAGAGAGAGAGAGAAAGAGCGCCTCCTTATGGCAGAAATTTTTCACAGGAGTGTTAGCAGCTGACTCAGTCGTATCGTAAAATGCCATTAGAGTTGACACTCCAAAATGTTGAAGTGATGGAAGAATAAAAAGATGAAAGCATCAAAATCTTTTTTTTTTTTTCTTTTTAACAGAAAATCTTTTCAGAATCTCTCCGCTCCTAATATTTTCTTTTTTCGTAACTGATAAATTATATCTCCCTCCTTAATATATTATATTTAATACTTATAACATTTAAATTCTGTTTAGACTAAAAAGAAACTCTGAAAAATAATAAAAAATATTAAAAAAATTTAAAATTACTCACTTTTTATTTTATATGATTGTAAACTTATAATTTATCTTCTTTTATCCTATTTTAAATGTATCCTAAAAGTTATATTTATTTATCTTATTTTTAAATATTATTAACATTGATCCCTACTAATAAATTTAACCTTTTAAAATTAATAAAAAATGTTAAAAACTAAAAGATTAGTTTTTTTTTCTATTTTATTCTTCATTTTCTCACACTTTCATCAATTATTTCTTTTTAAATTCTCAAAAAATAAGCAAAAAAAAGGTAAAAATAAAAAAAATTCAAAATTTTTACAAAAAAATGGTGAAATGTGATATGTAAGGGTAAAATAAGAAAAATATTTAAAATTTTGATTAGTTTGACATTATATAGCAAGTTTTCAGTTTTTATCGGAATATGGCCAATGCATGTTAATAATATTTCAAAATAAAAGAAGTAAGTTTGACTTTTAAATGTTTTGAGTGCTAAGTATAATTACTCAAATATTATGTCGGGGTAAGTGTAATTTACCAAGCACAACCTTGGAAGAAACTAGTTGGATGCCCGCGTATTTTTATTCTTTATATAATTAGTATATGAAAAATGAAAGATAAATATTTCTAAAATTTAATGCAAAAATAATATTTTATATTTAGATACAAAAAAAAATTCAAATACCCCAACAACAATAAAATTTATCATATAGGCTTGCAAAAAAAAAAAAATAATAAATAAAATTTTAATTAAAAAAATTTAAAAGTTCTAACAGTTAAAAAAAAAAAAAAATCAAATACCCTCCATATCATCAAAATAATCCATTGTAGACTTAGCAAAAAAAAAAAAAAAGTGTAAAATATGTTGATCTTCCAAATAAACTCAAAAAAACAGTATAAGAAAATAATAAAAATAAACACAAAAAACAAAAACAAAAAGTGGGACGCAAGCCAGATCAACAATAATTCCTAAGAATTTTTAATATAAAAACAAAAATAATGTTTAAACACTGAAAAAAAAAGAAACAAATATTTCAAATATCCCTGACAATGACAAAATAATTTACTATTGATTACCTACAAATAATTAAAAAATACAATATATAATGGTCATTAAAAAAAAAAAAAGGAAAAATAAGTGAGAACGAGTATAGATTCCACCCAACGTAATATTAACTAATTAAATTTTTTAGATTAACCGAAACTTACTATCTCATTTGTTTTTTAAATTATTATTATTATTATCATTATTATGACGGTGAGTGTAATGAATTACACTTACCTTCATTTAAGATTTAGATAATCATATTTATTGTCGTCCAATATTTAAAAATTACTTTTATTATTTTCATATTAAAATGTTATTAACCCAAACTTCTTTCCATTAGTGATACTTCTGATTACATCAACTTTTTTTTTCTATAGAAACAAATATACCCCTAAGTCATTAGATTACAAAACAAAAAAAGGAAAAAAAAAAAAGCTAAAATCTCCACTCTCTCAGGTTTGTTTGGCTCTCCTAAAATTGATGAAAAAAATTGAAAATCTCTAAAATTCTCTAATACATTTTATACCTCTCGTACTTCATGAAAATTTTATAAGTTTATATATATATATCTATATATCTTAACAAATTTTTATAAATCTCAATAATTTTTTTTACAAATTTCAAAAACTTTAACTATTTTCTATAAATTCTAATGCAAATCATTTTGACGGAATAAAAAAAAACCGTTCGAATGGTTTCATTCTTTTCAAAAAAACTAACTTAAAAGTTAAAAAATTTCATTATTAATTTTTAAATTTTGACGCAAAACTATTCTAATAAAAATTAAAAAAAAAATTCCGACAGTTTCTTTTTTCTAAAAAGTTTACACAAAAAAAAATATTTTACTATTCATATTCAGAAAATATAATTTGATACCTGTACATCAAACTTTAAAAATTTTTTTAAATCATAAGTTTTTTTATTTTTTATTGCATCAAACAGATAATCAATCAAACTCAGATGTAAGTTTGTATTTGTTATATATCTCTCCGCTTTCGATTCTTCAACCCATCACTTCATACAAAATAATTACATCAAAATGTCAAAACCTAGTTTAAACAATAATAAACCTAGGACGACAAATTTAAAGCATCGTATCAATTGCCAGATCAATATTACAAAGTCTTCAAAGGCGAATTGGGTTTTCAAAGTAAGTTATAAAAGTAGACATCTGATATTGGGATATCAGAGTGTAGGTAGGATTTAAGTTTTACCCACAAGTTAAATTGTGACTGGGTTCGATTGCTTCAAAAAAAAAAAAAAAAAAAAAATCTCCAATTTTCAAAATACTAACAGTCTCCAATTGATTAACCGAAATCGAGCACGTCAGATCAAAGTGTTAAATCTATGAGTTGGCTTAAACAAAAATCTATCTATATACTAATCTGACATTTGTCTTATGTGAACAAACGCCAAATACAAAAGAAGAGGGAAGGGTTGAGGGGGAGGGCGTTAGGTTTCGTGCCATGAGCTATGGGTATACTTAGTTTTATTATAAACCTACACACATATAACAGCAGTATACCAATAGTTTCAAACAAGAACAACGTAACAATTTCAATACACAGTCACACACACATTAACGACATAGTTCAATTTGATGAATTCGGGACATGCCTGAGCTCTGGATTATAGCAAGAGAAAACTTATACGGAGGCTATCCTCCTTTGTATAGAGTTTGGTACAATTATGAAAAACCTAACATCGAGGAAGGGCTTGAGAAATTAGTTAGCTAAGATTATCGAGGTTTGAATGAGAGAATAGAGGGGCTTGAGTTTTTTTTTGTTTTTATATGTTGTAAGTGTAAATTATACGGAAGTGATGATTTTATTCAAATTCTGCACAATGGATTCATTGGATCTCTTTATGATAGTGATCAGACCTCCAACCAAATTTAGTAGTTCCACCATCCTCAAGTTTGTGATATTAACATGCACACTTACAAACATATGTACATATACTCATGCTTATTAATTATGGTTTTTATTTTTTGTAGGCGCAGAACTCTAGAGCTCAGGCGCCGTTGATGAACCGAGCACCGGGGCAATTGCAAACAGCTCGACGGCTGGGCAAAGGGCCGATGATGCCACTAAATGGATAAATTTAGTATATTGGGGCCGCTCGGAGTGTTAAAAAATAAAAAATAAAAAAATAAAACTATAAGTGAAATGTTTTGAAACTTAGGGTCCGATTGGATGGTGCTAAAATTTCAGGAGGATAAGTTTTAGAGGGGATATAAGATAAGAGAATGTATTATTTTTAGAGGGTTGGCTCACATTAATGTGATGTTTATGGATGAAGATAACTTTTGACTTGGTTTGGATGTTTTATAAATAAGAGGGGGTGAATGATAGAAAAAGTAGTTAAATGACTCTTTTGCTCCTGTGATGTCTCCAACTTTGTTACCTATTAAATAAAATATTAAATTATAAAACCAAATCTATTTAATTATTTTTGGACAATTTGAAGTTGTATTATTTATTTCACTGAAATTTTAATTTTTTATAAATTTATTTAAATTTTTTTTTAAATATGTATTTTTGAATGGTTGGTTATTATCTAATTCTTTTAAATATATTTATTTTGACTTGTTGGCTTATCTATTATTTTTTTATTAGCATTATATTTATTTTGATCAAATTAACAATACTGTTAATGAGGGTTAAAAACGTAAAAAACAAGGTGCTTATAAGGAGATAACTTTTAGTTGGCCCTAGGGGTGCCCAAAAATTACCTCCTAATGAGGGGAAGCTAAGGAGGGAGGGAAACTTAAGAGGGGGAAGAGGAGGGCAAAATTTGCCATCAAGTAATGGCATAAGTGTGGGACCCACACTTACGAGGGGCTAAAAATTTTGGAGAAAGCTTTTGGATGCATTCAATCGGGGCCTTAGAGGGTAAAGAAAATGTTTTGAAATGATAGTTAGATATTTGTGTTTCATTTAGTATATTATTGTTAAAAATTATATAAAATGATACATGACAAAATTTTAGTGAAAAATCTTGAAAATTTTAAAAATTTTGTGAAATATTTTGATGTGAATGTTAATACTTTTTTTTTTTAAAATTTGACAAAATCTGTTAAAACGTACTATAATAGTTTGTTCTAACGGATTTTGACAAATTTTTTAAAAACGTTGGAATTTTTAGAGTTTAAAAAATGTTAAAATTTATGAAAATTTTTAGAATTTTTTAAACTTGATTGGAGCTCCAAATGACCCAATTATTAACCTTGCTTGGAGTTCTACAATTCTATAAATCACTAAAAGTTTATATAAAAATTAAAATTTTTACATATAGTATAAATAACAAAATTTTAATTTTTATAAATTTATATTAATTTATGTTATTCCAAACACCTATATTTTTATTTTATGTACGATATTATCACTTTCTCTTCAAATCATCACAACATGCTAATAGAGAATGGTCAAAATTTATAACTTTTTGAAGTAAAACTGATAAATATAATTCTTAAATGTAAGTAGAAAATAGGTAAAATTACCGAAATATTAATGGAAAATAAGTGAATTAGCCTATTATTATTTATCTCTTATCAAAAAAAAAAAAAAATCGGGTTCGTTGTAGTACAGGGTCGGGTCCCAGACTCCCGGTGGCAATCACGAACAATTCGTAAATCCAAAACCGTTTCTCTAGTTCTCTGGTTCTGTAATACCATGGAGTGCGCCGGAAAGGGCAGGGGAGGTCGGTGCGTTGGCCGGCCTATCAGACGCTGTCCTCGTTGTGGGGCCGTTTCGTATTGCTCAGTCTCTCACCAGGTCCCCCATTCTATGTCTATGTCTATTTATGCATCTATATCTATATCTGTATCTGTGTTTACGTTTGTAAGAATTTCACGAGAAAAGCCCTAGTTTTTCATAACCTGAGCTGATAATTTCTGATATTTATGAAATTTATTGAATAATTTTAGTCGGATTGCGTGGTTTTTGCCTTTGTTCGAAGCTATTTTTTTTTTTTTATCATCATCCGGCAATTGGTATCTAGATTTCGCATTGGAGTGTTCATAAGGAAGAGTGTGAAAGGTTAGAGCAACAGATGGAACGGGCCGACGTCTTGAATAAATTTCCTTTCACATTTTCTCAAGAAGCTACAGTTCAGGTAAAACTTGTTTTACGGTGAGTTTTTTTGGGGACAAGTTCACTGCTTTTATTCAATTGTGGATTTTTAGTGAACTTGATTGAAAGTGATTATTTTGGTTGATTCTTGTTAGGTGTGTGAAAAACAAGAGACTCGGTGCTCGTTCCTGACAAAACTCGGTATTCACCGGGTAGGAATGTGGATGTATGAATGCCCTTGCGGGGCATCAGTTGCTTCCTTAAGTCGTTCGAGGTTTGGTTTCTATTATCTTATCAATTAGAATTTTGCGTGAGATGAAGTTTTCTTTATCACGTGAGTTTCAATTATAATAAACGTGGATGGTTTAATCCAAATGCTTCTTCAATTGTGTTACTGTTGGAAGTTGCATAATTAATTCTTCTATACAAGAGATAGACTTCTCTCACTTTCGTTTAGTTTTAAGATTGAGACTCTATCTACTTTTATGTGGTGTTGAACTTATTTAATATGGTAACAGAACTTGTTTTCAACTGGATTTCACCATAGTCTACGTTGTGCCTATGTTTATACGGGCCAGCGTGAGGGAGGTGTTAGAAATTGTCTTACATCAGCTTATGGAAAAAAATTAATTCTCTCATATAAGAGATAGACTTCTCTCGTCTTAACATCTAGGTTTTAAGGTTGAGACTCTTTACTCTTATATATTGTTGGGCTTATCTGATAGTTACCAAGACTTGGTTGATCGTAAGCAATTCTACCAGTAGATAACTACTGCACATCACACCACAACTGGATTGAGAGTATGTTGGGACCAAAAAATTGCAGAACAATGAATTTCTCTCTCTATGTCCACTTTGAAACTAGCATGTTTATGCTTGAACCTTGTAAATATTTCAAAGACGAGTTGCCGCTTTTTGAAACTACGATGCCATGTTTAGATGTTTTAATTATTTCTGATCCTTTTACTAAGTTATATATTGGTACATGGTAATTATTGTTGAAAGGGTCATTGATACTCATAATTTGAGTCCATGAATTGACTAATTGTTCGAGCCTTATTAATCCTATCTGTTGATGTTATATTTGTCAAATGCTAAAATTTTTTGTTGTGAAAGCTAGTTGCTGCCTTTTGAAACTAAAATGCCATGGTTAGATGTTGTAATTATCGTTGACACTTACAATAAGCTATTTAAGGGAATGGTAATTGTCGTTGAAATGATCATTGATACTCATAATTTGAGTCTGTGAATGCATTGATCTTTTCTATCCTATCCGTAGATGTTTTATTTGTAAAATACTACAATTTTGAGTCAACTGACATGCTGTTGATTGACTGACCGATTCACTTGACTATGTTATATTAGTATCTGTCGATAACTGGTGCTGTTGAATTCTTGAAGAGTTGCAATGTTGGTACTTGGGACAATCAACTTGGATACTTAGTCACATTGTTATAACAAACACATGGATTCAAACAATTTTTTATTTGATCTTTTCCCTTCCAGAGTATTTAATTTTGCAGTTCAAAACTTTGCCATTTGAAGAAGCATAGAATTTAATAATATCTAGTCTTGTAAGAATTGAGAGTTTCAGAAGTTGTTGCTCAAAAAGAGTTTAATGCAAACTGTACTGGACAATGTGATTATCTAAATAGTTATTAGGAAACAGTTTTCTAACTTGCAAATTATGAATTTAATAGTGATGCTTAGTTCATTTAATTGCTTATGGTCTTACATTTGGTGATAGCTTATCATGGTGAGAATACATAATTTTTCCTTTTACTTTTCAAATTGAGAAGGGGCTACATTCCTGTTTCTGTTTGGCCTCTCATCTTTTTATCTCAATTTTACTTTTATACCATCTATTTTGAAGAATACTCGGTTAATGTGCACACTGATACAGGCATGGTTTTCGTATATTTTGTTGTATTATATACTATGATTTTGGTTGGTTGTCTGGTTTTACAGTATTTTTTCCCCTGGTTTCTCAATCCTTCTGTTTGTGAGACAGCGTGTTCTGCATGAACTTAAATGTATCACATGTTTTTGGTCAACAAATATCATGAGTCGTTGCCCGAAAATGCGAAAGTAATAAAAAGTTGAATATAGCAAGCCATGCTGTCTGCTTTCTCTATGCTACATGTTAAAGTGAAAATATATTAATATCATTAAGAAAGATAGTTGTGTCCATGTTGAAAACAGGAACTTGTCCGGTAGATCTTTATGTTTGTGCTTTAGTATGAGCATTATGAACAATAAAAAATACCAATGTGTTAGTTTATATAAATGATGCTTGCCATTTCAGTACTTTTTACAAGATCATCTTTGATGGGGACCTCTTCTTTTGGATAAAATCCATTCTGCCTTGATTGATACTGCTGGCATGCCCTAGGTTAGTTTGTTGGCTTGCCTTAGGATAAAATCTTGGCTTGCGTTTGGATAGAATCTCCGCTTGCCTTTGTGTTTCCTTTTTGCATGCTGATTGTTGATTGTGGTAGACCAGATATGGTTTCCTCGCCTTTCTTTTGTTTCTCTCTCCTCTCCTCTCCTCTTTCTTCTTCTCTACTTGCTTGGTTTCTACTTCTATTCCTCATCGATCTTACCCGCATTTTTTGTTTTATTGGTAGGTTAATAAAAGATTGGAATCTTTCGAGTATTTTATGCCCATGCGGAGGTAATTTCTTTTGCCTTCTCCAATCTTGTCCTGAAATTTTGCTTGATGTTTCTTGGAGTAACTTGATATAACCATAATTATACAGGTCCTTCCTCTCCAATACCAAATCAATTAAGTAGTTGGAAGGACTACTATGAGTGGAGGTGCATCCCGCTATATTCTCCTGTTGCTTTGCTTCTACATTGGGTATGAGTAATGCGTGTACTAACTAGTTCAGAGTTGGGTTATCTATAGCATTTTGTGTATCCAAAGTTATGATTCTCGATGCCATTCCTAAACTACAAGAATTTCTTTCAAAAATTTTAAATGTGTGGTAATTTTGGTTGTCCTAGATACTAGGAGATCAGTATTTTCAGTTGTGGCATGTGCTGATAGCAGTTGCTGTTACTTATTTATCATCTCTTCCAGCCACTTACACTATATCAGGCTTTCCAACTTGCTTCTACTGTGAACTTGGCTCATGAAATCAGTACCAAACTCCACATACACTACCTTGGTATCTTTCTGTCTTCAATTTTCCTGTCTGCAAACTTGCAATTTGAATATTCAATTCTTTTATGAACTGTTTTAGTAGTGCTGTGATTTGTAGTACACTTTGCACTGGCCGCTTAACAGATTCTTATCATGTTTTTACTAATTTCTGCCCCTAATGTTATTTTTGAGAACTTTATGATCCAGGTATTTGGTCGATTGATGGTATCTTAATATATGTGTACAATATTTAGGGGGTGTTTGGCTGCAAAAATTTTTATTAGAAAGTACATTAAAAGTACAAAGATTTGATGCAAACGTAATATGTGGTGAAATTTGATTGGAAGAAAGTACAAAAAGTTGGTGGATTTTGGTTGGTTTTGACCAACAAATACCCCCTTAGAGAAGTAGAGAAGCCAAAATATATTTCAGATCTGCTTTGATTCTTTGATTCAACAATAGAGTACCATGGAAGAATGGAATTATCTTTTCTGGCATAGACCCCCCCCCCCAAAAAAAAAACACCAAGGAATATTAGTAATAAAAAATATTAGTAAAAAAAACAAAAAAATTATCCGCAACTTTTGTTTTGGATACTACCATTTTATATTGGTTCAGGATTAGTTTTTAAATATTTCTTTTATTATCTTTGAGAATATATCTTTTCCTTCATTTTGTGTCCAAATTTAATATTTTTGGTAATTTTTCTCTTTTACGATGATTTCCTTTATTTTTTTCCTTGATTTTAGGCTTATGAGGATTCTATTAAATCAAGGCTTTTCTATAGAAGCATATGTAATTCCTACGGGCTGTTCGGTTGATTTTTAACTGAAGAATAATTTCATTATTGAGAGTATTTCTGAGTTTCCTTTATGCTAATTTCTGGGTATAAATAAACAGAATGTTACACTGGTCATCTTGTTTCCTTCAATTCAACATGTTCACCTGCATCACTCTGTCCTCCAGGAATTTTTTGAGTTTTGGTTTTGATTACCACTGGAAAAAGTGAGACTTGGTTAAAGCACGACATCCATGGACGTTGGATATTGGCCTTGAAACCCATGTTGCATGGGCTATACATATGTTCAATTCTGGAAGTTAATAATCCATACATGGGCTATACACATCTTCAATTGTGGGAGTTAATAATCAATCTTATTTAAGATATGAATGTGTCGAGTTTGCACATTTTTTTTTGTATGATAATGATTACTGTGTTTAATTAATTTTTTTAGATCTCCAGACATGAAGAGTTCTTGTGTATTCTTTTTACTAATGAATAGTTAGTTACTTTCCCTCGTCTTTCTTCTGCAAGTTAGCTGTCTATTTTTGTTGGCGCATTATAAACAATTGAATGACCTTTTTGATTCACAAACTAAGGGCCTGATAAAGAGCTTGCTCAACTTGCTGTCTTTGGGGAGTTGCAAGCGCTTTTTCCTGGAGTGCAAGTGCATGTAGAGCTTATTGGGCCTGCAATTCCAGAATGTAGGTAAGTTATACTTTCTGTAGTAGTTTTTTTTTTTTTTTAGATGTGCTTAATCTGCTATTTGTCAGTCAGAAGTATGGGTTTGGATTAAAAATTAGTTAAGTAGATCCTGAGTGTGGAACAAATGACATATTACTTGTTATTTATGAGAGTCAAATGTATTGGTTTGGGTTCAAAATTAGTCCAAGTAGACCCTGAGTGTAGAGCAGACAACATATTCCTTGTTTAATTGTGACAAACATGTAGTTATGATGACGGAGACTGATTACATGCCAAGATAAAACGGTTTACACACAGTTGATTTCACTAAAATGCTCAATGTATGTAAAAAAAATTTAGTAACAATGAAGTAAGAGAAAAAAATAGTGAGCTGTGAAGCCTTGTTGACTTTGTTTTTAACCCATGAGCTTCACAGCTCATGATTTTAAAGCTTTTAATTTTTTTTTTTCCTTGATAAATTGCTCATGATTTTAAAACTTGTTTGCAGTATATTACTTAGTTGCTTCTCATTGGCAATTTTTTGAGGGAGAGAAATTAATCTTAAAAATCATAGTTATCTTTGCTTTGCTTTCGGTGTAGGGATGGTGAGAGAATTGATCTTTATGATTATGCTCATTGCATTGAGAGAGAGTGCAGTTGCAAATCTTCAAGCGTGAATTTAAGTTTGCATCAAGGTGATAGAACTTCAGTTGTCACATTAAGGCTTTATAAAGGTTATTATCATGACCGTTACAAAGATATAGCAAAGGTGGTGAATTCTTAGCTTGGACTTTGGTGTATAAAAGTAATAATAGTTTGCTCACCGGTTCTTGGAGATTCTGATGCGATCTATTCTATGAACAGGATTCTTTTCCTCATTTAATTGTTGCTCCAAATGCTGGAATTGCTGCTTACAAAAGCTGGCAACCAACTATTGTACGTCTTTTTGAGTTACTTGCGCATGTTTCCTCGTAGTGATACCTGGAAGTGGTTATCTCTCACTTGCTAAAACTTGTCTGTGCACTTCAGGAGCTAATAAAGGAGATAAATGTCCAAGCAGTTTTTTCTGATTACTGTGAAGAAGCTTCTCATTTGGCTGCTTCTTGCATAAGCACTATAACTGGCTGCCCTCCTTCAATCCCTGTATGTACACCTCTCTTTTTGGGAGGTGTTTGTTTTGTTGGATATGTAGGTGGAAAGGAAATAGCAACCTTCTCTAATTTCTTATACTACGTTTAGTTTCACTTTTTTTCTTGGAATAATATCTATCCGTTAGGGTGTTATCTATATTCTAAGAGGGATGCCATCCTAACAAAAAAAATTATTGATGAATGAAAGATAAAAGATAAAAGTTAAAAGCGGGATGCTATTTCCTATTCAAAACCCCATATCGTGTGAAACAAACATGACCTTGTGTTGAAAAATCAGTGCAAGTTGAGTTAATTGACTGGAATTGATTTGACTACTCTGCAGATACAACTGAATCCATTCAGGCAACCATTGGTACTGGAAGACAGTGCTTTGTATCTTCCTTGCTACTCGAACTGCTTTCTATTTGGGATGTGAACTGGGCTCAATTACCCGAGAGGTCATACAAATTTTTAAGAATTTGTTCAATCTTATCTAATTGAAGAATTAATGGTTCTGGAACCGTACCGATATAAATTTTAACCATTTTGATTAACATGTGGCATGATCTAGGCCGTTAGGTAAAAAGTTGAGGTGATATTTGGTTTACATTTTTATTTTTTTTTATTTTTTATTTTCTGTTTTTTTTTTTTTTTGCTTTAAGATTCATGTTTTAAAAATACTGAAGGCATATTTAGTTTGATATTTTTTGTTTTTTATATTTTGGGATTCTTCTTTTTTTGGGTCAAAAAGGCTTAAAATAATTTTTTAATATGTTGTATTCTATGTGCAAATCCGTTTTTGGTTTTTCAAAATAGGTTTTGAAAATATGACTAATCAAATGTGTTTTGAGTTATTTTTTTTTATTTTTAAAAAGGCAAAATGAAAAACGGTTCCAAAATATATTAAATGGTGCTTAAGTGATTATTAGTTATCTTTAATTGTGAGGATAGTTTAATTGATAAAACTTTGATTTTGTTTTTTAGTGGTCACTAATTCTAGTTTTTTTAGGATTATTGGAGGGTTAATTTGGTCGTTAATTTCAAGTCTGAGGAAAAAAATTAATCAAGATATACGTAAATTGATTCAATTATTCTTAGTTAAAAAAAAAAGAGTAAAACAATGGACAATAATATTAATTTTTGCATAAAAAATTGTAATATAAATTTATAAATTAAAATTTGTCTTTATCAATAAATGTGATTGAATTTATTAGCAATTGTTATTCAATTTACCGGTTAATACGAGAGTTAAGCCGTGGATGTGAATGGCTAATTTATAGTTCAATTGTACATTTTTTACCCACCGAATGTGACTAAATTTGCTCACCAAGGGAGAACGATGCAGGTCTATTAGGCTGGGACAACTAGTTGAGCACGGTCCATGCTGTCACTTTGCATTTTCCTTTGGTTTTTACTCCTTTTTACAAGTCCATAGAGAATATCAATAATTAAATTTGATTTTGAGCCCTGGAGTAATGTCAGCAGTACTTCTTTGCCGGCCGCCACCACCATCGTCGGGATTCTGTTGCCTGCTACCACCACTGCCGTTTCCTTCATTCACAACCAATCACAGCTGGGCGTTACCATTTCTAACCATTACCATTGCTGCCATTGGTAGCCGCCCATCTCCAATTATCACCACCACTAGTTTGCTATCCTTCAATTATCGCCCCAGCCAGTTTCAATTATCACCACCACCAGTTGGTTATCATCTCTAATTATCTACTTTCGTTCACTATTGCTGTAGATTATTGTCCATTGCCAGCTATTGTCGTTCAATCATCAATTGCTTTCGACTACTGCCATTTGTCTTCAATCTTCAATTACTGTTGTTTGCCGTCACCTCATCATTTACCGTCACCAGTTATCGTTCTAATATTATATTATCAACTAACAATTATTATAATCAAAGATTATTAACTAACAATTATTATTATCAAATGTATTTTTAAGTTTTGTTTTTTTTCTTTTTACTATAAAACAAAAACAAAAAAATAAAAAATTTTTACTTGCCGTCAATTTGTCAACCACTATTGTCGGTTACTGTTATAATATTATACTATCAATTAACTGTTATATTTGTCAAACATTATTAACTAACAATTATTATTATCAAATTTGTTTTTAAGTTTTGTTTTAATTTTTTTTACTATGAAAATTAAAACAAAAAATCAAAAAAGGGAGAAAGATACAGGTCTATTAGGCTGGGACAGCTACTTGAGCATGGTCCATGCAGTCACTTTCCATTTCCCTCTGGTTTTTCCTCCTTTTACAAATCCAAAGAGTATAGAGAATATCAATAATTAAATTTGATTTTGAGCCCTGGAATAATGTCAGCCGTTCTTCTTTGCCGGCCGCCACCGCCATCATCCGGATTCCGTTGCTTGCTTCCACCGTTGCTGTTATCTTTCATCTATTATCAATCACAGTTGATCATTACTACTTTTGATTGTCGTCATTATTATTACTGTAAATTATCACCACCGCCAATGAGTTATTATCTCCCATCATCTACTTTCACTCACTGTTACTGTAAATTATTATCCATTACCAATTGATTAATCATGATTTGTTTTCGATTACCACCGTCAATATTTAATTATTGTTTTTTGTCATCAACTAGTTATCTAACATTACCGGTTAGTATTATAATATTATACTATCAACTAACAGTTATTATTTTCAAATATTACTAACTGACAATTATTATTATCAAATTTGTTTTTAAGTTTTGTTTTATTTTTTTAACTATGAAAATAAAAATAAAAAAATAAAAAATTGATAAAAAATTAAAAATTAAACACGAAATCAAAATTTGGTGCCGTTGTTAACAGCCGGGTCTAGGTCTCTCAGTCAAAATTATATTATCGCGATCACATAAACTGTATAATTAGTTAATTAATATTATAAAAAATTAGAATATTTAATTATAAACTTAAAATCGTAAAAGAAAAACTTTTCATATACATATATATATATATATATAAAACAAATAACTGCAATTTCTATTCCCGGGTTTAACAAACCAACACGTTACGTGTTTAGAATCTCGGTCGCCTCTCACGCCACGCACCTCAATAAGTCTTACATCCTGCAAAAAGCTGATCCAGTGGTCCCTGGGATTAATCGTTAGCGTAGTTATTTAGGTGTTTGGTTGATTTGGAAAAAAATAAAAATAATAAAAAAATAAAAATTTAATATAAAAATAATACATAATAAAATTTAAATAAAAAATAAAAAAATTTATCAAATTTTGATTGATTATAAGATGTGTTTGGATTGATAAAAAATAAGATAAAATAAAATAAAGTAAGATAATATTTAGATTTAAAATTTATGTAACGAAATAAAAAATAAAATTCTTTTAAAGTTTTCAACGAGGTTTTTAAATTTTTTTTTTTTCATTATTAACAAACATCCGTAATATCAAACACAAAATCTTAAATTAATCGGCAGAGAACAGTCTGTCCTCCTCTTAACTCCATTCGAACGGTCCGAACCCAAAATGATGGATCCGACTAACCTCCATCATCCATGACCCTTCCCCCTGGCAAATCCAAACACTAGGGCTATACACGGACACGCTACTGTATATATCGACGACGATGGCGTTTTCTCGCAGTCTCTGGTTGTTGAGGTTTGTCTGGTTTCTGGGGCTGGGGTTAGGGTTCGGGTTGGGGTTTGGTCCGAATTTTGGGGAAGCTCTGAAGGTGCCCTTTCGTGTCAAGGATGCCCTTCCGGTTCTCCCTCGCCAGTTGTCGTGGCCCGTGCTCAACAATCTCCACAGCGCCGTTGACTTGTTGCCGTCCTTCGTCGGATCGGTCGCTCCCAACAATGGCTCTATTCAGTGGAAAGGCGCTTGCTTTCACGGCAACGAAGCTAGGCTCGAGTTCACCGGCGGTGACGATCGCGGTTTGGGAGGCGGCGTTCTTTACCTACAGGTTCTTCTCTTTTACTTGTTTCATCTTTTAACTATTAAGGTAGACTAGCTGTTATGGGTAATTATCGACTTGATGACTGCCTGTTGTTGAATTTTATGCGCATTAACTGATTTAGCTCTAACAAGAACCAACGAGACTTCTTTTCTATTTGTGCTAAATATGATCTATACCATTTGTGTTATTAGGCATTTTCCCTTTAATCATCAAAATGAAAAGATAAAAAGAAAAAAAAAATTCCCTTAGCGTGCTCACTTCTTGTGAAATATTCTGATTTCCAAGGGATGACCATAAAAGAAGTTAAGGAAGAGGTGAAAAGTATTGTTAATTATGTAAACTCAATTAGTAGTTCTCTGAATAATTGCAAAGCCTTTTCACTTTGAGCTTATGTGTGCAAATATAAAAGTGGAAATTCAAATGTATACCTGAAGTTACTTAGGGACTAATCATTGAGTTATTGAGGGTAAAATTGCGTATGTTGCCCCTTTCCTACATAGGTGGGAGCCTCTTGTACTGAGCGCCCTTCTTTTGTTTATTTGGTTTATCTAGAGACTGATCAGATGTTTTAGACGCCCTTCAAATTTATTTTCCACATATATGTGATAATGCATATCTCAGTGGAGCTACAACTAACATAATAGTTATCCTTTATTACTCATTAATATCAACATTTATCTTAGGCGAGGATGGTTTCAGTCAAAGTGGTAAAAACTGTTACATACAGGGGGAGGCTTTTTAGAGAGTCACTGAGGTCAAAGTTTTGGAAGAATGGCCTTAATTCTCTCAACTTCTTACCGAGTTCCAATATTGGACCACTGGCTTGATTGAATCATATTCTTGTTTTGCAAAACATTGTTGAGAGAAATTTTTAAACTTCCTATTTCTCGAACACGTGTAACATCTCACTTCATTTATTTACTTGTTGCAAGTACATTACCATAATATGCTGTTCTGGCCTCGGTGGTCCTTTATACTTGCTGATTAAGTTTATTTTTGTTTTTTTCAATTACCTGTGGATGAAGTTTTCTTTGGATGTGTGAATTTGCTTCTTTCTTGCTATTTGTGGAAGAAGAGGTTCTAGGGTGGAAGACCTCAGGCAGGTGGTTGGCTCCATACTTTTCTGTGTTCCTTCCTACGGTAGCCTTTAAACATCTATGCAGATTTGTTTGCGGCCTGCATTTGCATATCTTTACTGCATGGTAGACCATGAATCATATTGGATTTGAAAGAGTAACTGGTGGAAGTTTTACTTTTTTAATGTTTTGGTATCGTTTAGCTTTTTACTTTTGTTATATAGGAGAATTGCTATTTTCTATATAACAAAGCTAATTGATGGTGTGAGTCATGGTGTTTGACTTAGATATGTCTAACAAAGCATTGTGGCAATACATATATCTTTTGACAAACCTTCACAGGCTTGGGGTAAGACGCACAACACAACTGTGTGGATGAAACACTCTTCAGAGGTAGGAATAGATATTCCTATTTTGTTTGGGAAAATTCCATGTTTAAGTATCAGGCTTAAGTATTTTGGAAGTATAAATTCCGACATCCCATCATTATAATATGATATGTCTTAAGGCTGAGGCTATATCTATTGTTATTTGGCTGCATCCTCCGGCCTTCACACTCCTATGTAATATGTCATCATTTTGTGGTGTGTGGATGCTGCCGATATGACTGTATAGCTTTTCTGTTTAAATTACGGTTCGGTCACGTGTGAGTTTCCATTTTGAATACATCCCTAATTTTCTTGCTTATTGTGCTTATGTCAATGGTTGGCTCTCTTAATTTCTTATTTTTTTTTTTTTTGGTATATCTACATTTTTCTTTCCAGACTTCTGAAGCTCATAGCTGGACATGCATGGATCTCTATGTCTTTGCAACACCCTATAGAGTTACCTGGGACTACTACTTCACTGCCCGAGGGCATACTTTGAAATTTGAATCTTGGGAGGAACATGCGGAGTTGGAATATGTATGGTGGTTTGTCATTGTGTTGTTTGTTTAATTCTTTCGTAGAATCCTGTCTTATAACATTGATTTTCTGATTGACCATGAGCAGGTAAAGCAGCACGGAATCTCTGTATTTCTAATGCCATCGGGAATGCTAGGGACCTTGCTTTCCTTAGTGGATGTGCTGCCTCTGTTTTCAAACACTGGTTGGGGCCAGAATGCTAATCTAAATTTTCTGAAGAAACACATGGGTGCAACATTTGAAAAACGATCTGGGCCTTGGCGTGCAACTATCAATCCAGATGATGTTCATTCTGGTGACTTTTTGGCAGTATCAAAGATACGTGGTCGGTGGGGTGGATTTGAAACATTGGAAAAGTGGGTAACAGGTGCATTTGCTGGTCATACAGCTGTTTGTTTGAAGGATGAATTTGGTAGTCTTTGGGTCGGTGAATCAGGACATGAGAATGAAAAGGTAACCAGAGGCGATTTCAAAGAAATACATGCAGGCATTCTTAAGTTAGATTGATATACATTGTTGGGCCCATTTCTGAGCAGCCTAAGCTTTTGGAATGATTGGTGATTTAATATGGTATTAAAGCTTTGGTTTCAAGAGGTCATGGTTCAAGCCCTAGCTTGATATATGTTGTTTGGTCCATTTTTTTATTGGCTTAAGCTTTTAGGACAATTGGTGACTGATATTGAAATCAGAGCTTTGATTCCAGTTGGTCCTGGGTTCAAGTTTTGTTATCGTATTTGTTTCGTGTTTATTTTTTTATATATTGTGGTGTTTCGGCTGGTGCACTTATTTCATTTAGTTTGTTTCTTCTGGCTCACGGCAAGATGGGTTTGCGTGTGAGGAGAGTGTTAAGTTGGCTTGCTATATATTTTTGGTCTCATTTTCAATTAACCTAAGTTTTTGGGAGAATTGATGGCTAACATGCATGATAGTGTTGTCTTAGATAAATTTGTATTCTCCATCACATTATTACCGGCTTGGAGGGCTATATTAGATTCATGTGTTATGGGTAGCTTTGAAAATTGAGAAACATTAAATGCAGGAATTGGCAAGGGAATAATTTTAATTATTCAAATGAAAAATCTGGAAAACACAGAGTTGTAGTATTTATTTTAGAGAGAGAGAGGGGACTAGGGAGGGGTGTGTGTAGGTTGCACTACCACATTGCTTGTTTTGGTACCAATTCAGTTTTTCTAGTTTTGAACACCTTGGTAGTGCATATCAGAACATATAATGTTTTCAAAAGATGGTTGCATTGTTTTCAAAATTCAGTTTTTGGATTGAACTTTGTGGTTTTATAAATGTGGAATATTTGACATATTTTGGTTTGATAGTCTATATGGAGAATTTTTTTGGTTTTTGGCCTATACAGTGTATCAGCAACGTGAACATTGTGTGCCTTTATACAAACATGTTAATAGGTTGTATTGTTTATACTCGTATTTTCTCTTGGCTTGTTTCAGGGTGAAGAAATTATTGTGGTAATTCCATGGGATGAATGGTGGGAATTGTCCCACAAGGATGGTTCAAATCCGCATATAGCATTGCTGCCCTTACATCCAGAAGCGCGTGCTAAGTTTAACTCTACCGCTGCTTGGGAGTATGCTCGGAGCATGTCAGGGAAGCCATATGGGTACCACAACATGATATTTAGCTGGATTGACACCATTGCTGACAACTTTCCACCACCTCTTGATGCTCACTTGGTATGCATAATTATTAGGCTTGGTTTGGGAAGGAAAAAATATAGTTTTTTTTGTAGCTGGCTAGTAGTTAGCTATTAAAAAACTAGTTTTTTCTTTTTTTTTTTGTGTTTGGAAAGGGAAAAAAACTAGCTTTTTAGTTGCTAGTTTTTTAGCTTTTTGTTAATTTGATAATTTTGCCCTTCAATGTTAAAAAGAAGTATAAATGTAAGAGGGTAGGTTTGGCTATTTTAGAAAAAGCCAAAAACCTAATAGCTGGTAGCTAGAGCTACAAGCTACAAATGCTAAACAGAGCCTGGTTAAACATTAGTTGTTGTTTTAAGCTTCATCTTTTCAAGATGCACATGATATGCTTTTAAAGTACCATGCATATCTTGACTGTTTTAGTAGGTCTTTTGGCTTGGAAACTTCTATTTGTAGTTTAATACATCAGTGATGTGATTCAGATAGTGATTGTTAGGTTATAATTGTCTCGCTGTGCAGTCACTTGCATATGGTGTGTTTGCCTTTGCATATAAATTTAATGGTGTTTATAATTCCTTGCAATTTTAAAGAATATCTTTCATGCACTATTAAAATAGAGAAACAACTTGGTCTGAGTTGGACCATAATTGAAAAACATTAAATTTTAAGAGCTCTTGTTTAATTCCATTCTATTCTCTTATGTACAAATTAACTTTTTTTCGTTTGACATTAGAATCTCTTTCATATTAAATGTTTGTTTTGTCATTTGTCCACGTAAATATAGAATAGGGGATAGAGAAGGGAAATGTTAATGTTTGAGCAATTTTTGTTTAAGCCAAAGCAATGTACAATCATAATGAACAAATGCAATAAATGCTATTGCTACAAAAAACTAGCTTTGGCATTATCATTTCCTATAGAGAATGTTGCTAAATTTCTAATTGCTGACCCTGTTCACAGGTCATTTCTGTCATGTCTATGTGGACTAGAGTGCAGCCAGCATATGCTGCAAATATGTGGAATGAAGCTCTAAACAAGCGGCTTGGGACTGAGGTACTTCTCCTATTCTTGTATATGATATCCCCCCCCCCCCCCTTAACCCCCAGAGAGAGAGAGTGTGTGTAGAAAAGGGATTGCTAAAATTCTTGTAAGTACTTTATATTTTGTTCAGTTATATTCTATCAATTAGATGCAAGTAATGATGTTCAGGTAGGGTTAATAATTGGTACATACCAAAGTGCAACATTAAAAGTTATGCATCTCCTGAACTTATAAATTGGGAATAGGGTTTGAGAAACATATTATATATATATGTTTTGTTTGATATAATGTGTTACAAGAGGGATTACCTAAGTTATTTTGGCTTGGTGATATATGAATTATACTTTGTCGTTGGTAGGTTCTTAATTTATATTAATCCTAGTCTAAGGTGGACATATTTCGTGCAAGGGAGTGGTGATACTTATTCCAAAAGGACCAACACTAGTCATAGAATGGTAATGTTGATGAAATATGGAAAGATAAAAATTTTGAAATTCTTTTTGGTAAGTTTATTTTTTATTGGAGAAACAGTATAGTCAAACATTTGGCCAAACGATGATCTGATGTTGATGAGAAACTGTGTATTGTTAGGGTCCTAAACCAGCTTCATCTCCTATTTGGACTGTGCGCTGATCCTTTATCATAAGCAGTTAGATTTACATGGCTATTCATCATAAAATCGGTACTTTATTAATCCAAGGTCAGATAAAGTTGAAATATTTGTGTTATATTAGGCATGCTGTCATTAAAAAGGTGGAAATGATGGTATAACATGTTACTTGGTACTGAGCAGAGCTGCGCTCTTACTTTTTGTGTATTATAGAAGCAGTTAAAGGTAACGTTCCCAGTCAGAGAGAGCTTGGGATTGGAACAAACTTTGATCCCTTGTAACGGATCGAAAACAGAGGGCATTTGGAAGAGGAGGCGGCATTTGATTTTTCTTTTTTTTTTTTGGGGGGGGGGGGGGGGAGTAATTTTTTTGGGGTTACATTGGAGGCTAATCTGAGGAGTGGAATTGAGTTGAATCCAGAGTCTCTAGATGGAGCTCTTTTCACAGGGAGAGTAGTTCTAGTTTCATACCTGATCTGCAGATGTGATCACGGATGGCTAGAATCCTGTTTAATCTTAACAACTTCTGGATAAGCCCCCTTCAAAAAAAATGCAGATTTAGGAAGGGAAACGGAAGCATTAGTTGGTGTTTTAACCAATAAAGATCAATGATTCGTTTTTTAATATCTAACACTTATCCCCTCCCCCTCCAATATATATATTACAGGATTTGGACTTGTATGGAATTCTAGAGGAGATTGAAAGGCGTGCCATGAGCTTTGATCAGTTGCTTACAATTCCGGAGCAAGATGACTGGGTCTACAGTGATGGGAAATCGACTACATGCGTGGCCTTTATTTTGGAAATGTATAAAGAGGCTGGCGTTTTTGGGCCTATTTCAAACTCCATTCAAGTAACAGAGTTTACTGTAAGTATCTAAGACAATGTGAAAATTGTATAAAAATGCTCTCTCTCTCTCTCTTTCTCTCTCTCTCTATAGATGAATCTTCTACTTCATCATGGTTACTTAAAATGTTATGGGTTCATCGCTACTTGTAGATTCGGGATGCATATATGCTGAAGATTTTTGAGAATAACCAAACACGCCTCCCTAGTTGGTGCAACAACGAGGAAGATCAACTCCCATTCTGCCAGATTCTCGGTGAGTATAGAATGGAATTGCCTGATTATAACACCTTGGAGCCATATGCCAACATGAACGAGAACTGCCCCTCTCTACCACCAATTTATGAGAGGCCAGCACGTTGTTAAGTCTGAACTCAAGCTGCGTGTCTGTATGCTGCAGAAATTCTGAGCTTTTGTGCCGCCATAGTTTAGACAAGAGTAATCAGTCTGTTTTCTTCAGATTTTCCACATAATATATTCCAAGTATTTGTATATAAATTGTTATTCCAGTAACATAACCTCTCTTTAACCGTCATTTTATAAATGTTCAATGTCTTCTTGAGGTGAGATACAACCCCTAACACCATCTCAATCAAGGTGCAATTAGTCTCTACTCTCCGGAATAGTACCCACTTATTCTGAACTTACTGCAGTGTCAACTTTAGTTTTTAATCATTAAATGGGAGCCTTTTAACCTTTTTTAGATTTCCCAATTCCAGTTTTAATGCATCTTGAAACATTATTTTTTTTTGGGAAACCCGGAACTCATACGGATTTATTGTAATTCTCAACGAACCGCATAACTGATGAGTAAACTGGAGAGATGTGTGTTGTCTCTCACGCACATCCTATTTAAGTCAGGAATCGAACGTGTGATTTCTGTGAGGAGTATATCCAAGAGTCATTCGGATTAATCCCAGGGCTCTCTTGAAACATTACTGGGGAAGAAAATGAGAGAATCAATGTAAAAGAAACACCTGCGCAACAGTCTTTCCTCCGGTCTCTGCAGTTTCCATCGGAATCTCAGATTCCATGACTGCTTGAGCCCCAGCTTGGCATGGTTTTAAGCAACAGAATAACAGTAAAGCATAACATTAACGGTAAGTAGATACACCTATTTATATATATCTATTTGTAAATCAAATGGTGATGCATTAAACAAAAAAGGAAAACAAGTGGCATACCCAAACAATACACCAGGATGGAGATTAAGATCATCTCCTGTAAAGGGGGGACGAGAGCCATGCATCCAACAAAGGCAGAAACAACTTCAAAGACCAGAGAGAGAAGAAATCAGTGTGAAATTTACTTGCTATTAATTATTGATCTCTGCATGTAGGGGTGGCAAAGTGAACCAATATCTATTAACCCGTCCAATTAAATCTATAATATATATGTTTGGATCCTGTTATTTTATTAAATGGATCGTTGGATAACTTATAAAACATCTATTTATAAATGGGTGCAACTAGGTTGTTAAATAGGACCCGTCAAAACCCATTTAACTTGTTTTGCTCATGTAGAGGTAAAGTTAGAATTTTTTCATCAGTAAAAATAAATTTACAGTTTAGGACACGTTTGGTAAACAATTTATTTTTAGTTTTCAATTTTTGTTTTTAGTATTTTTTAAAACTGAATATGAAAACTCATTTGGTAGATTTGTATTCAATTTTCAACTTTCAAAAAAGTGAAAATTGTTTCCAAAATTTTCAAAAATTATAAAAATCATCAACCACCATCACCGTCTATTGGTTGCCACCAAAATTCACCCACCACCGCCGTTACCCCCATTTTCAGTTATTGCCAAATATATTATTTATTATGCAAAAATTTAATTAATATATAAAAATATTTTAATATACTAAATTAATTATTAATTAAATTATAAATAAAATAATATATTATCAATTTAATATATTAAATATATTAATTAAACGAATTATATTAATTATAATTGAATTTAATTTGTTAAATTAATGTAACAATATTTTATTAAATTATTTTTAATAAATAATATAATAAATTATATTTAATATTTTTTATTTTATTGAAGTAAATTTTATTAATAAAAAATATAATTAAAATAATTACATTTAATAGTTTAATTTAAATTAATTATTTAATTAACTTTAATTAATTAAATTAATATAAAAATAATTTGATATAAGTTATTTTTAATAAATAATATAATTAAATTATATTGAATATATTTCATCTCTATTGAATTAAACTATTTTGAAAAAATAATATAATTAAAATAATTAAATTTAATAAATGAAATTAATTAATGAAATCAAATTCGTTTAAGTTAATCAACATAAAAGATATTTTATTAAATTATTTTTAAAAATAATTATAAGAAATTATGTTTAAATATAATTTATTTTTATTGTATTAAATTATTTTTAATAATTAAATAAATAAATTTATTGAATTTAATTAATTAACAACTATAACTATCAACTAACAACTATCATTGCCAAATTTGATTCAAGGTTTTTTTTTTTTTTTTTTAAAATATGAAAATGAAAACTAAAACTAAAAAATTGAACACAAAAATTGAAAACTGAATACAAAAACTTAAAATCGACAGTTTTACCAAACAGGCTCTTAGACTTGAATAAGTGTAAAAATAAAAAAATAAAAAATAGTTATAGTAAAAATCTAATTTTTATATACACACAAATTAATTGAATTTATTTTTTCTTAAAAAAAAAAAAAAGTAGGTTAGGTCACAAGTAAATGGGTTGGATACGGATTCATGGGTTTGTACTAACCCGTATCAAACCCACCCATATTCAACCTGTCTTTTAAATGGATAGGTTTGGGTTACACCCATTTAACCTTCAATCCGTTTAAATCCATCATTAACCCGCCCAACCTATCCATTTTGCCACCCCTAACTGCGCGCCACCTTTTTATTCTTAAACAGTGGGACAATTACAAAACCTGAGAAATGTTTTACAAGGCCGGCAGCTTGTATCTAGCTCCGTTATTTAATTAAGCATGGATCTGATTATACATAGAGATACATAGTTGATCATAATATGAAAACTTTAGCACAAATGCAGAGAGGAAAATACTACTAGCTAGCATACAAATGAGAGATTCAAAGTTCTCCATCCCACATCTCCTCAACTGTCTTGAAAGGTCCAGTCGCCGAGACCATGCCCTCTCCAAAGTCCCCCCTCCTCTGGGGGAGCTCACTGATTTTCTTAGACTCTTCATTGCTCAATTCCCAGTCAAATATTTCTTGGTTCTCTTTCATCCTCTCCTTGCTAAAACTCTTGGCTACAGTAACTACTCCTTGCTCATATAACCATCTCAGGCAAACCTGCAGTTTTATATATTAATAATTTACCAATAAAGCACTCTCTCATGGCGATTACAAATTGAAAATACAGGCAAAAAAAAAAAAAAATGGCCAATAATTTGGAGACGATGATGATTTGAGAAGTACCTGGGCAACAGTCTTTCCTTTGGCCTTTGCAATTTCCTTAAGAACCTCGGATTCGACGACTCTGTTGGAGCCCCAACCCATTCGTACGGATCCTAGAGGGGAGAAAGCAGTAACAACAATTCCATTGGCCTTGCAGAAGGGGATCAACTTCTTTTGTTGCCATAATGGGTTCATTTCCACCTAATTCCATTAACATTGGAATATATATATACATATTCAGAACCACTTTTTAATAATCATTCGTTGAGGTTAAAGATCGGAAAGATATATATATGAATCTCATTTTGATCCATCTACTCTTGATTGAAATAGCCATTTCATACTGATGGTCAAGTTTCACTTTAACCCTTCTATTAAATTTATTAATGGAAAATATTGCATGTTAATGGTATATAATAGACACATGATATTTTTAATCATATTGTCTTAACAATTGTTAATTGAAGAACAAAATTGAAATTTAATTGTAAACATAGAGTAACGAAAGTGAAATTTGGCACGAAATGTAAGGATGAAAAATGTAATTTGTCTAAACAGATATCAGTTAGGGAATTCGACGTGGAGTATTATTAACAAAGTCACACCTGATTGACAGCAGGAGGGATCTTAGCGGTGGTAAGAAGTTCAGAGAGTTTCTTGGAAGTGAAATTGCTGACTCCAATGGCTTTTGTGAGGCCAAGTATCTGGCAATCTTCCATGGCTGCCCATACAGCCTTGAAGTCCATGGGAAGAATGTCTTCTTCTCTTACAGGGTACTCGTATTTCCCTGGCTTTGCGCTCACAGGCCAATGTATGAGGTAGAGATCCAGGTAATCCAACTTAAGATTTCTGCAAGACAACTATTACACATCAGTCTCTATTATTTATTTATTATTATTATTTTTTTGATAGATTTTTTTTTTTTGATTGTATATATCATTGACATTGGTGTTGAATGTTAAAACATTCTTAATAAAAGAGTAGGGTGCTGACATATATATATACTAGCATATGCCTGTGTCACGTGACACAGATCACCCGACTCATTCTCTCTCATAGAGATACAATAAATATATATTGATATAAACAATAAAACACACTTATGAAATATAAGGTAGATATACTAGTAATAATTGGTTTTTATGGTACTCTGAACAAAATTAATATTAAATTTCTTATATAGTTGAAGTTTTGGATAAAAATTTTAAAGCAAAAAAATTATGATAATTTTTTTCTCAAAACTTTAGGCCCTAACAGGTCTCTTTTTTTTTAATTAATTTTTGATAAGTAACCTAACAAAAAACACAAATTATGGTGCTTCAATTTGGAAGGTTCAATTTCCTTAAAATTATTATTGAGCGGCATATGATGAAATTTAAAACATCCAAGCAGAGTTAAAATAGATAGTAGTGTGGTTTATTAAAATAAGATTTGAGCTGGAATTTAAAAATATGAAAATGATCTTAATCATTAGATGAAAGAAAAAATAATTTTTAACAGTCGGATCTTAGTTTGTGAGAGAGAAAATTTCAAAAACCGTCTTATTTTATTATATGAATATATATATATATATGTGTGTGTGTGTGTTTGTTTTTTTCTCTCACAATAAGAAACTGAAAAGTGAAAGGAAGCCTGCACTCAAATTTAACCAGGACATTATATTAAAACATATAATTAAAAACTAATTGACAAGAGTGAAGAAACTCTTAGAATCTTTATGCTAAACTTATACTAGTTTAGAAGATGTTATTTTATTGGTGTAAAATTAATTTTAACTAAAAGTAAGGATATCTATACATGTATAAAACTTACTCTAAGGTCCGTTGGAGGGCAGGAAGAACAAGTTCAGAGTGGGCTTCAGAGCACCAGAGCTTAGAGGTGATGAAGAGCTCATCTCGAGATTTGATCAAACCAAGAGAGAGTGCATCAGCTATGGCTTCACCAACAGGCTTCTCAGTTTGGTATAGAGAAGCTGTATCGAAATGCCTGTAGCCAACCTCAATTGCTTGGAGCACTGCCTTTTTAACAGTCTCTGATTCCACAAGAGGAGAGTTGGTTGCTGTGCCCAGTCCTAACACAGGCATAGTCTTCCCTCCGCAATTCAGTGAAATTCCAGGGATACTGAAAGGTGCCATATCTCTCTATGAATTGCTATTAATATTGTGAGAATTAATCGAGAAGTAGTTGGTTAATTTTCATGGTGGCAAGTGTTGGGATTTATAGACTCTACACAATTCAGTTTTAGTCAATAATTACCGCGCTCTTTGGATAGATATGAAGTAGGATGTTTCTTTGACATTGACCATTCAACACAATTCAAAATCAAATGAAGCAATGTTACACAGTTCGGTTTGGTTGTGGAGAAGCTGATTTTTAATTTCTTTTTTTCATTTTATATAATGTTTTTTAACAAAATTTGACTTTCCTTTTTAAAAGTTGCAACTTTTAAGCGTATTAATCATATTGGTAAAAACAAATTGAAACATTTACATCCATTTTGATAAAAAATATATGTTTTGATAAAAAAAAAGTACTATAAAAGTTTTATTTATTTATTTTTTATTTTTTTTCTAATTTTTATCCAAACAAATGTGAATTTTTTAAATTATTTTTTTACAAATACGATTAAAAAAACTACAACTTCTGAATAAAAATCAAAATTTTCAATAAAAAAATCATATAAAATGAAAAAAGTTACAAAAAAAAGTAAAATGTTTTTTTTTTTTTTTTGTAGCCAAAGGAATGAAGATAATTATACAAAAATTTTGCTCAAAATAAGATAGTTTTGTTGCAGATTTATCATTTTAAATAAAAGAACTCACTAAAATATGTTTTTATTATAAACGTGCTACTACTATTCATTTGGGTAGCACTTTTTGATAAAAGATTCTAATGGAGAAGCATTTTCATATCATTCTAATAAAATTTTATGATTATATAATATTATACTAAATTATTAAGCAACTATATATAAGGTGGAAAAAAAATATTTTAGTGGCGTAATTTCTGTAAGGTATCTTCGAAAAGAATGGTGTGATGATTAAATTTTGTAATTAAAGAACGTTTGAGGACATGCCTATTTAAAACAATTCATTTTTTACTTTTATATAATTTTTGTGTGTATATATATATATTTTATGCTGGTCCAAATTATTGGATGCTCAGGCGAACAAGCTTAGCTACTGGCTTAGGTAATGGCCATTGTTTGAAGAGTAGAAGGCAACTCTATTTTTGCTTGGAATGTTGACAGAGTTTCGGACCACGTTCGTTGTTTAGGCAAACAAAGGTTTAGCTAATGGGTTACGTAATTCGTGCACATGGTTTGCAAAGTAGGAAGTAGCATGAAATTGAATTCCTCACATGTTGGAATGATACACATTCACAAGTAAAATATTTGAAGCAATTGTTTGGACAAATACTTGGGATGAATGTCCCCGACATTCATGGTGATTATTTTCAGTATAGTTGATTATTTTCAGCAAATTAGGTTAGATTTTTAACACAAATTATTTTGAATTTATCAAGTGATTATATGCTGAATTTTGGGGGTTGATTGATTATATTCTTCATCCCTTTTTGTTCTTTTTCTTTCATTGTTGTAATTGAAGACTTCATTAAAATAAAAATATTAAGTTTTTAGTCATTTTGCAATATGTATGAGTGCTTAATCATCTTTTATATGGATCAAGATTTGTACAAAATACGAATCATTTAATATTGAATGATGTTATTGTTCAATTGTTCTTCAATGTCCATATCTACTTAATCAAGAACACATTTTATTAAAACTTTTGTGAGTAATGTATTGCTTAAAAGATTTCTTTTAACTTATTAACAAGAATAAAATATTTTTGGTTTAAAGGTTGCTTGAAAATTAAACTTTTTGTAAGCTCTAAATCAAAGTGTATTTTTAAAAATTAATGGATAGTATTACTAAATAAATTGGTTCTTCAAAGTTAAATCCTCCATTTTTAATTCACCATTGTTGAATTAAAAAGAAAAAAAAAATATGTATCATCATTCAATTATACATGAATCATACCAATAAACAAAATATTGATCCATAATTTTATTCAATGAATTTTAATTACAAGTATTTTTTTTAGTACTTCATTTTTCTAAAAATCTCTTCTTCAAATAATTCAAATGATTCCATTTATATTCCTTTCCTTCCGAATCATTTATGTATAATAGATGCTTTCCAAAATTCCTGCACTTGGGAATGGCCAATAGGGGGTGGACCTAAAATTTTTAATGTAGGCAAAAATTACTCACTAGTGATGATTTAAAAAAGAGGATACTTTTGTATTAAATTTAATTTTTAAAAGTAATTATGATAATATAATAAAATTTATCTGGATAAATTTGAAAAAAAATCTAAAATTATTTTAATCCAAGTAGTGGGCTACTCTAAGAGGTGATAATTCGAGTTGGTATGTCATGTTTGAGTTTACAGTTGTATCTATTCATGTCAATACTTAAATATTTTAGTAGTTAACGAATATGTTAAATAGTTAACTTATTTGATAATCAAGTTAAATTTGAATTAAATTGTGTTAATTTTGGATTCACTTGTTCATGTTATATTGAGTTTTTTTTTTAATAATTTGTGGTGCCGATCATATTATATTCAGATCACATTATTGAATCATATCAAATATTGTCAAATGTCATGCACATATGTGACAAAGAGGGCACTTGGAGGACAATGAAGGAAAAGTACTCTTGCCAGCCTTAATTTTTTTTGGTGACGAGAAACTCCCCTAAGCAAGACTATTGTAGACCCACTCTAGGTTCTAAATATCAAGAAGGCTAGTATTGGTATCTCACCACTGGTGGTCTCACACTTGATTACCTGGCCGTCCAGGTGAAAATTGAACTGATGACCAGAATAGAACACTCAAATCTTAGGCTCGGCCTTCTTCCAATGGATTATCAGTGGTGGTTGCATGGTGGACAATGAAGGAAAAGTAATCTTGCCAGCCTTAGTTGCCTTTGTGCATGCGTCACACGGGGGTGACTATGGGTAGATAACCCCCGGGGGGGGGGAGTACTACTTTTTTTTTTTTTTTCCCCCTTTGATCCAAAATATAAAGAATTTTAAGTGCAAATTTGAACTAATTTCTACTTGAGTCCAGTCCTGTCCAAGAGAAAATAATATACGTATAATTTCTACTTGAGTCCAGTCCTGTCCAAGAGAAAATAATATACGTACAGAGCTTCACAAAAAGCACAAGGGGACTACAAGTCCTCTTGCCCACTCTTGGTCTCCACACATACATATAGATATATCTCCCTTCAGTTGCTCAACTTTAGTGCCTGTCTCTGGCATAACTGCATTTGTCCCTCAAGGTTTTCCCTAGTTATTCCAATACTAGGGCTTTTGAGAGAAATCCACTGTGAATGTTACATTTTTGTTGTCTATTATCCATCCCATATAATAGTTTGTTTTATATAGGTTGAGAAAGTTAAACTTTATACATATCAAATAAATTAATAAATAAGTATCTAAAACGGATATGGGACAGGATGGAGAAATACCTTAAAATCTTCATATCCGTTTCCATTTCCGTTATTAGTACCGTCATATCCTTCTCGAACTTAACGAGTTAAATGGATATCTATTGAATATAAATAATTTTGACATTCTCACTCGGCATCGGTGACAAAATAAATGTCAATGGCGAAGGCACTGAAAGATGTTGGCTTCTAGCTTATAGCTGGAGCAGGAACCTAAGCAGGTGGCGTAGCAAGCGGTTTGGGTGGGTTGGACTTGTAGAGGTTTCGGGTTGGACTTTGGAGTAGCCTAAATGGGTTTGTAATGGCTGGGGAGGTTATTTGATGGAGTATCCAATATGTATATATTTTGACATTTTGTGCTGAGCATGGAGTATCCAGTCAGTTTTGGCTCTCAAACCATTTTAGACCCAATTAAAAGGGGTGTTCTCTAAAGAATTATATGAAATTCATTTATTAAGTTTAAAACATTTACAGTGAGTGTTTTATAAGGTTATAAATGTTTTGGTGTGTGGTATTCAAGTTTATTTATATTTATATTTAAATATTTAATTAACATGTTAAATAATTACTTTATTTTAAAATCGGATCAAATCATATTAATTTTGAGTTAATATATTTGAATCATGTTAAATTCATAACTTTTTTTTTTTTTTTAAATAAGTTTGTGTTTGTATCGATGGCGGATCCAGGAATTTTTATTAGTAGAGGCGGATAATCTATGACGTAAATATTAGCGGTGTTTGGAGTTGTAAAAATTAGAGTAATTTTGTAAAAAATACAATTTTGTAATCGTATAGTAAGTAAAATAATTTAAGTTTTATAGAAATTTGTAGAGTTTTGTAGAATTTCAAATAAATCTATTATAAAAATAATTATTAATTTTTTATTTTTCACAACCTTTCATCTCTTCAATCTCATTTTTAAAAAAAAATCAATTTTAACAAGTACATTAATTTTAACATGAAAAAAAAAATAATTCATTTGTAATTTTATTAGATATATATTATATAAATAAAATTTTACAAAAATAATAGTTATCTCTATTAAATATTATATGTCAAACATAATCTTATAATTTTTTATACGTTCAAGGATATGAAAATCTAAAAGTTGATTTTTGAATGTCCACGTAATGAATATTTTTAACTGACAAACAAAAAATTTTGTTTTTCATAGGTTGGGTTAAATGTTTTTTTTTTTTTTTTTCAAAGTTCAATGGTAAACTGTGGCACCGCCACTGGTTTGTATATATAAAATCATGTTAAATTTGAATCGAATTTTCGTATTGTATTTAATATCTCATATTAAATATTTATATAACAATTGCGAACATTTGATTGAACATTTGTTTTAAGTGACTCGTAAGGGTGGGAGGTGGTTTTCCACCAACAACGTGGCTCAGCGTGGGGATTGGGGGTGGGTTTTAATTGTTGGATTGGAAGACTTCAAACTGATCTTTTAAATTTTGAATTTTTTTTTTCAAATTTTATAATTGGAACCCCTAGTTTTATTATATTTTTATATTTAAAATAAATAGAGATTTAATTTTGTTATAAGTCATCAAAGTTTTGCCACTATTAGATCAACAACAATTAATTCACATGAAACTTAAATTAATGAATATGAATCGATAATCCCGTCATAACTTTTCTTTTCTACCTATATTATTTGTCATGTGTATTTATATAATAATATAGCTTATTAATTTGACATTTATGTATTTTTAATTGTTAGATTTATTCAATAGACAAGATTACTTTTTTCCCTCTTCACTTTGATTGTGTTTTTGGTACTATCTCACACTTCTCATATATTTTTTGAATTTTAAATTAACTTTTTAAAAAATTTGATAATATTTGTAATGAATAATAAAATTGTACATATTTATTAAATAATGTATGAATATCTATTAGATAAAGTCAATTAAAAATTTTATTTAAAAAATATATTTAAACTTTAATTTTCTTTAAAATTTTATTAGAAATAAATATTTAAATTAAAATTTCAATTCTAATATGCTTAAAACTTAGATTTTAAATAAATACACTTTTACACTCTTTGCATTATTTATATAATGAGGAATCTTAAAGTTTTGATTTTGAGAAATTTTCAACTGTTGAACTTACTTAATGAGCAGGATTAGTTCTTTCTTTCTCCACTTTGGTTGTCCTTTCAGTCACATTGCATTAAAACATAATCCCTTAGTATTCCCGAATTTTTTTGAATACTTTTTACATATCAAAGTTCTTAAATTAATATTTTTAAAAAATTGATAATATTTGTAATAAATAATGAAATTGTACACATTTAAATTTGTATATATACTTATTAGACAAAATCAACTAAATTTTTTATTTAAAAAAATATATATTTAAACTTTAATTTCCTTTAAAATTTTATTAAAAAATAAATATTAAAATTAAAATTAAAATTTTAATTATTTTAAAATTTAAAATTTAAATTTTAAATACATATACTTTTACACTTTTTGTGTCATTTATATAATAAGGAAATTTAAAATTTTGAATTTGAGATGTTTTCAAGAGGTGGATATGTTTGTTGTCCATGATTATTTTTCTTTTTCTCTCATTCTTCCCATATTTTTTTGAATACTTTTTATATAAAAGATTTTAAATTATTATTTTAAAAATGGGATAATATTTTTAATAAATGATAAAATTTTATACCTTTATTAAACACTATATGGATATCTTAATATCTTTTGATTAGCGATTTATTTCTATAGATTTTTGTTTTTTTACATTTTTTTTTACACATGTTTGCTTTATAAATTTAAATTTGAGTGATTTACACACAAAAGTATATTTTTATATCTTTAGGCAAGGAAAATTACTAATATTTTATAATGAAGCCCAGTTAGCTTAAAAAAAAATAAGGATAAAAAATAAAATAAAGGAGCCCAATGAAAGCCCATTTATTAAATTGACTAACCTAATCCTTTTAAGTTTAACAATCATAAGTACAACAAAAGCTTTACTCGTTGGCTTTGTTTGGTGATGTTTTTATTTTTTGTTTATATTTTTAAAATTTTATAAATTTACAATAGAAACTTGTTTGTTAAACTGTTTATATTTTTTTTCCAAAAAAAATAAAAACCTAAACAGAAAAACATAAATAGAAAAAAATGTGTTTTTACTTTATTTTTTTTGTTACAAATAGTTTACCAATTTTAATATTTTATCTATTTTTTACATCATATTAAAATAAATATTTTTATTCAAATATTTTACTGAAATAAAATTATTTTTAATAAATAATATCATTAAATTAAATTCATTGAATAAATAATTAAAATATTTTATTAATTTATTTTAATAATGTGGAATATGTATTATTAAATTATTTTTAATAAATAAAAAATAAATTAAATATCTTATTTTAATTAATATAAAATATATTTTATTAAATTATTTTAAATAAATGATAAAAATAAATAAATAATTTTTAAAATTTAATAAATTAAATTAATATGAAATTTTTTATTAAATTATCTTTAATAAATAATAAAATAAAATAAAATAAATAAATTAATTAATATTTAATATATTTTACTAAATTATTTTAATAAATATCATAATTCAATTAATTAATTTAATGAAATTTAATATCATAATTAAATTAGTTTAGTTGAATTTAATTTAATAAAATTTAATTTAATTCATTTATTTGTTTAATATGAAATATACTTTGTTAAGTTATTTTTAATCAATATCATAATTAAATTAGTTTATTTTAATTTATTTTAATAAATATTTAATTAATTCATTTTATTTTTTAGTATGAAATATATTTATTAAATTATTTTTAATAAATATCATAATTGAATTATTTAATTTAATGAAATTTAATATCATAATTACTTTAGTTTAGTTTAGTTGAATTTAATTTAATAAATATTTAATTTAATTCTCTGTATTTTTTAATATGAAATATATTTTATTCAATTGTTTTGAATAAATAATATAATTAATATATTTTATACTTTTAATAAATAACATAATTAAATTACTATTTAATATATTTTATATTTATTGATATATGATAATAATAAAAAATCATAATCGTGAACAAAATTATATTTTTAATTACAATTTTATTTTTCATTTAAAAAAAACTATGATTTAAAACAAAAAAAATATAAACTGGTAAAAAAAAATCATAAAAACTATATTATTACAAGACTAAAACGCCAGGACATCAGAAGGACGAGAGAGTCATCCAAAGAAATGGTCTAAGTGCACAACCCATGCATATATATGACTTATTTCCAAAAAAAAAATACAAAACAGTGAGACATTCTATACAAAGGTGTCAATAGATAATTAAAAATAAGAAGAAGAAGAGGGGAAGGAGGAGGGAGAGAGATCAGAAGTAATACAGTAATAGAGAAGAACAGAGAGAATAGAGAGCAAAGACCTTCCTATGAGAAAGGTATTGGTGTTCTTAGTGTCTGTCTGTAGACCTTTGGCACTTGACTTTGATCCAACTAATGCCAACAGAGGCTCCTTCTTTAATTTTCTTCAGTCCCGTAGAAGCAACAGCTTTAGTTTTCTCAAGCTTGTCGCCTACCTTATTTGTTGAGAGTTTGGCTGAGCCCTTGCTCTTCTTTCCATGAACAGGATCTGGATTGCTGTAATCCCACTGATCAGCCCATGAGGTACCATTCGAGCTCTGCTCTTCCATCCGCTTCCCAATTGTAGACTCCAAATAGAGCCCAAAAAATTCTACAATGATTTGCTCTTTGTTATTAGAGTTGGCGCCGGCATTTTATATGTACCAAAGTCTATGGGATAAAAAGGTTAAACTGATACCTAGTCTTTATAATAAAATATAATTTATGATTTAATATTTTTCTCAATCATCACTAGCCACATCATTATTGTCATTTTTTTCGAATTTTAAAATTGAAAATTCAAATCTATATAATAAAACGTAATTTATGATTTGACATTTGTTTCAATCACTACTAAAGTTTTATCACGTTATTACTGTCATGTTTTCAAATTTTGAAATTTAAAATATGAAATTCAAAGTTATATAATAAAACACGTCGGTTGATATGATAGTTATATACGTAGCGTGAAGAATGAGAGGATACTGGACGGTCCGTGTTTTACATGAACATTCATTAGATATGATTGAAAAATAAGAATTAAATGCATCAAACGTGTTTTGCATGGACATTTACTAAATATAAATCCATGTTTTATATGTACCAAAATCTATGGGATAAAAAGGTTAAATTGATACCTAGTATTAGATATGATTGAAAAATACGAATCAAATACGAAACAAATACTATTGACACAAATATGAACTTAAGAAGATACGAATTTAATGACACAATAAGAACATATGGATTCAAAATTAACATAATTTGATTTAATTTTAAAATAAATTAATTCTTTAGGGTTTCATTTGTTTTGTATTTTGTATTTTTTGTTTTATGTTTTCTTTTTCAATTTTCAATTTTATGTATTTTATGTTTTGAAATTTTCAAAATAAGAAAAATATAATACGTATTTAATTTGACATTTTCTATTTTCTGTAATTTGATATTTTTTTTTGTTTTAAGTTAAAAATGTTCAAAATAACTACATTTCATGTGTAAACATATTTCCTATTTTCTTTTAAATAGATTTTAAAAACACAAGTGACTAAATACGTTTTGAAAATTTTTTCACAACAGTTATATTAAATGATAATATTTAAATACACACATAAATAGACACATAACATGACTTCAAACACTATAAAACTATGTGATTAAATTAATCTCAACGTTTGACCAGCGGACAATGTTTTGACAGATCCAACAAATTTTCTTGTAAATTTATGCTGATTATCTAAGAATTTTCGTCCTCTCACGGTTGTGTAGTCGGCCACCGAATCTTGGACCTGGCCAATGATGTTATTTGTTGAACGAACTGCACCTAAAATGCCTTGCCGGTTTGTGATTCCGAGCAGCAGACTTACCAGTTTGAACAGGTGTTGGTTGAACAACAGCACTGCCTAGCTACATAGCATCTTCATTCTCGACTACGTGAAGAGAACCAACCAAATTTGTCCTATGTAAAGATTGGTGACAATATCAATGCCAAAAGGGCCAATTCTTCAAGCTCTATATATATATATATATATATAGCCAAATTATGCTATATCCCATTACAGGTTTTGGTTAATTTTGGTTTTACATCTTGATCGCTTGGAAAAGGAAGCAAATTTAACAAGAATTATTCTTTCTTGAAGAGAATAATTGTATCGGGAGCGACACAAGAAGACTGTACCATACAATACATAGCAAAGGATGAAAAAGATATATATAGAAGAGAAGAGAATCAATTCAGATTGCTGCTATGTAGTGATTTCGTTAATTTCCTTATTTGAAATTGACCTGTAAAGTTGAGAGAAGAAGATTTAAAGTTACTATTATTTTGTTTAATTGTGATAAAAAAAAAAATAAAGGAAGAATGTATGACATTTGAGAAATAAAAAAAAATTAAATTAAAAAATTATTTTATTAGAAAATAATTATTTTTTAAAATATATTTTAGACTCCAACCAAACAATATTATGCATTTGAATTTTTTTTTCCTTCCTTTATTTTCTCTCAATTTTGTAAATCAAAAATACCGCGGTTATACCTAAATGACAATCATAAACCATAAGGCGAACCATTGAACCATTGACTCACCATGGGACAATTATGGCATCTAATGAAATTTATAGTTTGAGTAGAGTTAAATAAATTCGAGATTTGAATTTCTTCACTTCATTTTGTATAACTATAATTTTTTTTTCTATTTTCTTTCTCTCCACAAATCTATGTTCCAAACACAACGTGATGAAAACCTAGCCTATTAGGTGGGGGTACGTGGATTACTATCAAATAGCTACAAACTCAACTTGATCGAATCTGAATTTGGGCTAACTTTTATATACGAATTCTAGTTGGCCCGTATTTAGCTTGGTCTAATCAATGTTTTAAAAATCGAATTGTTTATCGAACCGAAAAATGAACCCGGTTATGGGTTAGTGATTCAACCGGAATCGAACCGAAATTGAACCGTGACATTATAAATATATTTAAATATATAAATAAAATATCAAAATATATTAGAATTATATAATGATTTTAAAAATTATATTTTTTTTTACATATTCTTCTATTTTATTTTGTTTTACTAATAAAAGGTGTTAATAAAATATGTTCTAAAATAAAATCATTCAAAACTATTATATTACATAAACAAAACCAAACAAAAATAAAGAAAAATAAGTATTACTGGTTTAATGGGAGGATAGTATTTTGCTACAGTATAAACTCAAGTTCAATTATAGGCTAGTGTATATTAATTGTTTCATTTTACTATTCAAAAATAAAAAAGTCGGTTTGTAAAAAACAGGACCGGTTCAACAGCCGGGTTGCCGGTTTTTCATCGATTTGAAATCCAAATGGGTTTAAAGGGTCAATCTTACCGTTTGTTAGATCGATCGACGGTTCAATCAGTTGAACTGACCGATCTAATTCGATTTTTAAAACACCGGGTGTAATCACTGAATTTAGAATTTTATCCATACATGCACCGTCATAATAT
Source organism: Sideroxylon spinosum (assembly GCA_003260245.2). Classification (NCBI taxonomy): domain Eukaryota; kingdom Viridiplantae; phylum Streptophyta; class Magnoliopsida; order Ericales; family Sapotaceae; genus Sideroxylon; species Sideroxylon spinosum. Next base: position 13,288,015 of record QLOD02000001.1, on the reverse strand, counting down.
GAACCTAATAAACTAGCTCAAACTCTTTGTGGGAGAGGGCAGGAGTCCTTGGCCCACGATCAACTCTTTTATAAACCTATTGGTTTTTGTGAAAAACGATGGCCCACATGGGATAGCTAGTTTGGCCGGTCTAGATTGTATACATAAATTTTGAAATCATATAATAAGTCCTTATTTTGGCCTAATAACTAGATCAAGAATTTATAATTAGTGGGATAAAATTTCATTTTTAAGATAAATAAAAGTAAAAATAAAAATACAGTTGAAGTAAAATATAAAAAAAATATAATTATAAGAAAGTAATAACAAAATTAATAAAATTTTAAAATAATTTTTCAAGTGGTAAGATCCTTCTCGGGTCTGTCCTTGCCTAAAATTATCATTACATCCTTTGGTGAATTGGATTGAAAGGAATCCTCGTTATATAGTTAGAAGCTTATATTAGTTGGGGATAGGTTAGTATTACTTAATGATTATACATAGGGATGTGTAATCTTAGGTTTTTTTTTTTTTTTCATTTATGTCATTAATATTATTCACATTTTAAAATTTTGTGTTCTATTAAGTATTTAAATGTTGTTTTCTTATAGATTAAAAAATGTTTATCTATTATAAAAAAGAGACTGTCAAAAGACATTTCATTATATCACATCGACCATTACTTATTTGACGTTGTAATTGTGAAAGTTTCCCTTTATTACATTTGTTTGTCTTGTAATTCATCAACTCAAAAAAAAAAAAAATATTAGTGCAATGGTGATATTGTATCATTAATATGATGTGGTATAAAATCAATTAAATAAAAAAGCGTATGCTTTTTAGAATCCAATCATAAGATAACTTATTTTATTTTAAGATAGAAATTTAACATTTTAAATCTATCGTTCTGATGATTAGAATTTGAAGTGCATAAATGTTTTAATTTTATTATTTTTTGCATCATTTTTTTTTTTATGCCGTCATAACAAAATTGCACCAAATATTCACTTAATCCGCAAATAGTTGAAAATTGCATTAATTATTAGGGATAACAATAGATTGGAATTAGATATTATCCTTTCAGTATTTGTACTTGATTATAATAAAAAATAAACATGCATGACAAGTAATCGAGGTAACCTTGCTTCACTTATTCGATATACAACATTAATATTATCTTTTGAAATTTGGAGTATATTGAATAAAAATATAACATATGATATATGTATGTTTTCACAATTTTTGCCCCTAAATGTATTGTACATCAACAATAAATAAAGATAAAGTTTATATTTTATACAGGGTAACAAAAATGAATTCCCAATGGACACTAAAAAATTATGGGTACTTAATAGGTACACTATGTGATGGAGTACAATTCTAGAACCTTAAGGATTTGAACAAAACATCGCATGACCACACATGACCACCATCCTGCTCGGTTTGTTCGTGATTGGCTCGGACAATCCCGAGCAAATGTTCAGAGCAGATCAACCAACGTTACTTGTCCATTGCAGGCGTCCCACTAATTCAGAAATAATGGCCGATCTCATATTTGGGGTTGACATTTATGGGATCATAACATATTCCAAAAACAGAAGGATAGTCATTTCTTTAAGGCCCCGATTGGATGATCCAAAAACCCCTTCCAAAACGTTTACCCTCTCATAAGTGTGGGTCCCACACTTATGCCATTGGTTGGATGACAAATTTTGCCCCCTTCTTCCCCCTCTTAAGTTTCCCTCCCCTCTTAGCTTTGCCCCATTGGAGGATAATTTTTGAGCATCCCTAGGGCCAACTAAAAGTTATTCCCCTTTAAACTCCTTGTTTTTGATATTCTTTGCCATCGTTAACAGTATTGTTAATTTGATTAAAATAAATATAATGCTAGTAAAAAAATAATAAATAAGCCAACAAGTCAAAATAAATATAATTAAAAAAATTAAATAATAACCAATCATTAAAAAGTACATATTTAAAACAAAGTTTTTTAAATAAATTTATAAAAAAATTAAATTTGCAATGAAATAAATAATACAATTTCAAATTGTCCAAAAATTATTAAATAGATTTGGTTTTGTAATTTAATATTTAATTTAATGGGTAACAAAGTTAGGGATATCACAAGGGCAAAATAGTCACTTGACTACTTTTTCTATCATTCATCCCCTCTTATTATAAAACATCCAAACTAAGTCAAAAGTTATTCCCCTCTATAAATGTCACATCAATATGAGTCAACCCTCTAAAAATAATACCCCCTCTTATCTTATACCCTCCTCTAAAACTTATCCCCCTGAAATTTTAGCACCATCCAATCGGGCCCTAACAAATGGAATTTTTTACAAATTCTCTTCCTACTCCTATTATGTCAACAAGCATACATAAAAAGAAGATTTCACCATTTCATAAGGTATGATACATTCTTTCTTTAAAAAGAAAAAAAAAATCTCAATTCCATAACTAACTTAATACTAGAGACTTTTTGATAAGCACTATACTGGTGTGAAAGATTGCTGATTATTCCATGAGACGTAAAAGTGGATCACCGAAGAACTAATATTACCAACTGGTACCGTCTGTGATAACCAAAAGGGCCATGTGCCCATCATTCCTAGGATTCGAAAGGGCCACATACTTACCGTCCATCCCTTAGTCATTGACTGGAGACATTGACGACACTATAATCCTACATGAAAAATGAGTTGAGGACTGTGATAGTTTATAAAGGCTCAACTCTTCACTACCTGGTACGAAACGTTTTAAACTCGTGCATAAAAATTCTCACGAGATACAAAGTGAACAATATTTGTTAGGAGCGCCTATAACATGTGAAAATGGAGCATCATCTCTATGCTCACCAAATCTAACATGTATTGTATTTTTTATTTCTAAATTATCTCTCATCCCATTAATTTAAAAGATATGCTCTCCTATATAGGCAGGGCCAGTATACAATGCGGCAGGTCAAAATTGTCATCCCTACTCATAATTGACCATTATAATTTCAGTTATTTTCATTTTTAATTAATTTGTTCATAATAGTTAAAATGGTAAGGTTATTAAAACTTTCCAAATACAATGACTGGGCGTTCTCGTGGTCTACATTGTCACCATATAGTACTGGGCCCTTCATGTTATTTTACTATACTTTTTCTTTTATTTTTGGTTTTTACTGTTAAATGACATATTTCGAGTTTGGCCGAGCATTATTGCTAGAGATTTTTGTTGACCACTGCAAATTGTGGGGCGAACTCGTGATTGGGTAACTAGGGCCCGATGGAGTTTATGACACGGGTCGGTTCAAAGGGCTTTGCCCCCGGTCTTCTCCACCATCATAAATATATTTATGTCATCTAAGGTTATTTGGTTAAAAAAAAAATTATTAAAAAATATAATAAAAATATAAAAATTTAATATAACAGTGATATTTGATTGGAAAAAAAATATAAATCTATTATAACTCTTAATAAATTTTAGTATTTGATGGATAATCAAACAACCGCTTAAACTCAAACCATGTTTTAGGTCAGTGTATGATACCATTACCAGTTGCCATCATTGCTTACGGTTCCATTCTGACCAATTTGTTGACGTCCTCACTATTTAATTACAATAATTGTCAACTGTTCTCCTCTCTCGTAGTGTGCAACGAGGACGTTAAACCATTAATAGATGAACGGATTAACGGGTTACCCTTTGACCTATTATTTTTTTGAATTATATTTTTTATTATTTTAAAATATATTTTATATTAAATTTATTTTAGTTTTAATGGGTCAAACAGATACCCATTTAAAAAACGCCCAAAAACTTTAATCCACCTTTCAAAAGGTTGGATTGGACCCGATTCATTAATTAGTAATCCTAATTCGACCGGTTAAGCCAGTAACAGGTTAGATATTCAAGTTAAACAGAGTCGTGTGACTTTTGCATACCCATACTTTCTTCAATTGCTTGCCTTAAGCTTCATCCGTGTATAGAGTTGAAAGTCTCACATGCTATTGACCATTATAATTTCAATTATTTTCATCTAATTTGCTTTGAGCATAACTTGTTTTGTATAATTAAAATCGTAATGTCATTAGATCGCTTTTCAAACACAACCATAAGCTATTCTCAAGATTTACATCATCTCTCATTTCATTTCTTTCACCAATAAAGAGGTTGAGAGATTTGAGTTTGACTTATTTATACCAACAGAGTTTAATTCATGCTCGTCTTGTTTAAGTCAATAGTAAGAATACAAGCTCATCAACTTTATCTAATTTTTTTAACATTAGTAACAATATATATAGATATATCTGATACACAATTCCAAATAAAAACAAACGTGACTATAAATATAACAAAACATTAAATTGAGCTACAATTACTTTAAATGTATTATGATACATGATTTATGATACACACATATTTAAACTATATAATTATATAAATTTAAACCTTTATATATGATAAATTAATTAACTTGAGTCTTAGCCTTTATTAATACAAGTCAATACTTAAATTCGCTTTGTTAAATGAATCTAACTTTTCGGTCAATTTTAAATAAGCAGTCCCATTAAAGTTCATTCACAATCGACTCCTGCTACTAATAAACGAATTTAATTTTTGAGTTCGATCTTAAACGAGGGAGTCCCATTCAAGTTCATTCACAAATTACTTCTATCCTTTTATGTTTGGGAAGTAAAATTTTATTTATTTATTTTTGTTTAATTGGCATATTTATTCTTCATAGTTCAAAAATAGGGAAAAATTCAAAAAAACCTCTGTACTATGACCCGAACATCAAATAGATACCTATACGTAACTAAATATCAAATGGACACTCGTACTTTGACAACGTTAATCAAATAGACACTTGCGTTCTCTTTCGTCAAATTGATAGCCACGGACGCTGAGTTGGACTTAACGGCATATGCTGAGCATATGACATAACAAGAATTGGTCACGTGAGACGCATGTGAGGGAAATATATCACACGGTCACAACCATTTCATCTCATATCCCACTCATCTGCCCCACTCATCCACGAGTAGGGTTCCAATCCCATGATGAACGACAGTGTTTGCTCTAGTGCTCGCTCCAACCTAAGAGCTCTCAAAATTTTGAGGAAAAACTATGCATCGTATGTGGAAACCGAAAGGCTATTCACACTTTTTGGACCTATTCCAACCCAGGTAGAAGGTTCTTTACCTACACAAGATGTGACAACAAAGACTTTGGGGGTTGGGTGGATCCCTCCACGTGCAGAAGGTCTGTTCAAATCATTCCTGGGCTGATGAGGAAGGTTAACAAGTTGGAGACTGAGATTGCAAAACTGAAGGCTAAAGAGTTGAAGATGAAGGTGTACCTTGCGATTACTTGGGTTATTGTTGCAGCAGTGGTGGTTGGGAAGAAATGGTTGTGATTTTTAGATCCCTAGGTTAAAAATTCCGCTTAGCTGAGTGTGTGTGGAACATGGTGGTTGTGTGTTGTCAAGCGGATGTAAATGTTTGACTGATTTTTGTACTTTAATAGTTGTAATGGGTTTAGACTATGTAATGTTGTCATGCTATGAATGAAAATAGGGAGATTGATGTTTTCAGGCATCTTCTTGAGTTACTGCTTCTTTTTTTGTTATTTATTTATTTAGTTAAAAAGTCATTGTACACAAATCACCTATTAATTTGAGATAGATGGTTCTTTTAAATTGCATTTACTATTTCCAATTTTTTGTTTTTGCCTATAAAAAATATTTGTCATTAAAATATTTGGAGTATATTGAATAAAAATATAACATATGATAAATCTTAATTTTGGTTAAAAGTAAATTTTTTTATACTTATTTTGTAATTTGTTTACTTGATTGTTGAAAAAACATTTTAATTTTACTATATTTTCGATTTAAGATTACTGAGAAAAGTCATTAGAGATACACTAATATAATTTATATTTTTTATTTTTAAAATGAAATAAAAATCAATTCTACTTTATTTCGAACACTGCATATTGCCAAACTAGGAAACATTAACATCAATTCACGGCAGCAACTCAGATTCCGTCAAACCAGTACGAAAAGGCATGAAAGCCAACAGAGTTCAAAGGTTTTACATGTCAGATTCTATCAAACCATTACAAAATGCATGAAAGCCAACATACAGATGTTATAAGAGAGTCTACCATTCACCACAAAACATTACAAAAATAGTAAAATTACAAAAATAGATCCTTCAATTATAATATCCGATCCGAGGCAAGCATTGAAGAGAGTCTTCCATTCACCACCAAACATTAAATAGAGTTCATAGTATGTTTTTCTCCATAAACTTCACTACAAAATCGAACCTTTTTCCTCCCTCATGAAGGTCCTACTAGCCTGCAAATATCAAACCAAACATATGAATTCATGTGTATGGAATAAATAACTTATACACACACATGGAACATGACACACTTATAGATTCCGTTGGAGCACTTTCAGATGTCACCCCACTCCCATCCACCTAAAATTGAACAAATACAGCAAGTTATAATAGGTGAGACTTAAATATGGAAGGTGCAGCACAAAAGTATAGCCAAACACTTACATTCAATGATGTTCCACCTATTGCGTTGCTTGCTCCACCAGCTGCAGTTGATGCTCCAGCTGATGCATTTGCCTCTCCATTTGATGGTCTACTTGCTGCATTCGATCCCTGCTTGCATTCTCTCTTGTTATGCCCTGTTCTTTTACAAACATTGTAGGTCATCTTGCTTTTCTTCTTGCTCAACCTCGTTTGTTTTGGGTCAGGAACATCTTCATCTGGTTCTCTCCTTCTCGCTTTCTTAGGCCTACCAGCCCTCATTTTCACATCATGTGGTAGCAAGATTTTACCCCCACTTTTAGGCCACATATCTCTCCCATTCATTGGACCTAGTACATTACTATAAATTTAGAGATATGTCTACACACTGTAGCAACTATCAACATAGTCCATTGGTTCCTTGTCCAATTTGTTGCACGTAGCAATGGCATGAACACATGGTAGGCCAGACAACTCCTATCTCTTACACCCACAGGTCTTGTTCTTCAAATCTACTCTGTATTGTTCATTTGGTCCCTCTACCTGGAATTGTTCATTCCCAAGTACCTTGGTATCCACCCCTTATCTTCCCTTAACTTATCTAGTCTCTTCTTAATCTTAAGCCATATTTTATCATTGTACCTAAGTATTGCATTTCTTCTTCTCTGAATGGACTCCATAAGTATAATTCTAATGCTCTCCAACATTGAAATTATAGGTTTGTCTTTACCTGGCTGGATGGCCGCATTGAAACTTTCACAAAGGTTATTGAGGAGAATATCACATTTAGGAAAAGTGCCGTAGTGACTCCTACTCCAGTTGACTGGAGGCCTAGCATTGAGCCACTAAAAAGCATTGATGTCAACACCTTTTATCTCTTCCATGACCATTGTGAAGGCTGGAACAGTTGTAGCCCTTGTTCCCTTCCATAGTAGGTCTTTCAACACTAACACTTTGAACTCACATTTGAAGTTATTGTATAAGTGTCTGACACATAACCTGTGGCCTGAATTTGGGAACAACTCTCCCACTGCATTAAGCAATTCTTTTTGTTTATCTGTCATGAAAGTGTACCTATATGTGTTTTGTCTACTGAGATCATCTTTTAACAAATCAAAGAACCACAACCAAGTTTTCTTCTTCTCCTTTCCAACCATTGTATATGCAACATGGTACATACAATTATTTGCATCTATCCCTACAGCAGTTAATAATATCCCACCATTGGTCCTTTTAAATGGCAGCCATCCAACCCAATCACTGGCCTGCATCCATCAAGAAATCCCTTTTTTAATGATCCCCAACATATGTAAAGACTCTTAAATTTGACCTCATTCTCAGATCCAGGAACTGGCGTTCATTTAACCTTCACTGCGGTGCCAGGATTGGTGGTCCTTACCTCCTCAACGTATCCAAACAGATCTTTAAATTATTGTGCTGCATCACCCTCAAGCATGGCCAGGGATCTCTTCTTTGCTCTAAATACCTTCTGTCTATCCACTTGCATTGCGTTTTCAGACTCAATGGTTTCAACTAAGGACTGAATAGGCCATGTACGATTTTTGCATATCCTTTCAAAATACCTCTTAATTATCCACTTCGTACTAACCCAAGGCACATGGCATGATCTGGTGCAAGTATGTCTAGGTTGAAAACTCTTAATCCTATACAATCCATCAACCTTAACAAAGGATACATAGATATACCATGGGCAGTCTTTTTTACCTATACATATAGCACTCACTTTAGCTCTGTCACTTTTGGTAAATATGATTTTTTTTCCCATGCTTAATAGATTGCTCTTTAACTGCATCTCCAAAAATCTCATGTGTTTTAAACTCCATGTCTACAGAGAAAATAGGGTTCAACATATCAGCTTTCTCATTAAAGATGGGGTATTTCTTCTCGCTCACCCTATAAACACCATCAGTATCTGAACCACTACCACTGTCCAACTCATCAGTGTTATCAGTATGATCATCTAAATCTACTAACCCATGCTCTCCCTTAAGTGCATCGCTATGACTTTACCCAGCAAATTCTCTATCTATGTCCATATTATTGTCAAATAGTGCATCATCTGCCTCAAGATCACCATCATTTTCATCATGCTCTTCCTCTTGTTCAATTTCTACGCCAAGCAATTCTGTCACCTTGCCTTTACCTTTATTATTGCTTACCCCTTCTTTACTTTTAGTTGCATTTTCATTACTCTTGGTCAGCCTAACTATATGACTTCCAACTTGGCTACTTTGAGTGGGCATATAATCTTCAATATTGCACACTGCATACACATCCACCACTTCATTACTCTTGGTTAGAAATTCACACATTCTTAATACATCATTGTCACTCTTAATTAGTGTAAGCCCTCCATTAGTCTTGAAGTAGTAATCATTGCTAAACGTTGTCCCAAGACCTATAGCCATGTGACAAAGTTCAATAATTCCTATCTCATTCTTATGGTAATAGTCAATAAATCCAGAGGTACCACCAGCATAGTTAGAACCCTCAATCCTACCACCAAAATGCATTTTGATTGTGAAGTGCCCTGGATTGCAATCTACATTATTCACATAAACAATACCATGCAAATCAAATTAACAATCACATTATGATTAAACTAATGCATAACCTACTACTAGTACTAAAATAATGGAAAATGAAAATGGGAAAATCAACCCGTATCAAAGCAAACATAAGAAACCCTAAAAATTTTCATTAAACAATGATAGCATCCCTATAAAATTTTAATAAACAATGAAATTATCCAAGACAAAAAGGTGGTTACACTATTTTTGAGCATTAATTAAACAAAACACTTTTGGCTTTGTTAGTGTAGGACCACCATTGAGGTCAAAAAAAAATTACTCACCGTACGCAGGTGGAGGACCACCATCGTCTCTCACGTTCCATCCTATCTTGATTTATTAGCCAGCAATGACTTCTTAATCGCGTATTTTGTAGTTGATTAGCCGTAATCTCTGAAATGGCTCAACGATTGGAATTTCGAACCCTACTCACGAATGAGTGGGGCAGATGAGTGGGATATGAGATGAAATGGTTTGTGACAATGTGATATATTTCCCTCACATATGTCTCACATAACCAATTCTTGCCATGTCATATGCTTAGCGTATGCCGTTAAGTCCAACTCAATGTCCGTGACTATCAATTTGACGAAAGAGAACGGCAGGTATCTATTTGATTAACATTGTCAAAATACGGGTGTCCATTTGATATTTAGTTAAGTACATGTATCTATTTGATGTTCTGGTCATAATACATGGATTTTTTTAAATTTTTCCCTAAAGCAAAAAAATTTAAATTATAAGAGAGTAATTTTAATAATTTACAAAAAGCAAAAAATTGTAAAGTTTGTCAAATTCCCAAACACGACCTTAACTTATCCTTTTATAGGCCTCAGCGTCAACCTATCTTCTTCTTCTTGGTATTCCTTCTCTTGTGTAGTTCAACTAGACCTACAAACGTATAAATAAAAATATAGATTTGTTTTCCTCTTTCCCTAGTGTGAAAATGGCTGGAATCAAAGAATCGGGAACGAATCGGAACGTGTACAGCGGCTCCGTTTGCAGTCTTCAAAAAAATTCTAAGAAAGTTCTTAATCAAACTCTAATCAAATTTCAACGGGTAACACTTTTATATTAATTTTTAATTTTCTAAATTTTTTTCGAAACTTCCTCATCATCTTTCCTTTCCTTTCCTTTCCTATGTGTACATAATTCAGGGACTCCCGTTTGCTCTGCTTACCTACCTAGAAACAGAGGAGTATATGATGAAGAGAGATGGAACCATTCAAACCATAACCCACGTATACTTTTCAACACGCGGTAGATTTCAATCAGCGCCGGCCCCTCCCATCCCAAGTCCCACTTTTATACACAAACCCAAAAAAAGAAGAAAGAAAGAAAAAGCAAAACAATCAGACCTTTTACATTGTTGCCCTCACCATTATCGATCCTTAAAAGGACCCGAACAAACATATCTCCATCGTTGTAATCCCAGTCCCAAACACAATAGATTTGAGCTTGAGATATTTACCAGTTGACGAAGACAAAAGCAATAATCATGAAGAACAACTGTCATTTGTTCACCATCGTTTTGTTCTTGCCTTTGGTCTCTGCTCTGCCTCATTTCTTTCCCAACATATCTTCGATTCCACCGTCGCTCATCCCCAACACCACCGACGGCGTCTGGGACGCGTTTCAGAAGCTCGCCGGTTGTCACGCCGGAGAAAAGGCCGACGGCTTGGCTAGAATCAAACAGTACTTCCGATACTTTGGCTACATCAACAACGCTTCCGCTAACTTCACTGACGACTTCGACGACGCCCTCGAATCGGCCATCAAGACCTACCAGTTGAATTTCAATCTCAACACCACCGGTGAGCTCGACGAGTCGACGCTCAAACACATAGTGAAACCCAGATGCGGCGTTGCTGACGTAGTCAACGGTACGAGCACGATGAACTCCGGCAAAACGCCGGCGTCTTCTTCCGACGCCCATTTCCACACGGTCGCCCACTACGCCTTCTTTCCCGGGAAGCCGCTGTGGCCAGAGAGCAAGCGCGACCTTACCTACGCTTTCCTGCCGGACAACCAGCTGTCCGACGCCGTCAAGGCCGTGTTCTCCCGCGCCTTCCAGCGGTGGTCGGCCGTCATACCCATGAACTTCACCGAGACGTCGGCGTTCGATTCCGCCGATATCCGGATCGGGTTCTTCAGCGGCGACCACGGTGACGGCGAGCCCTTCGACGGCGTTTTAGGCACTCTGGCTCACGCGTTTTCACCGCCCAGCGGGCGGTTCCACCTCGACGGCGACGAGAACTGGGTGGTCGACGGCGACGTCAGCACGTCGACGGCGGTCTCCGCCGTCGATCTGGAATCAGTGGCTGTTCATGAGATTGGTCATTTGCTGGGTTTGGGACACTCGTCGGTGGAAGATGCGATCATGTATCCGTCGATATCCTCCGGGACGAGGAAGGTGGAGCTCGCCAGGGACGACATTCAAGGGATTCAGGAGCTTTACGGGTCAAACCCGAATTACACTGGGTCGTCCACGACGGCCGCTCAGGAGCGAGACAGTAGTGGCGGTGGGTCCCATTTTTTGGACCAATTGTGGGTCCTCAGGCTCTTATTGGCCGTTGGATTAGCCATCTTGACATTGTAAATTTTATTTATTTTGATATTCTTTTTTTGATATTATATGCTTCTAGAATATTCGTATAGCCATCATTTATTTAGTGGTTATATTGTTTTGTTTATATACATTCCGCGACCTACATGTATTGTTTTGTAGAAAGAATACATTTATTGTATATATTGGCGTTCTCGCATTGTTTTATTTGACATTTTCTTTCTTCTTATTAAATTCATTAGACAACAATCCGCCAATATTTTAATGTGTTTTCGGGAAGAGCCCCTTTTTTTTTTTTTTTGAAACTAAAGAATTTTTTTCGGGAAGGGTTAGGTTTCTAACTATTCAAATTTTTTTTTTCAATTCTTTTCAAATAATTAAATTTATTCTTCTATATTTAAAATTTTTTTAAATCATGAAGGAAAAAATATCAAATTAGTAAAAACTTAAAAATTAACTACGAAAAAAATTATTTTTTCCCTAAATAATTTTTGTTACTACTTGAAATTTTAATTATTATGGATTATATTTTTATATTTTTAGTGATGAAATTCAATAATTTTTTTTGGTGTAAGAAATTATGTTTTGAAAATATTATTAAGGTGCGAACATAAGATGAAATAGAGATTTTTTTTTTTTTTTTTAAATTTTGGTATGATAGATTTAGAGGATCATTTAGACACTAAAAAATATGTTGAGATCATGTGAATTAGAGTAGAAAGATAATTTGGATCAACGATTGGCTTTAGTAGATTTTAAGTATAATAACAGTTGTCATTCAAGATTGGGTGTAATACCATATATGGCTTTGTATAGTGAGAAATGTAGATCTCCGATATTTTGGTTTCAATTAGGAAGTGACAACTTTTTTGGGTCCAAATTTGGTTGAGGTTATAACTTAGAAAATTATTGCTATTTGTAAAAAACTTATAGTTGTGCAAAGTCATAAGGGAAATTATGCTAATAGCCAATAGCAGAAGGAGATACTTAAAGTTTTAAGTTGGTGAAAATGTACTTCAAAGTGTATTGCTTTAGAAAAAGGGTTATTAGATTTAGAAAGAAAAAAAAAAATTAAGTCTATATTTTATTGAACCATTTGAGATTTTAGAAAAGATTGAAAATGTAACATATTGAGTAGTTTTACCACTTAAATTGGCCACAATACATATTTTTTTTTTTAATGTATTAATGCTTAGAAAAGCATATGCATAGTTCAAACTATGTGATTGATTATGAGCCACTACAGATCAAGGATGACTTACCATATGAGAAATCACCTGTACAAATTTTGGATATTAGAAAGAATGTGTTTTGTACTGTAGTAACTTCGGTCATTAAAGTTCTACAACATGATCCTATCGTTAAAGAGGTTATACGAGAACATGAGAAGAAAATGATAAATAAGTATAAGGATTTAATCACACATACTTGAGTTAAATTTCGAGAATGAAACTCTTTCTAACCGATAATCTGAATTTTTAATTATTTATGGATTATTTTCTATTACGTAATTAGTTGAATTTATTTAAATAATATTTAAATTATTAATTTATATATTTTTGAATAATTGTGGATCATTGGTTGTTTTAAAGAATTATTTTTATCATAAATATATGATTAGAGGTCTATTATAATTTAAATAGACGTGATGACACATAATTAAAGAAGTTGTGTGTTTATACATATATATATATATATGGTTTGTCAACTAGAGTTTATTTTATTTTACATTAAGAAAAAAAAAAGGGTGAGAGAAAGATGAAGATTGCGCATGTTGGTGAAAAATGAAGAAGAATCTCAAAGGTTAGCATTTATTAATTTTCTCTCTAGATTATTGAAATAATAGTATAGGGAGCATGCTCCTTAAGTGATGTGACTTTGATAACAAGGAAATAGGTCCGTGAAAACCGTGGTGACCCTAGTTTTCAAAGAATGTAATAGGCTTGTGAAAAACCGTGATGTCCTTAATCGAACCGGCTTGAGGAAGAAACCAGGAGCCAATCTGGATGACTCTAAGTCGATATTAGATCCAATGAACACTGTCCATGAGAAACATTCGGCACATGTTATATTTAATTCCCATATGATAGTTTATAGATTAATATTTATTATCATTATTGTGGTTGATGTGTGATTTACGAATATCATTGCACTTTAACATACAGGTTTTAAAATTACTATTATTTATGCATTAACATTATTCTTGCTTGAAATTTTTTTGGTTAAATTGTTTATTTAAAAATTTATTATTTTCAAATTGCTACTATTATTTTAGCTTGGCAATTCTTTTACTAGCCTTTTAGTTTACTCCTCATTTTAAATATTTTTCAAATAAAATGAAAGAATCATAGTCAAGAATTTTGAATTAGTTTGGGATTGTTACCTCATGAGTCTGGACCTCCTATAAGAATATTTAATTGTTTACTTTAAATTTAAGAATTTAAAAATTATTGAGTTGTATATATAAATTTTGGAGTTACTATTGTTGAGAATTATTTAATTGATTTTATTTAGAATATTATATTGACTCACTTATTTAGATGTTATTTTATTATTATTATAGATATTAGTAGAATGAGTTTTTAAAAGTTTGTGTTTGCCATGACTCAGGGCACCGTAATTCACGGCCTATCCCATCCTTAGTTTGGGGTTTTGCAAATTTTTTTTTTTATATTTTCCCATACCAAGCCTTAGTAGCAAATTCACTGTTTTCTTTCCAAAGCATACGTACCCGGGCCGGACTCATTGACCGCAGGTCCTGACCATCAAAATGGAGCTTCCCATCCTACGGTGCAAAAGGATGACCCGAAGTCCCATGTGGCACATCAAACGGTCCCAAAATGCATCCCCATGATCACCGATTTGGTAGCTAATCTTGACATCATTCCCCTCGTAATCTTTTTTTTTTTTTTTTTTTTTTTGGGCGCTCATCCCCTGCGCAGTCTTGAATCTCTTGGAAAGTGAATCGAGTCACGGAAGCCAAACTTCTGGAAAGCCTGTCCACAAGAAGGTTCGAGCGTTTCAGCGTTGCTGAGAAATGACAGTGGGAAATAACGTGGATCATGGGATCCGACCCGGATTCTATATATATTTTTTTGGTCGGGTCTCGTTTAATTCGTGCCATTGCGAATGTCCAGCGTCGCATTCATCATTTTGGTCATGGTGGCTGAAAATCGAGTCCCAGTGGGTTTGAAATGGAAATGGACATCACTGTGTGACATTAGTTAGTTATGTGGTATTGATTGAGTGGATTGCTTGATTAAGATGAATGACTTGCGAACAAATAAGTTTAAATATTAGACATCGAGTATATTTTGTTGATGTAAATGCTCGGTGTGAAAAATTTAAACTTATTTTTTTTTATAGATAAGCCATTCATATTTTAATCGGATAATTTACATTTTCGTCGTCATGATGTGCTGATATCAAAAAGTGATATCAAATCCCTTTGGTTCTTTAGTTGGTAATTGAGTTAAATTTTAAACTATGAATAACAAAAATGTTAAATTAAAAAAAAATAAAAAGTTAATTTTTGTCTTTCAAAAAAAATTAATTTTTAGTAATTAGTTATAAGAAAATTATTAAAAAAATAAAAATTTAATTTTTGTCTTTCAAAAAAAATTAATTTTTAGTAATTAGTTATAAGAAAATTATTGTTATTATTATTTTTCTACTTTCCAAACTATTCCTAAGAATTACCGGTAGGTTTGCATAAAAATGTGATTAATTAACTTTTAAATCCCTAATACAAAAGAATGATGTGTAGATATATATAACAGTACTATGTTCACCCCTCTCCACTACCACGTAAGCAATGGGGATCGAGCACCACTATCACGTAAGCAGTAGTGACCGCGAACGGAACGTAAGGGAGATGAGCCTAAACTTTTGGATATATATACCTTCATTGAATTCAAAGAACTTGCTTAAAGCTTTGCCCGGGTGGAGATTAAATTTATGAGCCTATTTGGAGTCCCAAAAAACAAAAAACAAAAAAAAAAAAAAAAACCAAAAATCTAATTTTTTGAAGTTTGAAATGTAAAAAGTTGTTTTGAAATGATATTTATATATTTGTGATTTATTTGATATAGAGTTGTTAAAAATTATATAAAGTGACACGTGGTAAAATTTTAGTGAAATATCTTAAAATTTTTTGGAGTTTTATGAAATTTTTTGGTATAAATATCAGTATAACTTTTAAAAAAAAGTCTAGTAAAACCGTTGGAACGTACTATTTTGGTCCGTTCTAACAGATTTTCAAAATTTTTTTACAAAAAATGAAAATTTCGTAAAATTTAAAAACGATGAAACTTTTGAAGCTTTTCGATTTTATTTGGAACTCGCCCCATATTGCAGTGGGGAAGGTATAGAAACGTCACCTACTTCCACTTATTAAGATTATTTATAAACAGATCGGCATTTGTTGCGTATTAGAGACGGCACTTATTTCCGACGAAAAAAAATCTGTATTCCATCACGAAATTTTGATCTTATAATTATTCTACTAATGAATTACAAATGAAAATTTTAAGAATTATATTTGTTCTGCCATATAAATATTCATAATTACTATTGCTATATTACTAATTCCCAGTCTGGTATAGTCAATGGCTTCTTTATAGGTTTCTCTTCAAATCAGAACTTGGTCTCTGATAGGCTGTTTGGTTTGTAAAATTATATATATATATATTTGATTTATGTGGAAAACGTGCATCTTGTTATTTTCTGTTTTAATTTCTAAAAATATATAAATATGTTTTATGAAAGATTCCTTTCTACCCAAACATATCTTTCAGCGATTATATATATATTTTTTAGAAAACAAAATAGACAGACAAGTAAAAAAGATAAAAAAAACAGCCCGAAGAGACTTGATCAACTACAAAAAGCGTTGGCTGTTTGTTTTTCAAGACCAAGTAATAGCTCTGACGATTCCATCCACATTGCCTTATTCGGAAAGTGTTCAAATTCAAACATTCATACAATTCGGATTCACTCGGTCTGTGTGGGGTATAACACAGACTTTGACTCCGGCCCTCACTCAGAAAGTATGCCCTTTTTTTCGTTTTTCCTCCTCCTTAACTATGAGTTTTTCTTTTCTTAATTTGAAGTAATGACGCCTTTTAATTATGTTTGATCAACAAATATATATATATATATATTGGGAAATGATTGGCAAAGTG
Organism: Sideroxylon spinosum; assembly: GCA_003260245.2. Taxonomy (NCBI): domain Eukaryota; kingdom Viridiplantae; phylum Streptophyta; class Magnoliopsida; order Ericales; family Sapotaceae; genus Sideroxylon; species Sideroxylon spinosum. The sequence goes on along the minus strand of QLOD02000001.1, from coordinate 13,271,148 downwards.
TTGCATTGCATAGATGGCCACATGGGTTTAGTCTGGGAAGGTGAATGATTCATGCCATGACCTTGGTTGGCCTTCTCCTTCTTAACTTTATTATAATAATTTCAAACAGGACAAAAAAAAAAAATAAAAAAAAAAAATTATAAACTAAGGAGTTGGCCGGGTGGACAACGTTTTGAGTTTGCCGTGTACTCTCTACACAGGGCCGTGGCTACCATTAGGTAGTCACCTAGAGTCCCATTGTTTTCTACACGGGATCGTGACCATCATTAGGCAAATGAGGCAGTCGCTTAAAACCTCGCAACTCTCTACACAGGATTGTGGCTACCATTAGGTAAATGAGGCAATCGCCTAGAGCCTCACAACAAGATAAGATCCTATATATTTAAAAGTTTTATTAGTAATAAAAATATTAAAATATATTTTAAACTAATTAAAATTTAATAAATTTATGAAACTTTTTTTTATAAAAAAATTCTAACATTTTTAAGTTTTTACTTTAATTCTATCCATATATATTATAATTATTTTTTAGTTATGTTTTAACCATTAAAAGACTTTTAGCATTCTTATTTTAACTCTATCAAAGAAAAGACTTTTCAACTTTTACTTTAATTCTATCTATACATATCATAATTATCTCATATGCATTAGTTATTATTATTTTTTTTTAAATTTTATTTAAGATTGAGACTAATTTTGAACTTTTCACTTTAACTTTATCCATACATGTCCAAATTATCTAATATTTAATATATTAATTATTATTTTTTTAGTTTTATTTAAAATCCTATTTGACAAATGGTGGGAAAAGAATTTTGAACTTTTTATTTACCATAATAATTATCTTATATTTAATATATCAATTATTAATTATTTTTAATTTTATTTAATATTATTAGTTATATTTAAATAAAATTTTATTTAATTTTATTTAAAAAATTTAAGCATCTCTAAAAGTTTTGCCTAAATAAATTAGGTCTCCTTAAAAATTTTGTCTAAAACTCCCAAATTTTTAAACACGGCACTGTCTCTGCAAGGACTCCTTACATAGTTTTGCTTATGTTTATTGGGTTCGTAAGTCTTGTGGCTAATACAAGTTCAAATTTTATTTTTTGGGAGTGGGTGTAATGTAATTCTATCTTGGGAGAATTCTTGGTCACAAATATATATATAATAAATAAAATCCCTAGGTTAATACAATTCTCGGCCTAAAGAATGTAAAACTTGGTGCGATCCATAAATTGCAAATATATTTTGATCAATTTGAATTTGCAAAGCTTTTCTTTGAATAAGCAAGAATATAAGATAACTAAGTTGTTTTTTTTTTAATGACTCAGGGTGTCTAGGTCAGTTTACGTGTATCTCGATTAATATTTTAGAACTCTGAAATTAACGACCGAACAAATCTCCAGTGATCCTGAGATGATTCGAACTAATATCATTGGTGACAAAACCAAAATAATAGATTTATATGGAAGGCGATTATGAAATAATAATTTTATCCTGTAAATTTTATTTTTATCTTAAATTCACACTCTAAATATTTCAAAAAATTTAGAAATATTTTTTAATTAAAAATTTCAACTAATTCGAACTTAGACCATAAAATGATTACTTGATGTCACTTTTTGGCTCAAATTCACATTACAAGCATCCTCAAAAGGTTAGGAAAGTATTACTTACTAAGTTTTTTACCAAATTAACAAAATTTGGACTAATTCAAATTAAGGTTATAAAACAATTGTTTTACCTTTAGTCTTATTCTTTTTGCCTATATTTATATTCTAAAATATCCATTCATACATTTCTTATAAGGTGAACAATTTTGGCTTGACCCAAATTCAAGTTGGAAAAATGATCGTTTTATCCTTAGGTTCGTTTTTGACTAAATTCATAACACATGAACTTTTTAAAAGGTTGAAAAATATTAATAATTGTATCTTTTTATGAGAATTAGATACATAAAATATAAATTTTATTTTTGTAACGATTAAAAAAAATTGGTGTCATTAATTTTTTATTACATAATATTTAAAAAATGTAATCAACTTACGAGAATTAGAATCTCTATTACATTTCCATGATTCTTATCTTGAGCAAATGCCAAAATTTTGTGAATGCCCTTATGTTACCTCCAACCCAATCTTTTGAGCCAATTAAGACTTACGTGCTAACTAAGATTTTGAATGGACAAGAAAGGAAAAGAGATAAGATTAGATCGAGCTAGGGAATGAGTTTTTCTTTTTAGTGACTTCAACGCACTTGGATATATAATGAGGTAATAGCTTATATGGTGGATTTATCTTTGAACTCCAAAATTTTGGAGATCCAAGATCAATTTTAAAAATAGGACTCTTATTAGGCCTTTAAAGGCATTGGACGGTAATATTCGGATTAAGAAAGACTCCTATCTCATCCTAATTATAAAAACTAGCAGGGAACCTTTTTCTGGGCAGTTTTTTTGAGCCCTAAGTCTGGTCATATTGGGCTTTGCCCGTGGCCGGCCCTGTTTATATTAACCAAATAAGTGGTTTTTATGGATCAAAAAATGTTTGAACTGCATCATTTGTACTGATCTCCATACAATGTTTCAGCATAGGAGTATACTATCACTCAAACATGCTTTAAATCATTTTCTGTGGTGATAAATATTGTTTGTCTTGCCACCCTTGCGTTTAAAACTTAACTAATGTGATAATGCAGCATCACACTCATGGACGTGGACTCTAATTGGGATGGTGTACTAAATTTCAAATGCACTTTGTTTTCATGCATGTCGTCCCTCTCAACCTCTATGCATAGGATACAATTTACAAGCCACGATGTAGAAGCTGTTGCCATAAGTTCTAGTAGTAGTCCAATCATAATAAATATATCTATATAATAAGTTAGATCCGTGATGGGACTTTTGTCTACATGTTGCATGGAGAGGAAGTGGAGGGTGGGCTGTGAGAGAGAAAGAGAGCGAGAGCGAGAGAGAGAGAGAGAGCGCAACTCAAGGGAGGGATGGCAGCGTGCTAGCCCGGCAACACGTTGGGACCCGGGGGTTTTTTTAGAAAATTTTCTAGAAATACATTTCAGTGCTAGCTTGGCAGCAGTATTAGGACCCGGTATTTGGGAAAAAAATTGGTGTGTTTGGTTAAGAAAATTAAGGTATAAAGATTTGTGGTAAAATTTAATGGAAAGAAAGTACAAAAAATTGATGAAATCTCACCCTTTCTATATATTTTTTTTGAATTTTACTTAATGGTCAGTATTATATTTGTTTTTCTCCATCTTTTTCATTTTTTTAAATATTTTTTTATGAAAGATTTAAATTAATATTTTAAAAATATGATAATAGTGATAATAAATAATAAAATTTTATACTTTAATCTCTTTTGATTAGTTGCTTTTTATTTTTATAAATTATTTTTATAATTTTTTTTATAATAGTTTGTTTTATAAATTTAAATTTGAGTTATTTAAAAGTTAAATTATATTTCTGTACCTTTAGGTACAAGCAATGGCTAGTTTATATAATAAAACACAATTATGATTTGATATTTATTCTAATAATCAAATTTTATTATATCATTACTGTCATCTTTTTTAAATTTTAAAATTTAAAATTTAAATTTATATAATAAAATATATTAATTGATGTGATAATTATATCCATAACGTGAAAGATAAGGATGCGTCGGACGATGCGTGGTTTACATGGCATTCAATATTGTATTTATATTTCTTATGGTCATTCTTATTTTGGGTCCACGGGAGAATGTGTGTGGAAAAATGTGCGTTGCAATTTGTGACCAATTAAAGTTGTTGGTTTGGTAAGGGAAAGAGAGACCTCAGATCCCATTTTCCACGTCTGGATGGGAGCAGAGAATTCAAAATTTTGAATATTTCAGCGGATAAAGTTTTTTATTTAGTTTATTTCAATGAACAAAATGGTTGATTTCTTGTGTTTATTAGATTTCCAAATTCACCCCCCTCTCTTTTTGTATTTTTTTTCCCTTCCCTCTAGAAAAGTATAGATGAGAGTTTTGGTGGAAACGTTAAATTATTCATATGGTAAAGAAATTTTGAAGAAAGACTTTGGCAAGGTGATTGAGACCCTTGTTGACATATTGCCCTGTCGACGTAGGCCGGGGTGGAATTAAGGTTTGTAACTCCCACCATAATTTTTAGGTGAATGAGAGTAAAAATAAGAAAAAATAATAATGGGATGAAAGTATAATTTTTGTATAATTTGAGACAAACAAGACGGGATTGATAGATAATTTTTCAAAAAATATGGGTAATTACGTCTAGGGCAATCAATGAATAAATTTAGATTAGATCAGGAATATTTTTTTTGTCAATCAAACAAAAGTTTAATTCTCAAATTAGTATTTTTTTAAAAAAAATTATCTAAACTCTATTTTTAGATAAAATAATTTTAAAAATTATAAAATTAGTTTAGTAGTAAAATAAATATTTTTTAAATTTTTTATTTTAAAATTTAATTTTTTTATAAAAAAGAAATATATTTGAATGTTTCAAACCAAGTTCGGAACTAAAATATTCACCTCTAATTTACACTCACAATCCCAAACCTAAAAAATAAATAAATAAATAAATAAATAAAACGAATTTAGACAAACCAAGTAACTCCAATCCAAAATGGCCAACCTCCAATTTACGATCGCTAACCTTAGCTCGGTCTCCCCCTCCAAGTAGGACTGAACATAGCAATGGCTTAAAAGATGCCAACCACCTAATCTTAGGACATCACTCTTGACTGTTGATACATTTGTCTGGGATCAGCCTCAGCAAGCCAATTTGTTTTTGGATTCAAAAAGTTCATCATCAGTACTAAATTCCAGCTATGATTTATCATGGAACATTTTACCGACAAACCCGTGAGATCTTTATGTCCATATACTGAACTTTATAAGATGGATTGAGACGAATATATATCATGCAAGTGGAGAAAATACAAACTGATTGAGACGCCTACCACCAAATTAACCTTGTCAATTCAAGGTGAAAATAAAACCATTTAATTTGCACAATTAATAAGCATATATATATATATATATATAGCTAGACTTAAAAATTAAGTCCTCTCCTAACATGAGCAGTATTCCATCAACATCTGATATTCAACTAGCCTTTGTTCACACTATAGGTTATGTTTGTGTTTTATTAAATATAGGTAATACCATCTTGCTCTTAATTTTTATATTAATTATATGTTATTTTTGATAACATTTCTAATAGAATATTATCTACGATGTTATCAAAATTTCAATGAAGAAATTATTATGACAAAAAGGTTATAACTAAGGCTGCGTTTGGAGTCCCAAATAAAACAAAAAAATTTCAAAAGTTTCACTTTTTTAAACTCCAAAAATTTTTATCCTGTTTCAAAAAAATTTCAAAATCCGTTGGAACGGAACGAAATAGCGTGTTTCAACGGTTTTATCAGATTTTTTTAAAGTTGTACTGACATTTGTATCAAAAAATTTCACAAAATCCCAAAAATTTTTAAGATTTTCTACTAAAATTTTACCACGTATCACTTTATATCACTTTAACAACTTTATATCAAATCAATCACAAATATCTAAATATCATTTCAAAATAACTTTTTACATTCTAAACTTCAAAAAATTACATTTTTAGTTTTTTTTTTTGATTTTTTTTTGGGACTCGAAACGTAACCTAAATACTAAATAAAGATTAGAAATGAGATATTATCTCGTATCCAACTTTATATTTCATAAAATTAAAATTCTCAAAGATTTTTTGTTTCAATGGGTGGACTGAGCAAAAAAATGAACTGATGTGAAAAATCACACAAAAATTTCTTTGATTTAGTTCTCATTTATTCATAAATTTTACTTTTATTCCATTATTATTAAACTTTTACCCCACTAATTTTTTTATTTTTTATTTTTTATTCCTATTTACTTGAAGAATACAATTTTACCTCTATTAATTATAAATCCCAATTCTCTCCCATTCTATTCCCACAATTTAACGAACAGAAACATAAAAATTCCAATACATAAAAAGCTACAAGAGAATAAAAAATCCTTTGGATATACTCAAGATTTTCAGAGGTGTTCAACACTCCCCTTCAAGAAATTAGAAAGGAAAAAAACTAGAAAAGACAAAGAGGATCCAGTTGTAAAACTGATGGGATAAGGTTATCTTTCTTTAGCCGCTGCCCAACCTTAAGCTGGGAAGGAGCCCGACCAATCAAATGTAGTGATCGCCCTTATTTTTTACCAGATAGTGACAACCTTGGTCCCCGCATAAATATTACCAATTAATATGGCTGGTTCACTGAACAAATATCACAATATATATATAAACAAGGAAGGTACAAATGCTGAGGTCCCATTAGGATCGCTGGATCCAGTTGACGAGCTCGAGAAAATTGATTGGCAACAAACAACTGAAGGAAAAAAAAAAAAAAAAAGGGGAGAGAGAGAGAGAGAGAGAGAGAGAGAGAGGAAGATGCAAGCCTGTGTTTGTTGGGAGATAAGTGATAGAGAGATTAGATATATATATATATATATATATAT
>QLOD02000001.1:13128489-13148217 GCA_003260245.2 Sideroxylon spinosum | reverse complement strand
CAAGAGACTAATTTCAACCGGCAAGAAACATATCAAAATTAATACATTGTGGGTGTACAACAGATTACCATCTGAGCCTTCCTTAATTTGCCACCTGCTTGTGGCTATTTGCTGTTCCCTTGTGCTTCTAACTCAACCAACCTTTTCGGTTTTACCACTAACAGCAATTAATGTACGACATATACGTTTATAGGACAAATTAATCTAGTGTTTGTATACCTTGTTACTTGTCAAACACCTCTAACCCTCATGTCTAAGATAGAACTCTGTCCCCATCAGATGATGCCTCTCTGAATTTGCCAGAGCCTACAAGAAAAAAATAAAAAAATAAATAAAAATAAAATAAAATGTGACGACAAATTTGTTATCTAATAAAAATTACTACTAATGCAAAGTACCCTAGTTTTATCAGTCAACTTGAACCCAGCTCCACCAATTTATTCGAAAATTTTAGTTTCGTGGGGTAGGTAAAAGACAATATCACATGAGTGAGTAAGGTCCAAATTGAAGAACATATGGTACTTACCTCTCTTCTTAAGCTTGTTTCGGAAGCTCCTCTTCCTGCTAAATGCCTTCTCCTGCAGCCACAAGAAATAATTGTGAGAATGTACTTGAGAAACATACAACTAATTACCAAAACCAAATTTAGAGAAAGTAGAAATCTATTAATGTATTGCCGATACTCCAAATTGCACAAGTATATTCTTCATCAAAAATAAAAACAGAATTCATTGGTACCATTCAGCACCCCAGAAAAGGTTTGGACAAACTACTAATTATTCCGAGACTTTCTAGGATATCAACAAAACATAGGGATTTTGGTCAGAAAATTTTAAAAAGTAACAGAGAAAACAGTAAAAGTCAGAAAACCCAAGAAAAGAAAAAACTAATAATAATAAAAACAAACAACAATGCGAAAGTAGAAGCTCAAACTATTACCACAGGCTGACCCAGTGTCCCTGCCTGACGAACAGCACCAACAAGATCTCGATTGGATTCAGTGTACAGGCTTGTGACAAGCCCAGGATGACCGGCTCTAGCTGTTCGACCAACCCTATGCAAGAAATCTACAGCAGACATGGCAAATTCCGCCTACAAAACATCAGATGATCCAGAGACTTGGATTGTCATAAAATCTGACTCATAGGCTACATAATATATTCAACAACTAAAACACAAAGAAAAAGCGGACCTTAAAGAAACAAGTTAGTATTGCAATTAATATCTAGATTCTTAATCTGACTGAGAACAATAGCTGATTTTAACACTGCTGCAATTGAAACTTTCATAAGCAACCCATGGAGGAAAACCATCACAAGATTACTGGTTAGATTCTCTGAAAATACGAACCATGTGTAAGATATATTCAAAACATAAAAAACAAAGGAAAGAGCAGGTCATAAAGAAACAGTAAAGTTACTGGTCAATTTCAAATAAGGATCTTGGTCAATGCAGTAAAACACATAATATCGATTTTAACTCTGGCACTACAAAAGCTATCACAGACCAGATTCATGAAGCTGTGTTGAGTTCTCTATTCAAATAGCAGAGTTGGCAAATATTCAATCTTCCAGTCATCCAATTTCCACCTTCCAATAAGGTCTAAGAAAAATGTGAAAAGCATCGTATGGCAACAATATAGAACAAGAAACATTAAATAACATAATAATTCCTTAACAAAGCTGCAGTATGTCTAATTGCTACCTTGTACACAACTTGTATCCTCAATTTTTAGTTTCAAATTTTGTCATATAATCAATTCAGAAAAGGTTCAAATTAATCTCTACAATGGAACCTAGGTTCCCTTAGTTATCTCTTACTGTAAAATAACCAAAGCACAAAGCAGGAACTTAATTTGTTTCCCAAGTACACACCTGAATAACATGTGAGACATTTGGAATATCCAGTCCACGGGCAGCAGCATCAGTGCACACAAGAACACCACCTCTTTGTTGGAAATCAAATAAGTTCTTTGTACGCTCTTCTAAAGAGGCATCACTATGGTAACGAAAACATTCAATGCCAGCCCTCATCAATATCTTAGCCACAGCTTCAACAGCCTCGACGGTGTTTGCAAACACCATCGTTCGACTTGATCTGTCATCTGAATCAAACACTTTGGATTTGAATCCTTGTTTCACACAGTCTATCAGAACATCCACCTGTGTATCAACTGTAACCTCAATCCACCTCTGTTCCAATCTGAAACAGAAAAAGGAGGGAGAAAACACGATGACTAAGAAATTTTTTTTTTTTTTTAAAGATGAGTGCATAATCAATTGGTATAACTTTAAGGCTAACAGTAATAGTATCAAAACATGAAAACCAAGAAATATCAAATTGCCAACATTTTTTTTTGACTAGTAAATATTAAATTACCAACATTAAATAGAACAAATTCCTTATGGTATTCTCAAGCCTATGAACATATCTCATCCCGACTTAAGGACTGGACAGTGACAGTTATTCACCATTAGTTAATGACGCTGTGCAGTTTCAGCCAGAGAAAACATTTGATGTTCAAATTCCCTCTAAAGTCTTTGCTCAGCCTATCTACAAAAGTTTCTACTCAACATCAGATCAATATACCATAAGCGTTACAAAAGAATCCCACTAATCACAAAAATCCCATTTGCAAAAGTTTTCGCAAATGAAGGACCAAGAAGATTAAAGATGGACGTAGAAATAATTTAATTAGGCATGCACATGAGATGTCATAGGGAACTGCAACAAGTGCACATTTATTTATGTATATTTGTGTGTACCCATGTGAAAGAACTATAGCAGCTCTAAGCAACAGAACTTCTGTCATTCAACTTCAAGCATTATTTATTGTCAAATAGCATATTTAAGGAAAAAATAACCTTTAAAATTGAAGGTATAATAAGAACTTGTACACTAAGTTCTACTGAACAGTTAAGGGCTACACAAAATGGACTCTCTAATAAAGCAAACAATCTGGATTTTAACAAACAGAAATAACTGCAAGATAAAGCTCCAATGTTTCATAAAGTGATCAAGTAAACCAGTAATAAAAAGGTATGAAATAATATTTACATGGCAAAGGAATCTACAAAATCATGACAAATAAGCAGCAAAACAAGAACACCTTGGATTGTGATGATGGAGATAATGTCCATTAACCCAACTGGCATCTGGAAACATCCGTTTCAACACTCCCCCAGCAGTTTTCTTTCCATTAACGGGAAGGGTTGCTGCAACAAAAATATACTGTTTACTGCGCTCATAAATTTTCCGTACCCTTCTCCAATCCTTTCTCTTGGTAGACTCATCTTCAATCCCTTCTGTTAGGTCTCCAATATTAGTACCACCCTTGGCACCGGCATCCTCTGCCTGGATGAAATCAGTCTGCAGGTCCTTATCGTCTAGAAATTCAACATCCAAAAGAGAATCAGGATAGGAGTCCACTGAGTTTTCTACTGTGGAACTTTTCATCCGAGACAACAGCTTTTCGTCAAAGCGAAACAAGTTTATAAGACGGATAACTTGATTCTGAAAGCTCCCACAGAGCAGCATGTCTGCTTCATCAAACACCTATCAATTGCGAAATATAAAGAAATTAGCAATAGGCTTGCAGTTTGAGAGCAACCAGAAAGATACAGAGGTGGTGGATGATGAATTACCACATATTTGACACCACGAATAAAATGAGAACGGCGGCGCCTTTCTGGATCACTAGCGTACAGGTAATTCAAAAGAGCAACTGGAGTCGATACAATTATATCCGGTTCACCAACTGGCCACCCCTGGAAACAAATTTTAAGTCATGAATGCCAAATTGTGACAGGTTGGAGATGAATCCTAGAATGCATACGCTCAAATACTACAAAACGAAGCGCCATACTCTCCCAGTAAAAAAATTAACTACTTCTACCTGTACCAGAAAGATGATATGTTCTATTAAAAATAAAATAAAATTCTACCACCTATGTAACTATTCATCTCTCTCTTCCTCCATGGATGATTTATTTCACTATCAGGAAAGGGGGGGAATACATATATATATATATATAAATACCTGTCGCCCACAAACAGCAGCTACCCTAAGAATCGGTTCACCATTATCATCGCAAAGACAGTTGGCCATCCGAACCACTTGCTCACACAGCATGACGTTGGGGCAAAGAATGAGAGATAATCGATGAGGAAGGCTCAAATCATGGTCAGCAGTAGTATTCACAGACTTATTAGGCGTAGTACATAATTTGTCTATTAGAGGAACTAGGTAACCATGTGTTTTACCGCTGCCAGTCTCTGCTGCAACCACCACATCATTTTCTGAAAGTATACCTGGTATACAAGAAGCCTGAATTGCAAACAAAAGCATCTCAATCACCATTGCAAAATCCACAATAACAAAGCTAACAGCATGTACACTTTTTTTTGATAATCATTGGAATGGAATAGAATAGACTATCAGGGCATAACCAACAATAGCTTTTTGTAACTACTTACCAAAAAAGCTAGCTTTTTTGGTACTTGGAAATGTAAAAAAACTAGTTTTTTTAATTTTTTGGTTAATTTGATATTTTTACCATTCATGGTTTAAAAGAAGTAAAAAATGTAAAAAGGTAAATATGGTCATTTTAGAAAAAAAAGAAAAAAAAAAACAAAAAGCTAATTAGTTAGCTTGGATGCCAAATGCAACCTAACAACCAAATATTGTGGAGTGGGGGCACCCGAACCCACTACGTCTTTTTTTTTCTTTTTTATATATAGTTACTTTTGCACCGTTCAATATATGTTGTTAATTCATCCCCATGTAATTTTACTAATTTACCTTATTGTCCACTTGTAATTGTCATTTCTCTAGTGTGACACCCATGTACAGGCCAATGCATTGTCAAAATTAACAATTTCGTTAAAATAATTTTTTTAATTAAAGGGGATGCTCCAGTGCAGAAAGAGGCATGGTGGTGGAACGGGACTATCCAAGATAAGATAAGAGTTAAAAGAAAGCGTTTTAAATCTTGGCAAAAAGATCGAAATAAAGCGAACTTGGAAATGTATAAAGAAGCAAAAAGAGTAACCAAAACGGCAATTAGTGAGGCTAAGGCAAATGCATATGAGGAGTTATATAGGCGATTCGACACTAAGGGAGGCGAAAGGGAGATATTTAAGCTTACTAAAACCAGAGATAGGCGGATCAAAGACTTAAACCAAGTTAAATGCATTAAGGATGAGGATGCAAATGTGTTAGTAAGGGAAGAGGAGATAAAGGAGCGTTGGAAAAGTTATTTCTACAAGTTATTTAACGAAAACAGTTGTAGTGACATATAATTGGAGTCGCTTACCACTTCTAGGGAAGAAGCAAATCATATGTTCTATAGGAAAATCAGTAGGGAGAAAGTAAAAGAAGCACTGAAAAAGATGAAGAATGGGAAAGTGATTGGGTCAGATGGTATCCCTATTGAGGTTTGGAGGTGCTTGGGGGAGGATAGCATAAGTTGGTTGATAAAACTTTTTAATGTAGCGCTAAAAAGCAAGAAGATGCCTGATGCATAGAAGAAGGAACCTTACACCCATATACAAGAATAAAAGAGATATTCAAAACTGTGCGAACTATCGCGGGATTAAATGGATGCGCCATATGATGAAATTATGGGAGAGAGTTATTGAGAGACGACTAAGAAGGACAACAAACGTTTCAGATAACCAATTTGATTTCGTGCCTGAGAGATCAACCATGGAGGCAATCTTTCTTTTGAGGAGGTTAACGGAATGGTGTTTATTGATTTGGAGAAGGCATATGACAGGGTCTCTAGGGAGATTCTATGGAGAATATTGGAAAAGAAAGGAGTGTATGTCGCATATATTGAGGCAATAAAGAACATGTATGATAGAGCCGTTACATCTATATTGATGACTGGCGGAGAGACTAAGGAATTTTCTATCACGATCGGTCTACACCAAGGTTCAGCGTTAAGCCCGTACTTGTTTGCCTATTTATGGATGAAATTACAAGGCATATTCAGGATGAGGTACCGTGGTGTATGCTATTTGCAGATGACATTGTCTTAGGAGATGAGACGAGAGAAGGAGTGAATACTAAGTTAGAATTGTGGCGGGAAACGTTAGAAACAAAAGGGTTTAGGCTAAGTAGATGTAAAACGGAATATATGGAATGTAAGTTTAGCCAAAGTAGGACAACTGGGGATATAGAATTAAGTTTGGGAACACAAAAGATTGTAGAGAAAGAAAACTTTAAGTACCTTGGATCTATAGTGCAAAAGGATCGAGGGATTGATAATGATGTAAGGCATAGGATTCAAGCCGGGTGGACTAAATGGAGGAGTGCTTCGGGGGTCTTGTGTGATCGAAAAGTCCCCCTCAAGGTGAGAGGAATGTATTATAAAGTGGCAGTAAGACCAGCGTTATTGTATGGATCAGAATGTTGGGCAGTAAAGCATAATCATATTCAGAAGATGGTAGTTGCGGAGATGAAAATGCTAAGATGGATGTGTGGGATCACTAGGAGAGATAGGATTAGGAATGGGGAGATTAGGGTAAAGTAGGAATAGCACCAATCGAAGATAAAATGAGAGAAAATCGTTTAAGATGGTTCGGCCATGTTCGAAGACGTCCTATAGAGACACCGGTTAAAAGGTGTGAAAGCATGGAAATTGCCAAGAGTAGAAAAGGAGAGGAAGATCTAAGAAAAATTGAAAAGAAACTATTAGATATGACCTTGTCTTTATGGATTTAATGGAGGATATGACGAGATTCGATTGGCGCCGTCAAATCCATATAGCCGACCTCACCTAGTGGAAAAAGGCTTAGTTTGGTTTGGTTTAGTATTATTCTTGTAAATTTTATTATATTACCATAACTATTCTTAATAATTTATTATAAAAATATTTACACTTTCTCCCTAAACAGGCCACTTCCTTCCCTGCAAACATCGTGACCAGAACACCCAGTCACACTACGAGTGCACAAGCACATCCAACTGAAAATTTATGGATCTTCAAATGGATCACTAAAGGATGAATAAATAATATGGAGGCATGACCAGCATTGACCACAAAGGATGATCTCCAGAATTTCAGGAATCTCAGAAAATTTCTACACATTCAAAATTCTTTATTTTGAGAATATGTCTAACCAGCCCGACCTTTTTGTGTGACAGTAATTTGACATTGTTGTGGACCATAAGAATTTAATCATTATTGGGTTGGTTTCTTTCTTGGTAGTAGTAAATATGGTTTCTACAATGTATGACTGTGGAAAATAAATGAGCGGCGCACCTGAACCAGAGAGGGTCTCTCGAGGCCCATTTTAGAGAGAGCTCGGGAGAGCCGATCAGATACTCCGAGGGATGTCCAAGAAACACCCTCTTCAGCAAAGAAGGTATCGGTTACATTCTTATCTGCGACCACCGCAGCCGCTGCGGCGGTTCCAAACGGCCTAATTCTACTCCGCCGCCATGGTTGTTTAACCCAGCACAATTCTCCGCATACTGAAGTGGAAGAAGATAAAAATGACCTCAAAGGTAAGAGAAGAGTCGGCGAAGATGATGAGGATCTGCAAAACTGGATCACTGAGACGCAACGCTGCTGCAAAATCATCATCTTTGGTTGTCCTGGAAGAGTGAATTTTGAAGGTATAGATACATTTACTCACTGTGTGTATCTTTGGGGGCTTTAGCTATTATAAACCCCCTTTCGGCTAAACTGAAAATTGAATGGATGTGAATTGGGGTTTAAGGCGGTGGAATTCCAATGCTAACGATTGCACCGAGAATCTCTGGTCACGCGTCCTTACCCCGTTGGATATAGCACGAAACACTACGCACGTGCAGAGTATTTAATTCCGAGCCTTCCCCGTTTCACGGCAGCTTTTGGTGGGTAAATTTTTAACGTAAAAAGATAATACCATTTGTTTTGTTTTATTAATTTTTTATTTTATATTTTTAAAAATAAAAAAAATCTTTTGAAACCCATTCAATTACTTATGTTTTTAAAATTTATTTTAAAAAATAAAAAATAGGCTTACATATTAAATAAAAAATAATAAAAAAAACGTTTTTAATGTTATTAACTAAAAGTAAAGAAGATTTCAAACTAAGAAAAATAAAATATTTTAAATTTCGTGTCTTAAAATTTGTAAAACATAAAAAACACAAAACGAAAACAAAGAAATAAACAAAATGTCACCAAATTTTGACTACTAAGTATTTGGTAAAATATTAATTTTTGTTATTTTTTATTCAATTATAATAACTTGTTACTAAAATTTTTATTAAACATATAAAAAGTTATTAAAAATTATTAAAATTGTTACCAAATATTTAAAAATTATTAGAAATTACTGTTTCAAAATTTTCAACTATTAAGTTTTTTTTTTCATCTAAAAAAATGCAAAAAATTCGCAAATGGGCTCGAAACTGTCGCAGTAATGTTGAAATTAAACTTCCAAACGGTCGCTAAGCCTTCACAAATAGATTCTGGTCGTGGTGAGGTTGAAATAGACTCGAGCGTAGCGTATAACTCCCTTTCCGTTTAAAAAGTTGGGGTCTTGTCTCTGGCTTGTTGTAGAAGAAGAGGAGAATTGAAAGCACCGATAGGAAGGAGGAGCTGATAATGGCGCCAAAAGCAAGGAAGAAGCGATTACCACCCTCCGATCCCGAGGGAATGTTCGCCGGAATGGTTGTCTTTTTCGTCGCAAACGGAGTCCAGCCTCGTCGATTACAGGTTCCGCCATATATACAACTCACACATACATACACATATATGTATACGTATACGTGCATCTGATTCTGGTAACTGTTACTTTTGTTCTGGTGTTATGAAGATTTGGAAGCAGAAATTGGAGCAAATGGGGGCTAGTGTTGAAGTCCGGATGTCGAAGAACGTTACTCATGTTTTCGCCATGAATTCAGACGCCCTTTTGCAAGAAGTTGGTCGCCAACGCTTGCTCCGCTACAAAGGAGTGAGCTACTTCTCTCTCTTTCGGTCCTCCCCACACCCCAACTTCTGTTGGTAAAAGATGAAATATATATATATATGTGTGTGTGTGTGTGAACTTTGTAGTAATTATTATTTTTATGTATTCTAATTCGAGGTTTAAATTATAAGGTATGTTTTAGGGGTGTTTGGATGGGAAAAAAAAAATACCAGAAAAGTACATGTAAAATTGATATGCCACGAAATTTAATTGGAAGTAACTTTTTTGGGTTCATAATCAAGATTAGTAATGAACCTGTTAGATAATTAATTATCTTTATAATTAAAATAATTTCATGTTAATTTCTGGTTAACGTGTTCGTGTTATGTTTATATTTAGATTTTTCTCTCGGTAATTTGTGTTGCCAGTCATGTCATTTTCGGGCCATGTTATTGTGTCGGGTCAATATTGTGAACTCTAGTTAAGCCCAAAATCAAGGTATCTCCCTCAAAATTAATTCTTGACATTAAGCTCCCATTGGTGGTTACCAAAATGTAACTTAGTTTCCTCATTCAAACTCACAGTTCTTAATAAAATATCAAAAAATAAAGTACAATTTACAATTGCAGCTTATGGTTTGAAATTTGATAAACTGAACAGTGATGCTAGTATTAAGTCACTTGTTTTATTAACTTTGTTGATTTGATCAAGAGGTTGGTTAAAGGATTAAATAATTGAACAATGTTTTGCAGGCTGTTCTTCATTACCAGTGGCTAGAGGACAGTTTGAGATTAGGAGAGAGAATATCTGAGGCTCCATATATCCTGACACTGGAATCAGGAGAAGGAGCTTCGGCAAACAAATCTCGACAGAAAATTGACTTCAAAGCTGCTAGTGGACATGATTCCAGCGGTGATGAAACATCCCGTCTGAAAAAGAGTAGAACCTCCCAAAATGACCCCAACACTGCTGCTACAGAAGAGGTGGACAATGCAGTAAATGTTACTGTAGACAAGGCACAAAATGCTGTCAGTTGTTCTAATGATATGTCCTCCAGTCCGAGCCCAGTTAAGAACAGTCCTTCTAGCTCTGAGGCTCTAACTAAGACTGTAAGTTTGAGCTGTTCTTTTTCTTGTAAACTCGAGAGCTGGTGAAACTAATTGGCCGTCTTGTTTATCTGGTTCTCTTTCTCACACACAAATCTGTAGCACCATGTTGTACCTTTTTTTTTTTGTCTTGTATCTTTTTTCCAATGCACGCTTCTATACTTTGCTAATCAGGTTGGAACTTCAGACCCGGCCTTGTCATATTGTCCTCCTGATCAAAACCAGAACATCACTGGGATATTTGGGAAGCTTGTGAACATTTATAGGGGTAATTATTCTGAGGAAGTTCACTTTTGTTCTCACATCTTTGGCACAGTACCTATTTATCTGTTCTGTTTTTTCCATGCATTCTAACTGTTTTTTACGATAGCACTGGGTGATGATAGAAGGTCTTTTAGCTATTACAAGGCCATTGCAGTTATTGAGAAATTGCCCTTCAAAATTGAAACTGTGGATCAGGTCAAAGATCTACCTGCAATCGGAAGGTCGATGCAGGATCATGTAAGTGAACAGTCTTAAGTTTAAATTATTTAGTTGCCATGCCATATTTACTTCCAGACTTTTACATCACCCAAATTTTTTTTTTTGGTTGGCATTTTTTTTTTTTGGGGGGGGGGGGGGTTTGTATTTGTTGACGTAATTATAGATATGTAAATTTTTTGTTTGTTGAATTAATTTTAAAATGTCATTTTTAAAAAAAAAAAAACAACTATATAACTTGATATTATAAAGGTGGAGGATTTTCTACTATGATCTTCAAAAGATTACAAATGCCAATTTTGTTTTGGTTGTAGATTCAGGAGATAGTGAGTACTGGAAAGCTTTCCAAGTTGGAGCACTTTGAGACAGATGAAAAGGTGTTAAAAAGGTTCTTAGTCAACCAAAAGTTCCGTTATTCTGTATTGCTATTTTCTACTTAAGTAACTTAGAGATCTTCCACACTATTCTCTTTTGCTCGATTTTGATTCCATTTAATTTTAATTATGCATATGTATATATATATATATATATATATATTTGTTTAGGTGCATCTGTTGTTTGTGTGGGGTAGTTATGACTGTGGATGATTGGGGTGAAAGTGGATGCTCCAATCATCTAGGAATAGCGTTGTAAGTTATCAGTGGTGGGATGTCATTGAAGGCACATAGGGTGAGATCAGGGGTAGCCTAGAACGAGAGGGATCATTGGTTGGTTGGTTGTATGGAGAGGGAGTGCATGTGTGCATCATCTAGATATGGTATTTGCTAAGTGGAAGTATTTATAGGGGGTAAGTCAGGAAAAGGTGGCTGGTTTTTATACACCAAAGGCCAAGTGGCCAACTCTGCATGACCTAACTCATCCATTGGTGAAGGTATACTTGACCAAGTGGTGGCAACACCCTGCATGGTCGGCTGGTATAATGATCAAAGCCATATAAGTACTAAGTGGCTATATAGTATGAAGTTAGTTTTGTTATTTAGCGATACTTTAGTTTTGTTATTTAGTGATACTCCCTCCCTGTGTTGGTTGAAGGTGCTTCAATGAATCCCCTCTGACTACTAAGCCACTCATCCTCGGATGGTTCTGCAAGCGAGTGTGCACTTGTGAGCCTTTCGAGTGGGCGGTCCTTGGGCCTTGCTCCTGGCCCTTGGGAGCGAGGTTAGCTTCTTTGGTGTGCAACCTTGGAAGTTCCCAGGGATATAATCTGATGGTGGGTGTCTAGAATGCCCCTAGTGGGGAGAAGGGAAGGCTTGACCTGGGTGGAGTTGAGCACCCATGGCAATGGAGTGTTTGCGAAGGCTGTCTAGGTCACGTGCCGCCATGCTGCAGCAAAGGGGCGCAGATGTTGCCCCCCGATGGGGTGGTTCCCTTTCACTCTCTACAATGACATAGACACGGATGAGGTTGAGCCTTTTTCAATTGATTTTGCTGATGTTGTCACAAAATACTCTTTCTTTTTAGGTATTAATTTATTTGACTAGCATGCCAGCATTCTCTAATGCTTAAATGGAATAGATTTTTCAGAATGAATCAAACAAGTATCTTTTTGTGAATGGAGTGCATTGTTATTTAACCCAAATTCATGCGTTGCTTTTAATTAAGGTAAATTGGTCGTTGGCTTGTTACGCTTCATAATTACCTGGCATCTAACGTCTTATGTTCTTTTCTTTTTATAGGTGCGGACAATTGGGCTCTTTGGGGAAGTTTGGGGCATTGGTCCAGCCACCGCACTGAAACTTTATGAGAAGGGACACAGAACTCTAGATGATCTGAAGAATGAGGAATCATTAACAAATGCACAGAAGTTAGGGTTGAAATATTTTGATGATATCAGAACAAGGATTCCACGTCATGAGGTCTCACTCCTCATGGAATTTTGTGTGTATTGAAAATTGTTGTTGTTGTTTTATTTCAAATCTTTATTACACAGGTTCAAGATATGGAACAACTTCTACAGAAAGCTGCAGAAGAAATTTTGCCTGGGGTGAGCACTGTGACTTGTAAACTTAGCTTGACTATGAGTTGATTTATTTTCACTGTCTTCTAAACAAATTGTCAGCAATGAATGTCCTATTGCTTGATCTCATTTAGTTATTGCCTTGTTGGCTTGGGCTGAATCATGGTGAGCTTAATAGGAGCATAAAGCCTAAAATTACTTCTATGTCATTTGGCAGTCATTTTTTAAGGCATAAGCTTAGCTTGCTAGCATGAGTATGCATATTCATGGCTATATGTATATCATTTATTCTTGATTTCTGTGCTGAAGGTGGAGGTTGTATGTGGAGGATCATACAGACGTGGAAAAGCATCTTGTGGAGATTTGGACATTGTAATTACACATCCTGATGGAAAAAGGTGTCAAGATCAATCTTTTTGTATGGTAGCATTTACAGTTTTTTAAGTGTTTATACCAGCTTTATCTTGTAAAGAGAAGGATATAATTCACGATTCCACTGAGCTCAAGTCATGTATCAGCTTTAGCTGTTCATATTCTTTCTTTTCCTTCTTTCTTATCAAGAAAATTTGAAGTAAAATTACCTAGTGGGTCTTTTAAGATACCATTTGTGCAGACTAAATTTTTGCCTTCCTACCCTCATTTTTGTCAAGTTATATATAAGATCTCCAATAAAACCATTTCCTGATAGCTTGGACAGAGAGTTCTATGTTTGCCTGAGGATTTTCTTACTTCCTAATTTGTGGCATTTAGATGCTTTATATTCATTTATCTTCTGCATATTGGAAACATGAGTACGGTTATATTATCTGTGGCTTCTCTTAGTTTTTCATTCCTCCCTCTAACTTAAATTGAAGCAGGTCTTTAATTTTTCTAAATTTGTTACATTGAAACAGTTAGCTCCTTTTTTGTTAACAGTAATTTTTCTTCTAAGGCTAATTAATCTGCTTTATTCTTCCAGTCATGTGGGATTTCTACGAAATTATGTAAAGCATCTTAAGGATATAAAGTTCTTAAGGGAAGATTTGGTCTTTAGCAATCACAGTGAGGAGGTAATACGATATAGAACTTGCATTGACATTAGTAAAACAGTGTTCATCCATTTCTCATTGTAGTTTTTGTTGTACCACTTACGAGATTTTACTCTATTAGTCTTGAGCAATAATTTTATTTCAAACTATCGTGTTTATTGGGACAGTTACGCTTTAAATATATATATTTATATATATATATATATATTTTTTTTTTTTTTGTGCGAAAAATTTCTCTCGATTATTTTTGTTTTAAGACATCAATTGTCCCAAAAGTATAAATAATTAAAAACTGAATCCAATAATGTATATCAAGTTATTTCAACACTTCCCTTCATTTGTGGCCTCATTTTAAACATGGAGTAGGGATAAACAGACTGAATCAAATAAGATATACTAATATAGACGAACGAAGTGCACAATAGTAAATGAAAAATAAAGATTGATAACGAGATTTGAACCCATGACCTTCCGGAATGGAACTTTGTTACGGTGTTGTCTCAATAGTTTCAATTATTAGGAAAATGGGTCCAACAGTGATTTTTTTTTTTTTTTTCTCTCCCTAACTTTTCAATGCTCCCTCTCACGTGTGACCCCAACACATAGAGTAGGAATAAACAAATTTAATCAAACAAGGTGTGTCAACACCAACAAGCGAAGTGCACAACAATAAAGAGTGAATAAACATTGGTGTCGAAACTTGAACCCAAAAACTTTTGAAAACTGATACAATGTTAAATCACTGATTGTCCAATAAGCTTAAGTTGTTAATAAATGGCTCAGCAATATATATCAAGTTATTTAAAGTAAAGATTGATGATAAGACTTATCGTTACATATATAATATTCTTTCTCTAAATAGTTGCTTTTGTTTGACTCCCAAAAAATGAAGAAAAAGGTTCTATGCTTTTTGTTTAGATTTTCTTGTTTGGTGTATCCTTTTCTACTATTTCTGGTCTTGCCTTTTAATGTTCTCTCATCACCATTTCCCTTTTTCTATAATAATTTACAGGGTACTGATGCAGGAGTTGACACCTACTTTGGCCTATGCACGTATCCAGGTCGGGAGCTTCGACATCGCATAGATTTAAAGGTAATTCAATGACTCCTCCTTCGTAGTCTGTATAGAGGTATTGGGCATTTCAATTTCCAAGATTCTTCATGCAAAGTAAGGATTGGGGCGTATATGCTCAACGTTATTGTGTTTTTTCTCTACAAAATAATAGAGGGTGCCAGCAATAGCATTTTACAACAACATAAACCATGTAAAGATTCTGTAATATACTGTAGAATTTCATGATAGAACTTTATACTAGTCTCAGCGATGTTAGTTCCAGATTTTTTTTATTTTGTTGCGATTGTTAGACTGAATGATGGGTTTAAAGTTATCTGTTGAGAAGAACTCCAGTGTATTCTTGCCTAAACGAGAAATGCTAACGTTAAAACAATGAAAATATTTTGTATATCATCCAAAGTTCTTATGATAAGCAAGACTATGTAGGATATTTGTGAATGTAATTCTAATTTCTAACTGGAAATATGAAAAAGAAAAAATGATGAGGATGGTCAGCCCTTGCATATAGAGATGGTAGAACCAACCATTATCTTACTAAGGGCATCCACAATAGTTTCCCTAAACAGATTCAGTAAAATATTTTAAAAAATACTACTTACTTTAAAGATTCCCTATTTGTATTGGGATTTACTATACAACAGCTTTCCTAAATCATTCCTACTATATTAAAACATTCATTCCAAAACCATACCCTGAACCATCAACTCATTCTTTCTTTATTTATTTTTTTCTTTCCACAAAGCTGAAAAAAAAGTAGGAGTGAGAAATTATTTTCGTATTAAAAAATTTAGGGGAGATAAATAGTGCTCCCCCATGTATAGGGAAGATCTCTTCCCTATTTTAGGAAGACTTGATGGAGGACAAAAAAGACACCTTCCCTGCTTTTGCTTCCCTAAAATTGAGAATTCTCTATATTAAAATAAAAAAATAAAAGACAAGAAACAATTGAATTGGAGAGAGAATATAACGATTACGTCTTGTCATATATTTTATAAAAATAAAAAAGAGACCTTTAAATAGGTTTACAATAACTGGTATGTATGGTAATGATCAACATACCGAAATAAACCTAACTATTTACTAAAAACTAAGATATAGAATATTCTAATATTCTAAATATATAAAGAATATCATAACAAAATGTAAAATATTCTAACACCCTTGAATAGGGAACCTGATGGAGATGCCAGTCTTTGTTGAGCATGGTTTAGTCATGCAGGGCAAGGAAAGTAGTTGAGAGAAAGATTGATTGTAGAATATGAGTTGACACATGGCTTTTCAAAAAGAACAAAATGGCATAAGATTCTTCTGTATGATTCTAAGTGATTGGGTTAGACGTAAATTCGAACTTCTTTTTTTTTTTTGATCAAATATAAATTTTGACTACTTTTATCCTATTGAGACGAGCTGCTCTATTGATTGACTCTTGAGATCTCTAAGGCTGTTGACGGACATATTTATAGAAGAAAGTGTGAGACAATGAAGGCCCTTACTTCTTGATACACCACTTAGTACTTGGGGTTGTATGAAATGATTTCAAATGACCCCTTGGGGGAAGGAAAAACACGGACACATAAAACACATGATGAAAAAGTAAATTATACATCTGAGTAGCTTGGAATAATTAATTTTCTTTCCCCAAAAAAAGGCATTTATGCTTGGAATTCATGAACAGATCAATGCTTTAGAGTGTAGCAAGTTAGGGTGCCATGTATCCAATGATCAACTGAAACCACATACTGCAACTGGTGGAGATATCACCTGGGAATGAAGCTTACCTCCAAAGGCTCAAACTTCTGGAAAAATTACACATATTTAACTTATTTAATTGATATCCATTATCCACAGTGAGTGAAGATTATTGGGAAGTTTGGTAACTACGCTTCAGTGATATCACAATTGCTTAAACATATGTATTAGTTTTTGGTCCAAGAACAAGTTTAAAAACACCGGATTGTTTTACTAAATTTCAACTTTGGTAGAAAACTTAGTTTGTAAAATCCACCCGGCATACTGGATTGCTGTTTATACATCAATTCGCTGGCTTGCCACCTTTATGGGATGTTGTATTTGCAGAAATTTGATTCTTTTTGGTATTTTTCCCAACTTCTATTCTTCTTTATAGGTTTATCCAAGGGACATATATCCATTTGGACTAATAGCGTGGACAGGGAATGACGTACTAAATAGAAGGTATGTTCACCTTAATCATTTGATTCAACCTGAATTTCCTAACTTGTAATAAATATAAAAATATTTATCATTGTTGTCTTTTGTTGGACTAAGGTTTTGTTGAGTTTAGTTGGGTTGTTCAGGGTTTTGTTGAGTTTAGTTGATTTGAGCTGTTCCTTTCTTCTTTGCAAAAATGTGTGAACATTATATGTTTGTATATGAACATAGACTATGCTTTGTGCATTCATAAAAGGAAACTGAAATTAGAAGAGTGCTGCTAAGATTGCATTGTCCTTGGCTAAATAATTGAACATATCTGAAACATGATAATGGGCCATTGACAATCCTCTTCATTCTCAAGGAAGTGAGCCTATCAGTCCTGGTGGAAAAGGAAGAAGCTTTTCTCAGTGTAGAGAGTTTTTCTGGAACTTCTTTTCATAAAAACAATGCATAATTCTAGAAGGCAAGGACTAACCACTAAACAGTGGAGTGGGTTTGTATAATTATCTCACAAAGCTCCTTTTCCCTATTAACTCGTGGATCCAAAGTAGTTCACTAGTGACTTATCTCTTTTTTGATGGAGAAAATTAAATATCTAGCTTGGTCTATGGCAGAACATTTTTACATCATAGCCAAATCGCCATTGTGCAGACTGAGATTACTTGCAGAATCTAAGGGATACCGACTGGATGATACCGGGCTTTTTCCAGCTACTCGGAGTACTAGCAGTAAACGGGTAAGGAGTTGGTTAAGATATTTCCCACTGTGCTTACTCTCTTTTTTCACCCTAGTCTTTCAACGTTCGTTTATTGTGTACGTATGTGCAGGGAGCAAGAGCTAGCACAAGTTTGCATTTTAGGACAGAAAAGGAAGTGTTTGAATTCCTGGGTTTTCCTTGGCTTGAACCGCAGGAGAGGAATCTGTGATGTGTGAATATTTTTTGTGACCATGCTGTATATAGACATACTTGTGAAGGTTGTTGGGGACTCTGGCTTCCAATGTTGAATGGCGAAAATGGCTTGTTTTTGAAATAACTTATTTTGCTAGCTTTTGAGCTTGGTATTGCGCGTTCATTTTGCTCTCCATGACCTCTGTACGTGTGGACTTTTATCTATTGTCCTGGCCCCTGGGCGGTTTTCCCATCTGTATATTTAATTTTGAGATCATAAGTTATGTATCCAATTATCAAGTTAATTTGTTAGGTTAATAATTATAATAAAAATATAAATAGATTGTTGTAAGGAAAATAGGTATTCAAAGAAATATCTAATCAATTTTCTCCATTGGGAGAGTTGAGTTTCTCTTGAATCAAACTCATTTTTCATTCATTTTTTTTTTTGTTCTCAGGTGCTGATTGTTAAGATCGTTAGAGAGAAATCCAATTCTCTCAGTAAGAAAAATTTACTGAATATTTCTTTGCATAACTATTTTCTTTACAATGCACTTTGTTTATATTCTGATTACAATTATTGAAACTAACTTGATAATTAGGTATACAAGGACAGGGTGGAGTTTAAAGGGGTGGGCATTACTATCTGCCTAATTATTGAGTGAGGTTAATAATTGTAATAGAAATACAAATAGTGAGCAAGAAATTAGTTATGCAAAGAAATATTCGGTGAATTTTCTTACTGGGAGAGAGGCAAGACTAACTTCTTATACGGGTTTAGTTTTTAAGCGTAAACCCCTTACTTTATTGGTGGAGTGATCGGAGACTACGTCTTTTATTTTATTTTTTAGTTAATTACCTTTTTATTTTCTTGATAGCCAATCATCGAGATCAAGGTCTTGATATTATAATTGGACGGTAAATGCGAGTAACAATGGTAACTATCACAATAGCTCCTATTAATATAGGTTTTGAGTATAAAGTCTTATGCTTGATGCCCTAGCATTAGTGTAGTCTTTGTTTTGAGTTGATCCCTAGTTTATTCAGATGCATCAATGGTTCAATCTCTTAGTTTAGATTTGAGCTTACAGGCTAATGATTGATTCCCCAGGACAAGGATGTCCTTTGTTTTCAGTTCACACTCAGCTTCTTCATGTGCATCAGCCGTTCATCAGTAAAGCTCTCTTAGTTTGGATTCGATTTTAAGTCTTATAAATGATGATGGCCTAGGGATAGGACGTTATTTGTTTTGAGTTCAGCCTCAGCTTGGCCTAATACAATTTTGTAATTTCCATCCAATCTTTCATTAGCCGTACTAAATTGATCAGCTAGACTGATGCTTTGGCACCAAGGCACGCAAAAATTTCCTGAATGCGTTTTAAGCGTACGTCACTGTGAATTATAATGTAATAGAAATCTTCAAAATTATTTTTCCAAACATTATTATGGATGTATTTAGAGTTGTATAAAATTATATAGAATTTGTAAAAATTATTGTCTCGTATTTTCTACGTTAAATAAAAAAATAAAATTATATAATATCATAATTCCTATTTATAAAGATTTATATAATTTTATATTATTTTATATAACGTCAAACGGCGCTTATGTATAAATGGTTTAGAACAGGCTTTGCAGTTGGTTTTCTCACGATGAATTAACTTCTAATACCAGGAACTCTGCAGCAGAAGTTTTATGACTTTATTACTGTATTATGAAATTCAAGAAGTTTCTGAATGCTTCGATTTTGTACATTAAGCAACAATGGGGAATTACGTACGTTTTTTTTTTTTGGCTCTTCTGCATTTTTCAATAGCTAAAAATTAGTGCACCTAATTATTTTTTGGTGACATGGGATAATTAATGGAAATGAAAAATGAAATGAGAAAAGCTATGAAATTTTAAAAATTAGTTTACTAAAAAATCTCTTATTTTACTTATATTTTTTAGTCCAACTAAATAAAAATGTGTAATTGAGATTTTATACTTCTTTTCTCTTTTTATTTCTTTTTTTTTCCCCTTCCCTTTTACGTCCTTTTATTCACCAAATTATCTCAATAAATAAATAAATAAATAATGAATTCAAGGAATTGTTTATAATTAAATTTGTTTAT
>QLOD02000001.1:12776908-12788150 GCA_003260245.2 Sideroxylon spinosum | reverse complement strand
CTTAGGTCAGACACACTTGAGGAGCTGGCTTACACTGCCTAGTCATGGATATGACGGCCAGTTTATTGAAGTTGAGTATGAAAGCTCAAGGAGACTAAGTAAAACTTAATTTATGTCATCGGCATTGAATTTGTATCTACCAGCATGATGGTGATATTGTGACATGTACCAAGTAAGTATACCTGTTCTTGGACTAGGTGTGAACTTGTCCTCGACTTTGTAAAGACATTCTATCGACGTATTTAATCCTCATATTTACCTTTCATTTATAGGCTATCCGATCAAATCATTACTATTCTGAGAGGAAAAAAATGCCTACAAGTTGTTCCTTTTTTTTTTTTTTTTTTTTTTTTTCCTATTAGCAAAATAGAAAACAGCACAAATTGATTAAGAATTGGAGTCATCCTAGGAAGCACATACTCACTAGCTAAGGGAGCCCACCAACGAGCCAGTCTCACGAGGGACTCGAACACATGGCGGACATCCTTTCGTCATGTGTTAGACTTATGTTTTGCTTTTCGGATTTGTTTTTGCTCAGACGTAGCTTGGATAGGTCATAGACTCGTTTTGAACACATCAGAAATTTATTTGGATATATGTTAAACTCACATTAAGAAATTATTATTTTTTATAATTTCTTTGTTGACTTTTAAGTTATTTAACATAGTATGTTATCATTTTGGATGAAATATGATCATTATGTGACTTCTTTATTAAGTTTTACATGAAATACATGATTTTTAATTTTAGTTAGTATCATATTATATTATTTCTATTGTGCTTGAATAAAATATTAATATATAAGATATATAAATATGTACTTTGTGGGAGTCCCTACCATATTGTGTCTTACATTTTTTAAAAATTGCCGACCCAGGGCATCTATGTGACGTTGTGTCGGAGTCCGTGCTTCCTAGGAGTCATCAAAAAGTCAAACCCTTAACCATCCTGCTCTTTTTCTTCAAAAAGCATATTTTGTCTCTCCACTCTTTGGAGATCAGCTTTTAGCTCTATTATCTCAATGTTCTTCCTGTCTTTTCTTTATTGGGTAAGATGGAAGGCAAGTACAGGTAAGGCTTGATCAAGCTAGGCATAACTTTTACAACCAGGATAGTATTTGAAATTAATTAAGTTGGTTCCTGACCTGAGACTGAATTTGTAAATCTTCTAGTTGGCAGTAGTAGCGCCTCAACTCGACTGAGTGAGTAACCATCTTCTTTTGCTGTAAATCTGTCACCACTTTTGCTTCATAACAAATCTAGTATGAAATTAATTATTCTTTATACTCACTCTTCCGTTACTATCAACATTGATAATGCATATTGTGAAGTAAAACACATGAATCTCGTTGTAGATTTTACCCGGAGCTAGTGACTGGTTGGATATGCTCATTATAAGAATGGTACGAACTGCCTTATCCCTCGGAGAATTGTCATTTGGAACATGACTGGGAAAAAAAGCTTCACAACGGGCATGCATGTTGTGCAGCAGAAAGGACATAAGCTTCATCTGTCCCCAAGTAATCTAAAATTGTTTATTTCACTTTATTTATCCATTGTTTTTTTAATCCTGAGTATTAAGTGCCTGTTTGGAGGGCCAAAATTTGGGGAGGAAAAAAAAATAAAACCTAAACAAAAATTAGATAAATTTAGTAAAAGTGTGAAAAATTTTGAGAAACTTGATAAAAGTTAGTAAAAGTCAGAGATTTTTAGTGTATAGAAAGTTGGAGATTTCTGGCAAATTTTGGCCCTCCAAATGCTCCCTAACATCCCAAATTTTGGTAAGAGTTTCTCATTATATTTTTTACCTTTTGTTTGTCAAAGGGGTGGCATATGCTAGCAGCGATATATGTGAGGTACTGGAGGTTTTGAAGAATCTGCCAGAACTTTTCCTTCAGCATCTTGAGATCATAGAGTTTAAGTATTGAGAAGGTATACTAATAAAAGGTATCATGATTGTTTTTTATCCTTAAGTTACTTTCTGAATATTTTTAACAATTTACTGACCTTGCACGTTCAGATTGCCATTGGTATTTGGAAAGCCCTATTTTTTACTTGAACTTGTTGGAATTTCTGCTCGACTTAAACACCATATTGGATATTTTTGCCCCTCTCTCTCTCTCTGTGCGCAACAGAGAAGCCCTTATTGCTCAAAGCTCTCAAAAATTGGTGAAGGCCTTCGAAGATCAATACTCGAGCAACATTTCCTCAGTTTGGTATATGATTTCTCTCTCTTGTTTATCCAAACATAAACATCTAGACCATAATTATTAGGTTTGTGGGTCGATCTGGTATGTGGTATTGGTATGGATTCGCGATACGATATCTTGGCCGGTACGCAGAATGGTGAGGGTATACTTAGCCGGAACGTTATTTTGGATCGTAATTCATTTTAAATTTTTATTTGGTTTGATATATGGTAGTTGATGCAAAATGCGTAATGTATATTATAAAATATGTATGGTGTGTTTAACAGTAATAATAAAACATGGTAAAGGAAATTATCTAAAGAATAAAACTTCATTTAAATCCAGTAGACTAGTACCCAAAATGGGCTGCAAATAGTTTAATCCTTCTGAATTTCAAAAGAGATCATAAATGAATACAAGTCTTAAGTGAATATAAAAAGTTAAAATACTTAAAAACACATCAATTGTTATCAAGGACTAAAGGTGACAATTGGTGATGTGCGATGGCAGTCTGTGATAGGAGAAGAAAAAAGGTGACTGCAAGTAGCGGTGATAGTTGACAACTGTCGGTGATGGAAGACGACGATAGCAATTTCAAGTCAAAACTCATTTCTTTCTCATCTCAAGTACTCGTTCTCCTCTCATGAAAATGGATCATCAACCTTTGCGATTTGGATCGCTAACTCATTTGGAGTCGCACAATCGAGTTCGAGGATCAGAGGAGGTTACCGCATTAGTTAACCATGATCTAGACTTGTTTATGGGTCTGTTAGAGATGAACTAGGTTTTGAATTCTGATTTGTTAATGGATAACTATTTTTTATTTATTTTGATTTAGTGTGAATACGAAATGGAATTCTTATACAACACATACTACACACAATGATTCTTCAACGTCTCCACTTAATTTCTTTTCGTTTCTACCATTTTTCTGTGATGAAACAACTTTATGATCATTGTCGGTTCGGTCAGATTCCTTCCTTTCTCGTTTCGGTTTCGATTTTTATTTTAGGAAACGGCGATTCTTGTTGACAGATTATATTTAAAATCGTGTTTATGCTTGTAAATTTCAAAATTTAATAAACAGATTAAATAATTAAATTTTTTTAAAATTAGGTTATTTTTTTTAAATTAATATATTCGTGTTATGTATTTTTTTTCTAATAATTATATATTTGTGCAGTGTGAAATTGTATTATTATCTAGTGATTAATATTAACATATAAATAGTCTAATATTATCATCCCTATTTGGATTTGTCAAGTTGGCAATCCAGGGGCCTATTAAACTCGTTAAGCTGCGGTTCCCACGTCGGAGAGGCGAGGAGTGGATTTGGAGTATCAGAAATCTATGGTTATGTTTGGTATTCTTATTTTGGTTTATTCTCATTTTTGATATCAAAAAATTAAGTTGGATTGTCATTTCATGAAAATAGTTATTCTCACATTAAGTGAGAAAAAAGACATTTCATAATTTAAGTGATAAAATAGTTATTCTTTGCAATCAAAATTTGATCCAAAAGTTCTAAAAAATAAAAGTAAAAAACAAGCCATCTATTTGTAATAAAAAATTTCTGTTAATTACTCTCTTAGGTTGCAAAATGATTATTTTATCCCTTAATTTTATTTTCGAACAAGATTCGAATTCGAACTATAAAATAACTATTTTATCTCTAGAGTATTTATTTATTTATTTAATTTTGCATTTAGGTTTCTGTAAGGCTAATAAAAATATTCACTAATATTACCAAATAACTAAGCAAACTTTTAATTCGATCTAAGCTTGGATTGTAAACTGATCATCTTATTCTTGGATTCATTTTTTGTTCAAATTTGTACTTTGAGTTTCTTAAAAGATTAAAAAAATATTTATCGATGTGTTACTTATTAGATATTGGTGTTAATTCAAAATTAAAACTTAAAAAAAAAAAAAAGTCATTTCAATCCAAACTCAAATTTTAAAATGATAATTTTATCTTCGGGATATTTTTTGCTCAAATTCACATTTTAAGTTGGCCAAAAGGCTAAAAAAAATCCTTGACAAATTTCATAATAGTTAAAGAAATTTCAGTCCGATTTGAATTTAGATTATAAAATGATTGTTTTTCTCCTGGGCTTGTTTTTGTGCCAAATTTGTATTTTAACCATTAAAAAAAAGGAGTTTTTGGAAGTCGGTCACTATTTATGGACTTATAAGGGTTTTAGTCATACCACAAAAACTTGTTTATGAATAAGTTACACTTGAAGTAAAAAGACAAAAAAAGACAACGTTGGTTTCCAAAAGCGAGAAACCGTTTAATCCGAAAATCTTGCACGCGTATCTCATGACCTCAATGACTTCCCACCTTCTTCCAAAAGTGAGAAACCGATTCTAGAAATTTAATAAAAACTACTCCAAAAATCGCGACTTTCCATTTTAATCGTTCTTACGTATAATATTGACAGTATCATATATAATTTAGACAGTATCACATGTAATTTTGACAGTACTATATGCAATTTAGAAATTTTGATAGTACCACATGTAATTTTGACAGTATCACATATAATTCAAACGGTATTACATGCAATTTTGACAGGATCAGATGAAATTTCGACAGTATCATATGTAATTTCGACAATACCAGATATAATTTTGACAGTACCATATGCAATTCTAAATCTTTACGACTAAAACTATTTTATTTTATCAATCTGGTACTGTAATTTTGACAGTACCAGATACAATTCGACAGTACCACATACAATTTTGATAGTACCACATATAATTCAGACACCACATGCAATTTCGACAATACCAGATGAAATTTTGACAGTATTAGATGAAATTTTGACAGTACCACATGCAATTTCAGTACCACATGCAATTTCGACAGTACCATATATAATTTTGACAGCACCACATGCAATTCTAAAATCTTCACGACTAAAACTATTTTATTTTATCAATCTGGTACTGTAATTTTGACAGTACCGGATACAATTTGACAGTATCACATACAATTTTGACAGTACCATATATGATTCGGATAGTATCACATGCAATTTCGACAATACCAGATGAAATTTTGACAGTACTAGATGAAATTTTGACAGTACCACATATAATTTTGACAGTACCATGTGCAATTCTAAATCTTCACAACTAAAACTATTTTATTTTATGAATCTAGTACTGTAATTTTGATAGTACCAGATACAATTTGACAGTACCACATATAATTTTGATAGTACCAGATATAATTTCGACAGTACCAAACATAATTTTAATAGTACCAGATACAAAAAAAATTATCTGGTGCAAAATCCATGTACAGGTAATGTTTGTTTTGGGTGACAACCAATGTATCCAAGTTTTAATTAATAGTTAAGATTCTTTCCCTCTTTATTAAAATTCTGAAAATTTGATTAATATACCATAAATAGAATTCTACCGGTGCTTGATTGATGTCAGTGATGCTCATTTTAATTGTTTATGTACAGTTTTAAAGCTATGACAGCTTGGATTGATCCCCCCAAACTTAGGATTCATCATGATATCATCCCTATGGGTGGATGTTTCTTTTTCCAGAAGATATTTTGTTTTGTTTCTACCCCTTTTTTGGCTCACAAACAGATATGTAATTGTCTATCTTCTTCTTCTTCAATCGAAGGCGTTTGGGCAACAATTAATTCTGTGTATTATTTTAGATATACTATGTATGTATATGTGAGAGGTGAGAGAGAGAATGAGATCAACGTGATTCCCATAAAAATGGTAACCACATCTGTCAATCATATAATGCAATTGAATTATACAAATAAAAGGTATTATTGGTATATTAGAAAATAATATAAAACAAATTCCTGGGACCCACTCAAATGTGTGACTTAATCACAAATCTTTTTACACAACTATGACTTAAAAGCAATATAATTTTTTGAGTATGACTTAGATCCTTACAAGTTTATAGAGTGTGATTTGGGCACAATTTTCCGTTAAAAAAAGAATAAAAAATATTCATTGATATGTTTCTTAATAATTAAAAAAAAATTGGCCCAATTTGAATACGAATTTAAACATAACCGTTTTACTCTTGGATTATTTCTTTTTATCTAAAATTTGCAACCCAAAAATAAAGTTTATTTTTATAGTTTCTAAAAAATTCATGTTATTAATTTTTATTAGATTTCATTTATTTTATTATATTTAAAGTATGTAATCAAATTATGAAATTTTAAATTTCTATTCAATTCCCATTATTTCATGTTTGCAACCAAACAAATGAATGGATGAGCATTCCATTCTATTACTATGTGCATTTCATTTTATTCTATTCCTACGTGTTAAATATAGTCTACTAGTAAATACCTTGACGACGTGCTCGATTAGCTAGAAGGGTTAGACTATGACGATTAGACGGTGGTCCTTTGTAGGGATGGAAAGGGGTCGGGGTCGGCCCGAGACCCGACCCCGCCCATGGCGTTCGTACGACCCGACCCCCACTCCACAAGTCAGGGCTTGGATCGGCTCGCCCCGGCCCAAGAGCCCCGCCCCTGGCCCACCCCCTTTTTTTTTTTTATAGTGCATCATGTCAGGAACTTTTCTTTTCTTTTCGTTTTCTTTACCGTTGCACAGACAGTGCAACAAACATTTTTTTTTTTCTGTTGAGTGACTTGAGTCCCTTCATGCAAGCCTGCAACTTGCAGTTCCAATTTCTTGAGCAGTTGCCGCCTGACGGCTGGCAGCTTTTTTTTTTTCTTTTTAAGTGCAGCATGCCACTGATGCCAACAAATTTTCTTTTCTTTTTTTTTCTTTATCGTCACATAGTGCAGCAAAAAATTTTTTTTTTTTCCATTGAGTCCCTTCATGCAAGCTTGTAGCTTACAGTTCTAATTTCCTGGGCACTACCGCCTGCCAGCTGGCAGTTTTTTTTTTTTTACTGTTTGACCCAAAAACCTTACTGTTTGACTCAAAATGGGCAGTGGCGTACCAGTGACGGTTGACGTGCTAAATATTTTTTTTACAAGCAAAAATATTAAATAACCGTTACAAATATTTTTTAATAACTACCAAAACCCCCAATCTTCCATTATAAATACCACCACACACATTTATTTAAACTCACACAAAAACTATAAAAATTCTCTCTTAAATTTCTACACTACCAAACTATCAACTTTCAAGTGTGCTCTCCAATTGTGCTCAATTACATCTAATTCTGTCAAATTTGAAATCAAAATTTGAAGATCAAGTACTTCAAAATTTCAGATTATTTTAAGTTAGTATTTAATTTTTTTTAATTTGCATACATTCAGTTTTTTTAATTTGTATATTTTTCATCAAATTATTATTTTTAAATGGATCCTAGAGACACTCATTTTTTTGATTTGGAGGGTGAGGATTCAATATCTTTTTCCCTCAAGAACAAATAGAACCATTTGCATCACCACAAATACTAACACCTGCTGTTACAAGTGGTGATGTTGGTGCATTATCTTCCCGTCACGCCCAACAGTGTAGCTCTTAAAAAACATGAGATTTTTTTACTGGACTTATACGAGATGTTGGAATACATAAGGCTAAATATAATATTTGTGCTTCTGGAACTAGTCATTTAAAAAGACACTTAAATAGAAAACACCGACACGATCCTCGCATAAATTCTGTAATTGATCAATATTTTTCACATGTTATACAAACTCAATTAGGTAATGAAAGGGGTAATTTAAATATTTTTTTCTTATGACCCTACAAGAACGCAAAATAATTTAGTTAAATATATTGTTAAAGATGAACAACCCTTCACAATGAGTGAAAATCGACATTTTGAAGAATTTGTGCGTGATAGTTTTATGCCATAATATCAAGGTTTTTCAAGAAATACTGCAAAAAATAAAGTTTTACGAGATTTTGAAACAAAAAAAAAGATGAATTAAAAACTTATTTTGACAATTTTGATGGAAATATTTGTTTAACCTCTGATACGTGGAAATCTTACCAAGCTATTGAATACATTTGTATGATTGCACATTATATTGATGAAAATTGAAAATTAAATAAACACAATATTTCATTTAAATTAGTTGAATAACCTTACACTGAATTGAGTGTTGGGGAACTTATTTTGAGTGAAGTTACATCATAGAAATTAAATAAAAAATTATTTTCTATTACTTTAGATAATACTTCATATAATGATGTTTGTTTTAATTACTTATCTAATGCCTTGTCTACGAATAATTTATTATTTCATGGACGTTGTTGTGCCCATATACTCAATTTAATTGTAAAGGATGGATTAGATATTTATGAATCTTCTATTGCGAAAATAAAAAAGCCATAATTTGTACTGAGTTCACCAAAAAGAATTAATATATTTGCTAGCATATGTAATCAAGTTGGTTTAAAACCTGAAAAATTACCAATGGAAATTAATATAAGATGAAATTCAACTTATATTATGTTAAAAGTTGCTATTAAATATCAAAAAGCAATTGATTTATATATTGTAAGTAATCAAGCAATTAGTTTCGATAGTATTGAGCCCATTAATTGAGCAAATACAGTTTTGTATAGGGATTTTTTACGTGTTTTTTATATTGTTACTAAAATATTTTGTGGAATTTATTATCATACTTCTTTTATTGTTATTTATCAATTGAGAGTTATTGATGAAATTTTCAAAAAATACTTTTTCCAAGAATATTATACCCTTATGGTTTTAATAATGAAAGAAAAATATGATAAATATTTTAACCCACTTCTCATACATTTTGGTATTGCAACTATTTTAAACCCTAGATATAAAGAAGATTATTTTCTTCAATTATTAGATATGATATATGGGCCTGAAAGTGCCCAAAAACAATTAAATAATATTAAACAGTAAATGCAAGCTCTATTGGGTCGGTATGATAGTATACAACTGCCCAAACAACTATTGCCACAACGTCCTCCTCTCACCGTAACTTTGTTGGCAATACATTTCTTTGGAGAAGAATAACATCTCGACGGACAGAATCATCAACAAGTGCCAATTTAAATTCATCCGACTTCCAACATTATCTCGGTACACCTCCAATAGAAAATGAAGATGATTTCAATCTTTTAGACTGGTGGAAGGGACAGCAATTAAAGTTTCCAGTTCTTTCAGTTTTAACTTGTGATATTTTTGCATTTCTAGTTTCTATTGTCGCATCAGAGCAAACATTTAGTGCAAGTGGGCGTGTTATCAGTCAATTCAGGAGTCTACTAGCCCTTCCGATAGTAAAAGCTTTAATGTGTTTACGAGATTGGTATCTCGCCGAAAATAGACAACAAGAAGATGCCGAAAAAGAGCAACTTGCCCTTAATTTCGATGCAATATATTTAGGTGAAAGAGAAGAACACACTAGTGGATCTAGTGATGAATAATAATGATGTATAGATAGAGTAATATTTGCAAATGATCGTCACTCTTATAGGTGCCAACTTAGTTGGGATGTATAAGATGTGAAGTGATACACCCATTTATTATTCTATCTTTTTTTTTTATAATTCTACATTTGTTTATTGTAATTTTAAATTTAATGTTAATTATGTAATTTCTTGTTGTTTAATACATTTCAATTTTTGTCAATTATTATTTTAATGTGTTTGGTTAAGTTTTATTTTGTATTTTATTTACTTTAAAAAAACTTAAAAATATTAAAAAAATAAGTTGGGTCAACTAGGACTGGTGTTGGTGACCCTGACCCGATCCGACCCGATCCGAAAAAGGAAAAGAGCGACTAGAGCGGGTCAGCACAGGACTGGGTCGGCCTGGGTCCGGCCTGCCTCTTTTACATCCTTAGTCCTTAGGTCCAAGATACTCTAAACTTCTTGTCTCTTTGCTTGAGTCCTAAAAAACACTACCGGTAGGGTGGGGTCTAGCTGAACATCCCTCCAACAGTTAAGTTAATGCTGGTAACGGACAAGAGTGAATTCAGAAAGCAAATGGTCGGGCAAGGTTCAGTCAAAACACCCCTCTAAAAGTCAAGTTAATGCTCGTAAAGAATAAGGGTGAGT
The DNA here is from genome assembly GCA_003260245.2 of Sideroxylon spinosum. NCBI lineage: Eukaryota > Viridiplantae > Streptophyta > Magnoliopsida > Ericales > Sapotaceae > Sideroxylon > Sideroxylon spinosum. The sequence goes on along the minus strand of QLOD02000001.1, from coordinate 12,777,934 downwards.
TCTGAAAACAAAAGGCAGAATTTTAGCAAAGCAAAATTTGCTTACCTTCATCTTTCAACGTCCTTCTATTTATAGCTTTTTAGATATGAGCATACCTATTGTGTTGGACGAATAGGGCTACAACGCAGGAATATCAAGTAATGGAGCAGCCAAATCGCCAGGTTTGTGGGTGCTGGAGCAGTTGTACCATCTATATTTTTGCAAACGTGATGGAAATATGGACTACCTGGATACTCATCAAGTGCCCCCATTCTGGATGTATATCACGTGTTCAAGTACTCCCTACAGAATTGACACTTCTCTTTTAAGTTTGAGTAAATATGTATGCAAGTTTTGAAAGTTAATAAAAAAAATATTAGCGTTTTCGTATGTATATATATTTTTAATTTGGGGTATTTCCATGGATTTCTGTTGGCTTTCTTGTTTGTCACTAGAGATTTTTCTTTTCTTTTTCAATTATATCCTTGAAAGTTTTTATTTTCATTTTTTAAAGTTTTTGTGCTCAAATTTTGATCTATAACTTAAAAAAAGAAAAAACTGAAGTATTTGATTTTAGAAGACAGTAAGTAAAACCATTAAACTACTAATGTACTACTGTTTGGAGCGTTAAATTTGACCAAAATTTCTAATTTTTTTAATTTTTATTTGATTTTCTTCACATAAAAAATCTCTAACTTTTTTTAATTTTACTTTCTTCTTCAAAATTTTTTTTTTAAAGTTTTACCGACTTTCTTTAATTTTCTCTAACTTTTTAGAAACACAAAAAAAAACACCCAAAAATGAAAATTTAACAACTTTTTGTTTACTTTTTTTTTTTTTTTTTTTTTTTTTTTTTTTTTTTTTTTTTTTTTGGTTACTCTTCTCTTTTCAAAACTAACTAATGGATATAATTACCGAACATTGTTTCTTGAATTACAAACCAATTTTCAAAATACTCTGAAAATATGTCTCTAAAACGAATACCAAAGTCCGTCGGTCATATAACACAATTGCAAACAAAAGTTTCAGAGCAAGAGGAATCACAAT
>QLOD02000001.1:12751775-12768376 GCA_003260245.2 Sideroxylon spinosum | reverse complement strand
CTTTGATACAACTTGAACTGCAAGAAGCTGATCCAAATGGTATGATATTGACCTCGATCTTCATATCTTTAAAACACGACATACCAAGAAGATCCATACCCACACATTTATGGCACCACCTTCCCTAGGCAATGTAGGATAGAGCACATGGATTGTGTCACGCACAACTAAATCACGCAGATCCCACTTTGATATTGTGATATTGTTACATTATTTTTTTTTTTTAAATTGAAATTGTTACATTGTTTTTTAAAATTTCTACTATTTTTTTTTCTCACTTCACCATTCCTAGTTTAGTAGCTAAAACGTTGGAGACTTAAATTCCAATTCTTATGGGAAGACTAGTTAAGGATTTTAGATGCCATGTGAATTAGGAATTAGTTTATAGTTCAATTAGAAATAAAGGTTACATATTGATCATTGCAAGTAAATTACTGTAACCGAGGTATTAGGTGGTTATGGTGTATGTTAGTTGCAAGTATATATCTCAATGTTGGATATGTACAAAGACTAGGCAACATATTCTTAATATAATTCATTTATTTTCTTGGACAATGTAGTGTTTGCAAAGTTCCATACATCTTTTCATGCAAAGTCAAGTGGTAAACTGAAATCATTAAACATGATTGTTGAGTGAACATCCAACTACACATTCGCTTCTCTCAATGATAGCTTGTTTGAACCCATTTGTGGTAGTAGTTGCCAGAACTAGATGCTCTTGAGAAGTGTTTTGTTTGGCTTGCACTAAGGTAGGGTTGTGGTGACTGGCTCAACCTTAGCGGTTTGTAGCTATGGCTCAAATTGAACATTCCATAGCTGGTGGAAATCCCCGTGGTCACACTAGGGGGGGTTCTTGTGTTGGTTGCTCTGTCATGCCCTATAGACTGGGGGGGGAATCTAGCTACACATATTGGATATATTTTCCATACCCTTGCCTGTATGTAGAGATTTTAATACGACTATCTCATATATTTAGAAGAATCCATGTAATATGGTTTATGCCAATATTCATTGGTGGTTGGTACCTTTTGGAGAAAGGTGGTGGAAAACAATTTCGGTCTTGGAAGAGGAGGGTGGACCATTAGGGCCATTAAAGGTTCTTATGGTGGTGTTACATTGGATATTGTGTTGTTAAAAGTGGAAAGTGCTCACCTAGCGGCTCAAGTGAGGTCAGAGTGCCTTGCATGCCTTCAGGAGAGGCGTAGTTAGTAAGGCGATGCCCATGGGAGAGGCACTTGAGACAGTGCCTCATTCATATTATGCAATATTTGACTTATCTGGGCCTAAATGGAAGACCCATTCGTTTTTTGGACGAAGAGGGTTATATTGCTAGAATATTTTTTTTAAAGCACAAAAGATATTTTAGGGCAAAAAAGTGCTTGCTCTTCAAGCTCATGTTAATGTTGAAGAGGAGACTTCCTTAATTCAAAGGAATTGCAAGAGGAAATTTATGGATACAAATATAGCGATGGATGTGATGAAAGCATAGACGATGGTGTAATGGATTTGGATGAAGATTAGAACGTCTTAAAACTTTTTTTCCCTTATTAATTTAAGTAGATAATATTATGTTTTTGTTTTAAGCTTGCATCTTTTGCAAAGAATATTTATTGTTGCATGATCATCAATGACACTATCATGGAGGGTTTTCTCTTTAAAAAAAGTAGTAATGCATCTGTGGTAGATGAATTTTAGAATGCTTGGAGCCTATATTTGTTTCTTTTTGCCCCTTTTTTTTCATATATATTTTTTATCTATGTACCGTCTTGCCTTGTTTAGGCAAGCACCTTGCACCTCGGGCAACAAGTGATCTTGGTGCTTTTAACAACACTATTTGGATAAAGATTCTTAGGGCAATTTTTGTCTTAGAAGAGGAGGGTGGACCAATTATTGCTTCATTATGAAGTTTGTTACTTGGGTGACGTTAGCTTCTACATTGAAATTTTATGCGACATGCATGTGGTAATAGGATAGAGCATGGAACATTTGGGTGATGACATGTGGCAGTCTATTTGTAGGGAAAGGAATCAGGCTTCCTTTAAGGTTGCAAAGATGCCTACCCATACAATAAGACAATCTTGAATTTATTATTTCATTTTGTTTTTACTCGGATTGTAAGTTTTGAATTTCTCTTCCTTCAGTCGATTCGATAAAAGTAATATACCATATGTGGAGTTTTAGTTACCATTTGTAAGTCCCAAATGCATTTTTTTTCGCTTTTTTTGTCTAAGATGCATGGACACTTTCTAGAAAGGTTGTGTGTCTATTTTTGACATGGGTGAGACATCAACAATCGTGTGTCACTATTTATGGTCAACTACCCAAACATGCTTCATTATTTTTTATTTTGTTTTGAGAACCAAGCCCTCTTTAGACGTTTACAAGGACACATGTTTGTCACTCGTAAAATAGATTGCAAGTTTGAGGGAGGAAAATTTAAAATCAAATAATAAAGATTAAATTAAGTTTGCACCTTTGAATTTTTTTTTTTTAAAATAAAATCAGACCTAGCTTTAATTGTAGCGGTTGTTTTTTTCTTAATAATTAAGCGGAGCCGATTTTCATTATAACAATCATGGACTGAAGATTATATTTGTTACGCTGTTAATATTTCGTGAGCCTATGCCATTTAATGGGAGATTTGCTTACGAAAGATTAACATTGCAACAAATTAAAATATTAGGTTCTTAAATGTTACAATTGAAGGATCATGCCTTAAAGTGGGATTTAGTAAAAATTTTAGGGGTGGAAATTGCAATTTACTAAATAATAAAATAAAAATAATACAGATTTGTAATTGTTAAAATTTTTTATTTTAAAGGTCCTAAATCTTGAAAATTATATATATTTTGTACATAAAAGTCTTTGAGATAGATATTATAACTTTTTGTCCACATCTCCTTGCCAATACCGATGTGTATGATGGGAAAATAATTTTTTACTATTATAATATGTATTTATGATACAAAAATAAATAGTTATCGTTTTCACGTATATAAAATATATAATTATTTGTTGATGTGTACACGCCACATTGGTGTGTCTATGTCTCACATCTATGTCTGGAATTTTGAGCTTTTTGTTGTTGGATGGTGGCACCTCTTTGGTGTCTTATAGATGAATATTTATAATTAAAATATTAAAGACTTCAATGTGGTAGTTAAATCTTCCCTTAAGATCGGATATAGCATTGAGAACTACTTCTCAATATAGCTATTTGCTTTAAGCTTATATCTATTAGAATGGAAAACATGATACCTTTTTTGTACTCCGTTTTGAGTTGAGGTGATAAAAATACAGCTTTTTGGGGTCATCTAATCATCTTTCCTAGAATAGGAATCAATTAGATACTTGTTGAGCATGCATAAGGTGATGCTCCCTCTTAAAAACATTGCATTCATCATTCATGTTGCTTCCCATAGCCTGTGGTGATGCTCCCCCTTACAAACATTTGCATTTACAAACATTTGCATTTGTCATCCATGATGCATCCCATAAACTATGGTGTTGCTCCCTCTTACAAACATTGTATTAATCATTCATGTTGCTTCCCATGTAATTAATTTTCAATTCCTTAATGAATATGGAGACTTCGGTGGCTGATTACCTTTCTTGGAATAGGGGTGTGACACTTTGAGAGTATTTTTCTTTGAAGGACTCTTTTTTGTTGGAAGTTGGATTGGTTTTGAAGGCCATTCACTATGCTTGTTCTATAAAAGTGGGTGAATGGGATGATGGTATTTGTTGTAGTATGTCTAAAAAAAGAATATTTGAGGTTAAATCGTTTTATGCATTGCTTGTAGGAAGGATGGAGGATGAATTCCTTTGGATTAAAATGTGGACGACTGGAGCAGTTCCAAATGTGACCTTTTGTTTGGTGCATGATTTGTTAAAGAATTTTTACTTGTGACAGCTTGATTATGGGGGACAAGCTCATGGCTATTTTCTGTTAAGGAATTGTGTGATTTATTTCTTCTTTCGGTATGCATTGGTTGTTTCCAACGACAACATAAATAGTTTTAGTTGAATGCTGGGGTTCCTAGGCTCACTAGAAATGGTGGAAAGCATTGAGTTTACTTCTTTACTGTTTAGTGTGGTTGATTTGGAGAGGAATATAATAATCTTTCATGACATATATTTTCCTTTAATTAGATTGAAAAGTCAAAAAATGGTGGCCTTTGATCAGTGATAAGGTGTTCCATTGTGTTGAGGGGGTCACAGGTTTGGAGCCTGGAAACAACTTCTTTGTTGCAAAGGAACTCTGATGTGCATGCTTAACTTTATCTAGACCCTGCAATATGGGAATTTTGTGCGTTAGGATTTGTTTTCTTTTTCTTTTTTTGGATTGAAGGGTTTATCTTTGGCAACATTCTATGGTAGATTAAAGGGAGGAAAGGATATGAATTTGGATAATTTCTTATCTTTTGTTGAGGATATGACTTGTTTAGATTTTTGAGTAGGTATGAGGCCTTATAATGTATGAGGCCTTATTATGTGTATGGTAGGGTCCCCTTGTTGCCTTAAAAGGCAAAAAGGGAGGAATTGGTTCTATCAATATGTATTCCCACAAATGAGAAAAATAATAAAAAAATTAGCTGATGGAGAAATGCCTTTTATTTTGTTTTATTATTATTCTTTTCTAAGCCAACTAACTATGAATGCGCAATTTTTCTTCCACAACAAACAGGAAATTAGTGTTCAGTTTAAACTAATAACCGCATGTCAAAGAAAATACTTTTAACGATCAAGGATTAGATTTTCATTTTAGTGGGGTGTTTTAGCGTAAAAATAAGAAAATTTCAAAAATGGTTCGAGCATTTAAAAACTTGTAAAAGCATTTACGAGCAAAAGTTGAAATATATCTTAGTGCAGGAAAGCCTAATAATGTGTTATTGAGTCAGTATTCTATTTTTTTGTATATGATCTTATATTTGGTATGCTGTAATGTGTTTCAATGGAAACATGAAAATTATTATTCCACTAGTATTGCATTCAGATTTTTAGGAAATAGAAAAATTTTGACCATTTTTGTTGATTTTGTTTCTTTCCTTGTTTAAGACAATATTTTCATGAATTGGTTCCTATCAAAAGTGTAAAGCCAAAATTGGGGTTTGTTTTGGTGGTATTTACTATCTCTAGGTAGAACTTACCATTTTGGTGAAGTGTTGGATAAAATAATGTTTTCGTTTTTCTTTTAATTATAAAGAAGGGAATCAAAACGAGAGCCAAGACAAATTAAAATATTAATGGATATGATGTAGGATGAATTTGTCGTTTTCCTACTTTATTTTGGATTAGTTCCATTTCTATTTTATCTAGGATTATATTTTGAACCAAAGGCAATTTATAATTCTTATGAGATTTAGATTATATATCTTTTCATAGATTGGATAGGAAAATTCTTCGGAAACCTATCTTAACTTGGATTACCTTTCCTTATAAATAGGACCCTTTGTCAACGTTTTTATTACTCAAGTTATTAATCAAATTGAGATTCTTTTAAAACTTTGTGTTGTTATTTGGTTCTTGTGGGTTCAAGGCCGTGTTCTTTGTGGATTCAAGAGTAATCCATCGTACTTGAGAATGATATCCTGCTAAACAACCCACGCTGTTTCAGGATATCTTCTTGGTATGTTATTAATTGATGCAATTGCTTTTTGGGAGAAAGGTGTACAAACTAAATATTCTTCTTTTTTTGGTAGGTGGAAAAGCTAGATATGCAATAGAATATTTTAGGACATTATAGTCATTCTTAGAACATGCGAGGAAGATAGATTAGTATGGAATGCAAAAAACAAAAGGAAACAATAGCAATGAAGTTAGAATTTAAACTTTTATTTATTATCCATTGTGGAAAATCTTCGCGGCTTAGGTTGTGCTGTGTTACGGTAAAGTGACTACGATGCAAGTCCTGTTAAGTTGCGTATAAAAAATAAATAAGTGAAGGAACGTTTTATTTATTGAGTTCAGTTTTTGGCAACTAAAGAGTTTTTGTGTTGAAGTTTTAGTTCTCAAAGTTTAAGGTGCAGGACATGGTAGGGGAGAAAGAGGTATAGAAATAAGAAAGAAATGAGAGGAAGAATGAGACAAGAGGACCTAATATAGAAGAGTTGTGGAGAAGAACTGAGAGTAGGAAAGAGAAAGATGATGAAGAGATATAGTGAAAGAACCTTAGAGGGGAGATAGAAGAGGGGATAAGAAGATCACGGAGAGGGGAGAAAAGAATAGATAAAGAGAAGGGGAGGGGGAGGGGGAGAGAGAAAATAGGAGGAAACTGAATTTTTTTCAAATTATTGGCCCGACCCTTCCCTGAACCCGGTGGGAGCTTCATGCACGCTGCCCATCTTTAAAGCTACCAAACCAGTTCAATTTTTAGCCATTATATAGGTTAACTATGAGTTAAGTAAAATAAAATCTAATTCTTATAGGTTAACTACAAATTAAGTAAAATAAAATCTAATTCTTAAAATAACCTTCAATCACAATCCCAAAAGATCAAATCCTTTCCTTACTTGAAATAAAACTAAATAAAATTGCTAAAAGCTCAAGAAAATCTCCTTAAATACCAAAAAATAAATCCTAAACTAAGAATCTTCCTCCCCGCCCCTCCCCCCCCCCAAAAAAAAAAACCTTGCTTCCAGTCCACATCATTTTCCTCGGCTTCATTCTCCTCGACTGATACAAACTCGGCTCCTAGTGACCGACCCACGCATTCTTGTCATACATCATCTGGAAGCAAGTGGCCTTCTGCGCCTCTTTCTTACGCTCATCCATGTGCAAATTCGTGGTTTGAACTTGATTTCCTTGGTAATTTCACTTGACTATGATGCACCTGCCTCGACTTCAGCCCCTAAGGAGCCTCCCTTAAGTAAAGGGTAGAAGTGGCTAAAATTGTCAAAATGGTTGTTTAGCCTCTGCTGCAGTGTGTGTGTGTGTGTGTGTTTTTTTTTTTTTTGGGTCTGTCTCATAGTGATAGTAAGCAAAAAGAGAAAAATCTACTTTTTCGGCGATAGGGAGCTTTGCTGATGGTGGTCAGTGGCTGGTAATAATCTAAGGGGATCTCATTCTTGCATGCACTAGAAGGAATACCTGTGTGTGGATCTAACGCTCCTGCTCTGCAGTTGTGCATGGCAACGCGTGAGGCTTCTGGCAGATGTCGGGGTTTAGGCCCTTGGCGAGGTGGGTTGCTGACCATGGCTATTGGAAGTGAATATACTGACCTTCACAGTAGCAACGACGATTTGTTTTGGCTGGGTGAGGACAACAAGCACTGTACGATCTTCTGGAGGTGTCGGCAAGTCTCATCAGCAAAAGTTGCTGGAGTGGATTGCTGAGGTTGTTGGTGTCTATAGGTGGTGTTTGAAGCTTGAACATCACTAATGGTGGGATAGTCTAACTTCTGATGGTATCGAAGTGAGGTCTTGTTTTTTTTTTACGGTGAAAGTGTGAATCGTGGGCATGCTGGCTTTAATTGGTGACCTAAAACAAGATTTCACTGGTGGCTACGAGTTGGTGAAGGAATAGTGATGAAGATTTAAGAAAATTTTGTAATTTGGAATCTGAACAGGATTTTGGCTCTGATTCTAATTGACGTAGGATGTGGTGGGAGAAATGAGCTGAAGGGGAGGAAAAATCTGAAAGAGGACAGGATTGAGTGAAGAATGAGACGAGAGGAGCAAGAATATAGAAGATACGAAGAGAAGAGTAGGGAGAAGAGAAGGAATGGATGATAAAGAGACATAGGGAGAGAAGCTTAGAGAATAATAGAATAGAGGAAAAGTTGATGAGAGAGAGAAGAGAAAAGATATGTAGCACAGAGGGGGGGTTGGAAACTTAATTTTATTCAGATCATCTTCAAAGCTACCAAACCATTTCAACCTTTATTCTTTATATAGGCCAACTCTAAAACGAGCAAACTAAAACCAAATCTAATCCTTATTTAAAATAACCATCAATCACAATCCTTAATAATCATATCCAATTCCTCAAAATAAAACTAAATAAAACCCCTAAAATTTCAATAAACTCTACCTAGCAATAAATACCAAAAATAATTACTAATCTAGTAGAAACTTCCCAAATAACCTTGTTTCCAATCTCCGTCAGTCAGGAATTTGAGTCTTTTCATATATTTTTTTCTTCTGTTGTTGTGTGCTGGCATTTTTGCTTGTTTGTTTGTCTCTTTACATGCTACGAGGTGCCTTGGTACGTCAACATAGTGAGATGTTGACACTACATTCCATTCAGTTCTTTATATTTTTCAAGGCAATTGGTTCTCTAACGAAGACACGTCGAGTGTTGGTTGTAGGAGTAGCAAGCGTAATTGCTACTGGTTGCCGGTGAGAGCGATTGATGGAAGGTAATTGGAGGAAGCAGGAGCAGGTTTACCACTTTTATGTCTCGTTAACTCTTTGGATGTGTTATTGTATTGTAATTAGCTAGATAGGATTACACTATATGTCATGGCTAAACAAAGGTGAAAACATGTAAGTGACATGCATTTGTATCCGTCCATATGCAAAGATCTGTGATACTAACCTCTGTATCTTTTTTCTCATAGAAGATGAACTATACCTTTACTATCACCTGTCACTTCTAGCCCATTACTTAAACTTCGGCATCATTTTGATCTTTAAGGTTGTTCAAGATTTCAATTTCTTGTTGATATTGATGTATATATGTACTCAAGTTGCCTGGTCAGATATACGCGAGCCTTGAGAATATCATATTACATCTGACTTTTATATGGTGTCATTGTTGCACTGTGATTAATTCATATCAGATCCTCACTTTGAAATTGACAGTTTATTGTTTGTAACATTTGACTTCAATTACCAAAAAAAAAAAAAAACATTTGACTTCATATTAGTAGGATTCTGCATTAGCTGCAATATCGTTACAAGTTCACTCTAATTGCTTTAGATTCTCCTTTATTGAGTTTTTGCCATGTTCTCGCTGGCTTGCAATTGAGCAAGTGTAAGCTTTTTTCTGGTGTTGGTTAGCATACGGAGAGTTAATTCTTGAAATTTGTTCAACATTGAATTCTGAGTAGTTCGCTCCAATTGCTTTGGATTATTATAATTAGTTCCTGCATCATTTTTTCATCAAAATATGTTTTTATAATCTTACAGCATTTAACAGTATATATTTGTTTGTAGAGTGCATGCTTTGCGTGATATTTCATTCACTGGCTACTCATTCAATGCCCCGGTGACAACGTCAAACATATTTTATCCGGAGAATAGATTTGATCTCTTGAAGGGTTCTCGCAGTGTGACACAAATTCCTAAATCAGTTTTTGAGGATATAGTGCAGCATAGACTGAATAGAACTTCAAGGGAAGCAGGTTTCAGTTCCACACTTAAAGAAGGCCTTTGGCCTAGTCACTCTACCCCTCTGAATTTTCTTCCAGAGATTCAAAGTGAGGTGTATCTTCAAGCTCTTAGAGAATATCTACATGAAAAACAAGGTTTATTAGGTGATGGCTGGCATATGGAATTTCCTTATTGTATGTACAGATGTAAGACCATTCCAATTTACTGTGCTCCTGATGGAAGTAGATTTGAGTCAATGTCTGATGTTGCTGGGTATCTTGGTTTGCTGACAAAGCATCATTCTTTAGAGACTGAGGAGAGAAGCAGCAGGTTTGCTTCGCTGCAAAAAGGATTACATTCAAACCAAAGACAAAATGATGGTTTGACATTTTCAAGATCCAATAACTATGGAGAAACTCAGAATATTGCAAGGAGCAGTTCTGTTGTGAAAATCACATCAGGCGTTGGCATCCTGGATCAGAAGACTGGCGAATTTGAGAGGAGCAGCAGCATGGACTCTGACTACACAGAACATGGTTGCCATGGGTTTGGTGAATCTGAGGTAAATGCATGCATGATTGGATCTGTCTTTTGCTTCTCCTTGCACCTTCAATCTATCTCCTTTTGCACTGCATCTTCCCTTCCCCCTTCCACCTTCCTTACCTAAAAAAATATATATGTTGTGTGTGTATGTGTGTTTGATTCCCCATAACTTTGAAGCAGTTGAGGTTGGAGTGATGTATTAGTTGAATTTTCTTTTTCTCTAATTTTTTCTGTCATTTCAGGACGTACTTCCGTTGCAGTTTGAAGATCTTTTTGTCCTTTCTTTGGGCAAGATTGATCCACGACCCTCATACCATGAAAGCAGCCAAATCTGGCCTGTAGGTTACAAGTCTTGCTGGCATGATAAGATTACTGGGTCCATTTTTGTTTCTGAGGTTGTGGATGGCGGTGCTGCTGGTCCTGATTTTAAAGTTCGAAGGTATCCATGCTCCACACATCCCATTCCTATTACCTCAACAGTCCTTTTGAGGCATAAATCTGATTCATGTAGTGAGCGAGAGAGAGTTGCAAATGATGACTCAACTGCTTCTGTAATGTATGATGATGAGAATCCAAGTATTCAAATGATGCTAACAGAAGATAGCCCACCACATCTGGAAGATTTTGATTTTCAAAAAGCAAGTGATATGACAACAGAATCCAGTTGTGTACCACAAAGATTTGTAAACGTTATGCCTGATGATATAGGGCTGAGTGACTGTATTGGTGAATTTTTAGTGGAAGGGAGATCATCATCATTGGTATGGGAAATGGCATCTGAAACTCTACTTCGCGCTTGCCACAAGGTATATAAGCAGAGAGGTGTAGTTCAGTTCTGCTGTAAACATAATGTGAATGGGGTGAATGTTAAATCTGCAGACAATATTGATTCATTGTCCAAATTTTGCTATATGTATGGTCCTAATGACATTCCACAATTGATTCAGAGCAGCAATGAGTTTGACACTTATAGTGAAATGCTGATGGAATGGTTACGGCAGGACAGATTTGGATTAGATATGGAATTTGTACAGGAAATCTTGGAACGGCTTCCTGGGGGACATGCCTGTTCAGATTATAATTTTCTGAATCAAAGAAGTCAGAATTCAGGTTCACAAACAGTTAGAAGTGGGTTCCTTTTGGCTAAAAGGAAGAATGATTTACAAGGTGGGAAAGGAGCATATGGTATTTTCTTAAATTGTAAAAAACCACAAGGGTATTTAGCTGAACAGACTATGGAGAAATGCTTTCCTATAGGCAAGTCATTAAGTGCAAAGCTTCCTTCATATTTGATAGGTGATGTCCTTCAGGTATTTTGACATTCTCTTGTTGAGTGATCATTTGAGATATTCTTTTCCCTTGGTTGCATATTCTCATCATCTTGTTTGTGTTTAGGCTTGGGAGTTTCTATGGCGCTTCTCAGATGTGTTAGGCCTGAAGGAATCTATTTCATTCCAGGAACTTGAAAATGAGCTAATGAATCCTTGGTTGGACACCTTAAATCCACTTGAAGGGGCTGAAAATGAAACCCAAAATTGTGGAGATGTCACCTTATGCACAGGTGCGGCATTGAGAAAGGCCCATTGCTCACTTCTGAAAGTGGTTGTCGGTGAACTCCTCTCGAAAGTTGCAGGATATGTGGACCCTAATTCTGATGTTGGAGAATGTAAATCAAGACGAGGTAGAAAGAAAGATGCAGAAAACTCATTTACCTCAAAGAGAATGAAGTTTGATATGCTCCAGATCAATGAACTTACTTGGCCTGAATTGGCTCGAAGATACATCCTTGTTGTCTTGTCCATGGAAGGTAACCTTGATTCTGCAGAGATTACTTGCCGTGAGAGTAGTAAAATCTTTCATTGTTTACAAGGTGATGGGGGAACACTTTGCGGTTCTCTTATAGGAGTTGCTGGAATGGAGGCTGATGCTCTGGTGAGATTGTGTTACATTTATTTTGGTTATTTATTTCCTAATGAATTACATTTCTTTGACACCCTTTTTAATTGCTTTGTTGTTGAATATTTAGGGAAGAAAATTTCATCGTGTTTAGTTCTGTAGTAGTATTACTTACTGTTGCATTGGCTGTGCATAGTAAGAAAATATGTTGCCGTTTTTTGGCATCCTGTGAGAAAATTTATACTTGATCGCCACAAATAAATATTGACATGTGGCATTTTATTTCTAGCCATATAAGTAGGTGCATGGTTTGTACCACAAATAATCGTAAGGATCACTATTCAAATAATCTAATGACCCATAATTTCTAAAATTAAATTAATATTAATGCCAATTAATCAAGGCTGATTAGTTTTATGATATACTCCCAGCACATACAACTATTAAATAATTCTTTTAATTAATAATATTAACGTAGGGTAAAAGGTTTAAACTGGGAACATACTTTAACAGACTGACAATTTAGCAAGCTTGAGCTGTTGATTTGTGTTTTGCTTGTTTAACTGCCTAGATGGAGCTTCGCAAGCACCACCTACTTCTGCATCTAAATTGTGCAGTATATAGATGAATACATTTTTGCTGAAGTAGGGAGAAAAGGGAAAGCCATTTAGGCCCTCTCTAGAGGGTCTGTGAGTTCCTTCATATTAGACCACTGTGAAGGATCTTTTTTACATGTGTTTGGCTATTGATTAATTTGGTATTATAGTAACATGCTTGCTATTGTACTTTTCTCATTTTTTTAAGTTTAGTCATGATATTTTTTTTCAGAATTGAAGTCTTTCATATTTTTTTTTTTTGAAATACAATTAATCCCTAATTTTAATATTCTTTTGTATTTGATCTAGCTGAACGGTATCGCCTGTGTTTCTGATAAAGTTGTCTAGTTTTGCCTCATAATTGTAGCATTTTGCCCATGTAGAGCTTGTGGTTTTCATAGCGAAATTAGTTTTGATAATTAGTTGCCATTTGCCTTATTAAGTGTAGGATAAAATCCTTGATGGATAAATGTGCACTAATTTGTCTGATTCTCAGCTTCTTGCAGAGGCTTCAAAGCAAGTCTTTGGTCCAGTGAAGAAAAATGAATTCGCTACGACAGATCAAGACAAGCCTGATGCAATCAGTGCTTCCAAAATGATTAAAGTGAATGGCAGTGAAGTCCCTGAGTGGGCACAGGCACTAGAACCTGTAAGAAAGCTACCCACAAACGTTGGAGCTAGAATTAGGAAGTGTGTGTATGATGCTTTGCATTTAAATCCTCCAGAATGGGCGAAGAAGATATTGGAACATTCGATTAGCAAGGAGGTTTACAAGGGGAATGCATCAGGGCCTACAAAGGTGATTTTTCTTTATTAAATTTGTCAAAAGGTTATCTAATGCAGTAAATTGGTCAAAATAAGATTTGCTTGCAAAGCACATTTGTTTTTGCATGTTTGGGGTAGGCAACCAGTGAATTGAAGGGTTGTATAAATTATTTTTGGATAGTGTTAAGCAGGATTGAACAAAGCTACAGTTTGTTTGGCTTGCATGGCTGGATGTACACAGGTATTATGCGTCCACTAGGAAAAAAAAAATGCATGCATAGACATGCAGAGGAAAAGAAACAGGTGCACACTGTATATGTAATTTTTAGAAAGCCAGTCATTTCCATCTCCCCCCCGCGGGAATCCAATTACATGCACATCAAATGTTTATTATATTAAAAACCACATCCTTTATATGTTGTTCATGTTAATTGATTCAGAAAAACATACATGCATGGACATACAGAGGAAAGAAACAGGTGTGCACACACATATATGTAGGTTTTAAGAATTCGGTCGTTTCCATATTTGCCCCGAATCCGATTACATGCTTCAAGTGTTTCTTATATATAAAACCACATCCTATATATGCTGTTCATGTTGCAAGGTTTTAGTTTTGGATCTTCTGTTTCTTTAGCCATGACTCGAAGTTGTGCTCAGAATAAATGTTCCTTAACTCTGAATTTTTAGTCCAGACTTGGTTACAATTTGAATCCATGCATACCTCAATTTTGAGAAATATTTGCTAAACTTTGATGGTTATTTTTGTGATAGGTAAAGCTCTATAATTTTAAATGAGTTTTATTCTCTTCAAAAAAGAGTCCTTGTAGTGATTTTGATATTACTGTTGACCGGGTCCAGATTAGTATTTTTGTTGATATTCTTAACTCCGAAACTTTTTGTTCAGCTTTAGTTACAATTCGAATCCATGTATACCCCAAATTTGAGAAATATTTTTTATTAAATTTTGATGCTAATTTTAGTAAATAGGTAAAGCTCTATACTTATTTTATTCTCTTTGCAAAAGAGTCCTCATAGTGATTTTGATATTGCTGTTGACTGGGTATACAGAGAGCAATTGTGTCATTACTGGCGGATGTGAGCTGTAAAAATGTGCATCCCAAACCTGATAAGACAGAGAAAGTGAAGAGCGTTGCCACTGTATCTGATTTGATAACAAAACAGTGTCGCATTGTGTTGCGTCATGCAGCTGCTGAAGATGAAGAAAAAGTCTTCTGCAATCTGTTGGGCCGAACACTTCTAAATCCAAATGATAATGACGATGAGGGACTTCTTGGATATCCTGCGATGGTATCCCGTCCTTTAGACTTCAGGACTATTGATATCAGATTGGCGGCAGGGGCCTATGGTGGATCCCACGAAGCTTTCCTTGAGGATGTTCAGGAGGTATCTTTTCCCATGCTTATTATATAAAATGATTATTACCTGACCTATCAAAGGAAGTTTTTATAAATATTTATTTCTTCCCATCGTAGCAATTCTGTCCATTGCTTGTCCAAAAATTCTTGGGTATTTGTTTCAGTAACCTAATAATTTCTCATTACAAATTAGGACATATTGATTTAGATGTATTCAGCATGCTAAAGTAAATCGATGCAAAAAAAAAAAAAAAAAATAATTGATGACAAAGAATTGAAGTGTTGGATGCTGCAAACTGCAAAGTTCATATTTTACGTCTTTAGGCCCTTCCGTTATCAGTAGACTGGTGAATCATATCTCATCATTATTAAGACCAAATGCACTGGGGCTAAATCACATTTACATTTACATGCAAAATATGATCATTGTAGACTGTTGAACCATCTCTCATCAGGGCATTCGTGTGGATAACCTTATCCAAGGGTCTCATCATGCTGAGGATTGAGGAGTCTTTTTTTTTTTTTTTTTTCCCTGTGCATCAGTGGCACATTTTAAACTGCAGTCCCTATCCTTAACCAGGTTGCAAGCAACAGAAGCTTGCCTGGAGGGATCCTGTTGGAACTGGTTCTCTTACGGGGCCTGTAGACACTTTCTTGCATTAGAATTCTCAGTGTTAAATTTCCATTTTAGTATTTTCAATAGAAAATGAAACACAACACCCCCCCCCCAACAAAAAAAAAAAAAAAAAAAAAATATATCTAATCTATGTGTATAATAATATAAACAAAACCAATTTTTTTTAAGTAACTTGCGCTGTCGTAATCTTGCTTGACAAAATGCTGTAATTAAACTTTTGACGACCTAACTTATGGTAAAACCAAACCAAACCAAACCAAACCAAGTCTTTTTCTTACCAGGTGGAGTCGGTTATATAGATTTGACGACGCCAATCAAATCTGTTTAGGGTCATATCCTCCATTAGATCCATACGACCTAACTTTATGGTCTACTGGACAAATTTTACCTCATTGCCGACAACAATTGCATTTAAATTCTGAATGATCCTTTAAACTTCATGAACAAAAAAGAATCAACTTTTCATTGTTTCTTGTCCTACACAGAGAGAAGAGACCCCCCGGGGGGGGGGGGAGGGGGTTTACTTCAGTGAAGCTTTTGTTCTAGTAAAATTTAAAAATGGTTATACTTGTGAGAATCTCAATGCAGTCATGCATTTTTGTCAGGATATTGCTGGTGTAAATTGTTCAGATTTATTAATGAATTGACTTTAAATTCCATGGTTTCTTTGCATCCGTTATTATTACTTTGGGAATGTCCTGTTGTCAACATACTAACATGTCATGCATGAAGGATGAGGATGGTGCTAATGTATATATTACGACTATATTATATGTTATTGAGCGGTAGGGTATATACAAATTATCAGCTTGAACCCTTTTTTCATTTTGGCTGATTAAATTGAATTATAAGTTCGCTTTTTGAGCATTTCATGTTGTTTAGAGCATTATGAGATCTGATTACTAACATTTATGTTCTTTTGGTAGGTTTGGAACAATATACGGACAATATATGCAGATCAATCAGATTTAGTTGATTTGGCTGAAAATTTGTATCAAAAGTTTGAAGATCTGTATGAAAAAGAGGTTGGTTGCTACCTCTCCATTTTATGTTGTCTAGGTCGATGTTAGCTGTCACTTTGATCCATCCAATTGTCTAAGTTTCCTACAGCTTCCAGTATCGCAAAACGTAAACACATGCATTTTAGGACCGTTAAATTAGATTTTGAGTGAGGAAAATTGATTTGTGTTACTGCATTATGAGTGTTAATACTAGCAATCTTTTCCACTTAATTAATTTAATGTTACAGTGGACTGTTGAAGTTGAGTGGATAGTACCTCCTTGGAAGTAATGGCTAGCATTAAGGTCGTGAAAAACCATTCGAGTTTTTTTTATTATATATATATTTGTGTGTGTGTGTGTGTGTTTTTTTTTGGGGGGGGTTTTAAGGTCGTGAAAATTGATTTGTGTTACTGCATTATGAGTGTTAATACTAGCAATCTTTTCCACTTAATTAATTTAATGTTACAGT
>QLOD02000001.1:12734758-12751594 GCA_003260245.2 Sideroxylon spinosum | reverse complement strand
GATATGTATTTAGGTGGTCCTGCATATTTGTTCAAACATTATTTTCTTGGATTGAATTTTTTCAGTTTCCAGGTTTGCAGCCATCGTTAGCATGTTTTTTAACTGGTTAGAAGGCAACACATTTCCAATGTATAAAATATGTTTCCAGTTGATTATTTTTATCAGCAGTTAGTTCTTTAGTAGCTATTTTAACAAGGCTAAGCCTTCTATTTTGATTAATTATCCCAATGTTCTAAGATTTGCCAAATTCAGTTTGCACCAGTAAATGGTTTGCTCATTGGTTTATGTTTGTCATGTGAATATCTTCAGCTAACTATCAAATTACATAAAGTTTGGATACATAACTGCATTGATAATTGGTCCCCTAAGTTTTGTTTCAGAAGATAATTTTCTTGGGAGGTCCTGGTGAAGCTATTTGAACGTCTTACAGTTTAGTTGAGACTATGATTGTTGTTTGTATTTACTGGATGCCACTCTATATGCATGCAGTTTGTGTTTGTCTGAGGTTTAACATACTTCCATGCTTCAGGTCCTTGTGCTGGTCCAGAAGTTTGGGCAGAATTCCAATTCTTCATGCATTAGTGATGAAGCAAAAAAAAAGATGGATGATATGCTCATACATGTAACTGAGAGCTCACTTCCCAAAGCTCCATGGGATGAGGGAGTCTGCAAAGTATGTGGAGTCGACAAAGATGATGACAATGTTCTGTTGTGCGATACTTGTGATTCTGAGTATCATACATATTGCTTGACTCCTCCACTTGCAAGAATTCCGGAAGGAAATTGGTATTGTCCTTCTTGTATTGTTGGTCAGTTCAAGTCTCAAGGCACATCATGTGGTACTTTGGTCAATTGTGGTCGAAAGAGGAGATATCTGGGAGAATTCACTCAAAATGTTGTGGAGGCACTGTCTCGATTAGCAAGAACTATGGGGTCAAAGGAGTACTGGGAGTTCAGTGTAGAGGAGGTTAGTCTTCATACTCCTTGTTTGCATTCAATTGCCATTTGGCCGATTTCTAGTGTTGGCTGATTTGGTGCATCTAAGTTATGTGCATTGATAAGTTACAATTTTTATTTTTTCTTTTCTTCTGGATTCTCATTTTTCTTTATGAGGTTGTGCCTTGTGTGAATCTACATCAGATACCATTCCTTGTATGATTTTTCCTTCAACATATAGATCACTATGTTCCGCAATTGTACTTTTTTGCTTTTTAAGGCGTTTTTTTTTGGTTTTTTTTGGGGGGGGGGGGGTACATGTCTAATCATGCATGACCATGCCTGTCTTTTCCTCCACTTCCACAAATGGTGGCTATGGATATGGGGTTTATGGTCTTTTATTATGACTGCTGTCCTGCTTATTTTCTGTATATATTTAGTAAAACTACAGGCAGTGCGAATGAGTTGTACTTGTATGCCAGTTCTTTTTTTCACCTTTCTTCTATCCTTTACCCCCTCATTATTCTTATGCCCGACCTTCGTTTTTCTTCTTGATGCAGAGAGTACTACTTCTAAAATTTTTGTGTGATGAGGCACTCAACTCTAGCATTCTTCGTGAACACCTAGAATATTGTGCCAATGTGTCTGCTGATTTGCAGCAGAAACTCCGATTCCTTTCTTCAGAATGGAAGAATCTAAAATTTAGAGAAGAAATTCTAGGATCTTATATGATAAAAGCAAATGCTGTGCAAAATAGAGTTGGAGAATTGACTTCAGATGGGTTGGCTTGTTTGTTTTCCAAAGATAGTAAATTAACAGGGCAGCTTCCGAACAGAAGTAACAATGTTTCCTCCTGCTCTGGTAATTTTCGACAGCCAGAGGAAGGTCCTCAGTGGAATGGGCCAAATGATTACAATGAACGGCCTTACTGGTCTTTTTCTAAAACTTCTTCAGAGAAACCTAGTAATGGTAATAGAAATCAAGTTTTTAAGGGATCTGATGCTGTTGGTCAAGTGCAATATCCACTGCCAGACAAGGTTCAAAATTCAGTGCCTGAAAATCATTCCTCTAACACGCATTCTGGTGCAAAAGGAACCAACGGGCAAGATGAGCTGCCCCCATCCATTCCTCAGCAATTAAAGAATGACTCGAGGTTAGAAAATACGTGCAGTCCTCTTGCGGCACAACAAGGTTTGAAAGACGTTAGTAGTGGTGGTTCATTGCTTACCTCTTGTCAAGTTCAACAAGGCATTAGGACCCATATGAACTCTGAACTAACGGTTGATGGCAATAATTCATCTTTTCAATCCGATGCCAGTGCATTACAGGCCAACCAACTGGAGGTGAGCTCCCTGAAGCATGAAATTTCTATTTTGCAAGATTCAATTACCCGTCTAGAATCTGAACTTCAGAAGGTGTCTGTTCGGAAGGAATTGTTGGGACGGGACTCTGCTGGCCGATTATACTGGGTTTTTGGCAGGCGAGAAGCTTGCTCACTGATGGTTGTTAACGGGAGTATGGAGGTACGACAGAATCAAGTGACAAAACATGGTGGTCCAACTGGGAACAATTCAAATTCAAGATCTTCTCAATATGGAACAGAGAATCCTTCAAGTTCAAAAGGGCAGAACGTTTCCAGCGTATATGAATATGCACAGAATGATGGTGATGCCAAACCAGCGTGGGTTTCTTACCAGTCTGATGCTGAAATTGGAGAACTTGTTGGGTGGCTGAGCAATGGTGATGCAAGAGATAGGGAACTGAAGGAGTCCATTTTGAATTGGCAAAGATACACACCAAAAGGCTTGGACGATGCTGCAAATCAAGTTCAAAATGAGAAACAACAAAGTTGTTTGAAGCTCTCTAACGGTGCAAAGGCTGCAGACTCCAATTTTCTCATGGCCAAAGCCACAACTGCTTTGGAGAAGAAGTTTGGTCCTTGCTTGGGACCAGAAGCTATTGACATCCCAAAGAAGCGTGGTCAGAAAGGTAATGTAACTTGTGAGAGGATACTGTATCGATGTGAGTGCCTAGAACTTATCTGGCCTTCTAGACACCATTGCCTATCATGCCACCAGACATTTTCCACTAGTGAGGAACTAGAGAGACACAGTGATGGAAAGTGCAGTGCAGGTTCACCTATCCAAAAGAACAACAGGGTGAATGAAGATCCTCTCAAGGGTAAGAGGATGAGAACTGAAAACTCGGTTAAGAAGCATCCTGATGACAATGGAATTGGGAGGGCATCAAAAGGTGGAAAGATTGAGGTTAGCTTTAATGCAAGTAAATTACCAGAGCCAGAGTGTCCATATGACTTTGAGGAGATCTGCAGAAACTTTGTCACCCAAAACTCTCTCAAGGAATTGGTAAGGGATATAGGACTTATTGGATCTGGTGGGACTCCATCACTTGTGCTGAGTGCACCTCCTTATCTTGAGGACCCTACCTTAAGGTTTGTCCCTGCAAGGAAAGATAAGGTCAATAGTAGAAATGAATCAAATAATTTGGAGAAACAGGTGAAACACTCGACAAGAGAGGTCAGCATCGCAGAGGATGCGAACTTTGATAATGACTCCAGTTTTCAAAGATGTGTTGGAAACGTCAGAGATGAGGAGGTATCACAAGTTGATAGATTGATCTCCAATTTGACAAATGTGAGGAACAAATTTTCATCAGCAAAGAAAAGAAGTCCAGCAGGGGTGGGTAACTGCTGCGTAATTCCCGAATCCTCATTGAGACGATTAGTGGGCAAGGTTTCCCAAATTCTTAGGCAGCTAAAGATCAACTTGCTTGACATGGATGCTGCACTTCCTGAGGAAGCTCTGAGACCTTCTATGGCCTGTGTGGAAAAAAGATGTGCTTGGCGTGCATTTGTAAAATCTGCAGGGTCAATCCATGAGGTTAGTTTTTCTTTTTCTTTTTTTCTTAATTTCTCCGTTCTTATTCCATTAAACTGAATATTGATTAGTAATAAGTTCAGTAACTGTTTGATGTCGTGTTCCATTACAGTGGAATCTGTTGGAAAATTCTTTTTGAAAAATGAAGGATATTATCACTTTTAAGGCATCAAAAGCATGCGATTATATTACAAATTGGGGATGGCAATGGATAGGGTACCCTCTTCCCGTTACACTTACCCAGTTACAATATATCTAACCATACCCTACCCTTACCCGCGTGGGTACAAAAGAGAATAACTATACAATCACCATTGCGCATTAGGAGTACCCACAATGATACCCTTTATCCACGAATTTTTATCATGGGCTGGTGTGAGTGCAGGTATTCCCCATACCCATTGGAAAAATCAGTTACCCGAGATTATATTAAAAAGAAAGTATCTGAATAAGAAGTATTTTGATGTGAACATCTCTCTTACAAATTGAGGAATATTGAAGATCGTAAGACTAGTCTACGTTACCTTAAGAAATGAAACATTAAATGTTGATAAGAGTATAATGTCAAAAAAAAAAAAAATAGAGTATATTGTTGATGATACAGCATGATCCACGCCATAAAGCAGTGAAACCAGTGAATCAAGTTGATCGATACACTGTGCATGGATAGATTAAGTAGCAAGGCAGTCACTCCATGTTGTAATGTATTTACTTAATGAATGCTAAGGTAGATATGTGGTAGAATGAGAGAAAATAGAACTAGAAATGATTAGATTCATGATATAGTGAAAGTAGCACCAATTGAGAATAAATTGAGGGAAAATTTGTTAAGGAATGAAAACCGGTAGATGCACCAATTAGAAGAAGTGATAACCATCTAAATCCTGGTTCATGTGAGGAGGCAGGATAGACCAAAATTAGCATGTATGGAAATTATAAATAAAGACATGACTAAATGTGTTTTAACGGTAAAGCGGCTCTTGATTGAGTATAATGGGAGAAAATTTCCACCTAGCCTGACCCTATTTGGTAAGGAAAATGCTAATTTGAGTTAATCAATTAACTAAATCTCTCAACCAATTAACTTTGGGCAATATAAATAGTTGAAAAAATGTTTAAACATCAAGTGGATTAATGGGCAAATGAGGTCTTTAACCCACACCACCACTTTATTTTTGTTGAGTACTCATATCCTCACCCACTAGCTTAGCATGAACCCGGTATTCTACCCATACCGGGTTGGATTTGTAGGTACCCGCTCAGTGAAATTTCCATCCCTTACAAATGAAATAGCATAGCTGTCTGAACGACCAAAACATATACAAAAAGTGGAATCTATTGGAAAAACATGCTATCAATATATTCTACTGTCATAATATATTATGGAGTATAATCTATTTTTCATAAATAATATCAAGAGTTCTATGGTGGGTTGAGGAGCTTGGGAATATGTGCCTTTCAGATATATTAAGTTGTACTTCCTTCTCAGTTTAATGAGCCTCTACTTTGCACTGTCATGACTTGGATATACTAGATCGAGGATGCTATATGCTTGGAAATTCCTTTTATTCGGGCCTGTGGTTCCTACTTGTGTACTTTGTTAAAGTATTAGTCATCATCTCACGTAAAAGCTTAAACTTCTAGGGAGGGGACGACTTTATTATTTATGTCGACTAATTCTCTCTCGACACTCCCCCTCGCAAATGGCTGAATTAACTTTGAAAGATGAAATACATGGGATTGTTAATTTATTTTGGTGGCAGTGAGGTTTGAATTCAATATGTCCACCCTAATATTATGTCAAAGTGTTAGCTACCATTTCACCTATGTTAGCTACCATTTCACCTAAAAACTTGAGCTATTAGGGAGGGGGACAACTTGTTTACTGATATTTACTTATTTTCTCAACATGCTTGATTAGATTATTGGTGCAATTTTTACTGTTTATAATTGCTCCAAATTGGGTAGCCAAATTGAATGCTTAATCGTCTTTCAGATGGTCCAAGCGACAATTGTACTTGAGAATATGATAAAAGCAGACTACCTGAGAAAGGAGTGGTGGTACTGGTCATCTCTTTCAGCTGCAGTGAACATTTCTACTCTTTCTGCCCTAGCGCTTCGCATACACACACTGGATGCTGCCATCATCTTTGAGAAGCCCTCACCCACTTCAGATTCAACTGAAATTCAGGGGCCTAGTTGCAACGCAGAGGGAGGCACTCCCCCCAACTTCGAGACAAGAAGCAACACAAAGGCAAACAACTCACTAGTCCAAAAGAGCCCACCTGATGCATCTGATCATCCAAAACCAAAAACCAGACTGAATAAGAGAAGGAAAGACTCTGGGGGTTGAACTTTTTTCTGGACATTCTTGTTTAAGTGAAAAAGCTTACCCCCTTTTGAATCCATTATTATGGCTTGTGAAGCAGCAGGCTCGACCCTTCTAATGCTGAGTTAATTGAAAACACAGTGGCTTTGTTCTGGCCAATGCGGTCATATCTCTGAAGTTGGAAGGACAGGAGAACATCTGCCATGCTCCCCCATCTGTATATATGTGGACTTAAGGCTGATATACTGACACATGTTTGCGTTACAATTAAGAACAGAACTGACAGATACAGAAGCCTCTCAAAATGGGAGATGGTGCAGCTGCCAATCTTCCATGGATCAGCATCGTCATCAAATGAAAAACCAATCTGATTGTTTAAAGGCAAAGGGTGAACGTGAGCATTTGTAGTTTTAGTGACATAGTTAGTTTCATTCATTGATACAGAATCTCCTTTCGGTATTTTTGTTGCATTCCCTGTGGACAAACCCTCCCCCACCCAACTGCAGTGAACTTGAAGGGGATTACTGAGAATTGAAATGAGAAAGAAATACACAGAAGCATATTAGCTCCCCGGGTTTTTGTTCTTGTTGGCATTGCTGCACAGAAATGCAGCAGCAAAAATGCATGCCCCTCTTCAATCCTCATCTACTTCCCCGGTGAGGCCTGTTTGATGGTTTACAGTACTGAATATATTGGGTTACTGATTGAGAATCGAATGTGTAAAAGTTAAGGGATGGCTCAGTTTTAATAGAGGTTGTGTGGCCAGGGTTGATATAGAGGTGCCTCACTTGTTTATTTCATTGTCGTATAGTTTTTAGAGTTTTGAAAGTACATTGCTCTTTAAGATTTTCAGAACCCACAGAAGAACGTAGAAAAGAACTAAGGCAAGTTAGCACTTAAATCGGTAGTGGTAGGAGTATGACATATTGATCCAAAGGAGAGGAAAAAAAAAAAAAAAAAAAAATTATATATATGTATATACAGAGGGGCTCTAATAGGTGGAGCAAAAATTCAGTGCTCAATTTCCCTATAGTTTATGTAGTAATGATGGTTATGTTATGCCGCCCATCTAGATATTGAAGATTTCCTATGTTTGGCACTAAATTTATTTTATGAAACTGGACTAGTGATGATGCTTTGGGTTGTGTTCACCCAAAAGTGTAGTTTTTGTTAGCTATATAAAAAGTAGTGCCATCCAATATTTGATAGTGACTGCATTCGAGAAGCTCATTACCCTGGTAGTCAAAACCAGGGCAAACGCATGTAGTATTTGTTATAATGTAAAATATTTTTTTCAAAATACATTTATTTATATTTTTTGAAATATGAACAGAAATATTCTTTACAAAACATTATACATTGTCGGATAATACGTCATGTAATTCACCTTTTGTTTTATCTGAAAAATATGTTCAATAAAAGCTTTGGAGTTTTGGCACCTGGGCCATTTAAACACGAATAAATGAAGTTGGGGCTCGACCTGGTCAAAGTGCAATAGCGTCCCCCAAATAACACTTGGTCTCGAGTTTAAATCCCACCCAAAAAGGAAAAAAAAAAAAAAAAGTGAATACAGTAAGTATAACAAGTTAAATTTATTTCAATTTTTTTCATTGGATTGGCAAGATTAAAGAAAATAAATGTATATTTATTAAGAGAAACAAATTTAATCAAGTAACCTGCCTTCCCTTGCATATTTTTCCTTACAAAAAGTCCTTAATCAAATCGTGGCCCAGAAAAAATAATAATTTTCGGTCAAAAAATTCAGCGGTAAAAAATTTGAAGGGGTTAAAACCTCAGTTCCACGAAACCATACGCTAAACTCGTTACTTGAGGTGCCTATCAAACTCAAAAAGGGGCCTCTAAATTTGAAAAAAATTATTCCCAATCACCGTTACACAGCTTTCATAACTCTAAACCTTCACATAGTTCGAATCACAGCGAAAATCATTTTGAAATGTGTGTAACGTGGAATAATTTTCCCCATCAATTATAAGTTATCATAGATCACTGGACGCAGAAGTCGCTAACATTAGTACCATACTGAGCACTTGTAGAACCATATCTAAACCAGATGTCAAATAACGGTTGACACAAGAAGCAACAGCGTGCGATTGAGAATAGGCACAATAAGTGACTTGAACCTCTAAAATAAAACGATGGACTTAAGCATTACAAGCTGAAGAAAACAAGTATGCCTTTAGAAAAATTCTGATATTCTTCTACCATACAAGGAATTGAGATAGAAAATAATATCAAGAAAACAAAAAGGGTAGAATCAATTCTGGAGCCACAAGGAAGCTGCTCAGCTACCTGAGTTCCATCAGGATTTAGACCTCAAAGCAAGTCCAGTCTCTATTTTCTTAATTTCAAAGATAAGCATCCTCCACATCTTCAGCACAAACATTTCAGCTTCATCATCCAAGATAGACTGAAGCCTGTCCAGCATTTCCGTTGCCTTCACGTGTTCCCGCGTGCTGGACACAATATAATCTACTAGAGTGGTCTCTTCCTCCCCCAAAAACTCTGTTATCTTCTTGGAGATCCATGGTCTCATTCTATCGTGCAACTCATTCTGTGAAAGTTCAAAAAGGAGACAAATGTATAGAATACATCCAATATGACTAATCCATACCACAGTTGAAACTGCTGCAAGTATTAGATCTCATTTCCAACATTTCCAGAAGTTGACTCCAAGTATCAAAAAGTAATTCCAGTTTCAACAACTGCTTAGGATTTCAATTAGAAATTAAGTAAACTTTTCTTCACCCCCCCACCCCAAGGGATTGGTTCTGAAAAAGTAAAAGACTAACATATATTGAAAAACAAGGGTGGCAAGGTTTCAACTTCAAAAATCCTAAATTTATCTGCAATTTCCCTTTGCACTTGACAAGAAAAACTTATATGCATGTGGCTCAACATCAACTAGATACCTGTTTCTTCTGTTACAAAGGGCAAGAAAGATCGGTGCGAAAACCTAGTTCATTTTCATTTGGTTTTGCTTTACCAAATAGTATCCTCTACCTAATATATTATGTGTGAGATCTGTACATTATCTCAGTGAAATACAATACTAAAATTAAGACAGACTATCAAGTTGTAAGCACCAAGGTCTAGAGGATTACTTACCAAAAGGATTTTAAAACAAATGTGAACTTGCATCCCCCGCACAGTTCCACTTACTAATTTTTAAGATTTACAAAGAAAAGGGGAAAAGATAGCACAATGATTGGTTCAACTACCAGGAGGTTAAAAACAAAACCAAGTCCTACATTCCAGATTTTAATTTTTTTTTTTTTTTTTTACCTAGTCCAGATCCCAGATATCAGTATAAATACACTCTCAGAACAACTGCCTCTATCCACCATTTGCACCGAAAATTAAGGACACAAAATTATAACTAGTACCGCTTTTGCCCAATGCAGTCATATGCATGCCCAGCCAATGAGACAAATAAACAACGATGGATATATGCCCAGATCAGAACCTAAATTCTTTAGTTCTTGGCTTCTTGCTTATCTTTGGGAAAATGTCCTTGAAATTTCAAACACAGCATTGGGAATTTAAAATGCATTGTATCAATAGAGATGCTAACCTTATCATAGATGGCCCAATTAATTTCATATGAAAATAACTCATCCTTGGTCTTTGGTATCATATCAATCAATTGTTTCGCATCCAAGAGCTTCTGATTATCTTGTGTCTTCGCTTTATCTAGACCTTGTTCCCGATCCCTATCCCGTTCAAAAGTCTCCTTTTTACTCTCATCTCTAGCACGAGTAGTCTCATCGTCATTTCGGCCTCGATCCCGCTGGCTTGACCTATCATGAGAACGCCTGCTTCTTTCTTTTTCTGTGTCAGGCCTGTCTTCTTTGGGAGTGCCACCAGAGATACGTTTCGCAAATTCTGCCGCTGCAGCCAAATTTGGAGATGGCACATTAGAAGTGGTAGAGTGTACAGCCTGCAGTTCCTCGGTTGAGTAGTCAATGGGAACCAAAGGCCTCATCTTTTTCTCTTTCTGTGCATCCTCATCTTCCTCTTCATTAAAAACAGAGAGGACAGCAGTTCGTTTTCCTGATCCCATAAGACCAAATCCCAACTTTTTAGCTGGGACATTGCTGTTCTGCCGCAAGTCTGAGGCAGCAATTGATCCCATGACAGCTTCATCTCCATTTCCATTTTGTAGTACCCCACCACCTGTCAAATGGAAACCGAACCCATTTTTTGACCCCAAGAAGAAGAAAAGAAATATAGTTTACATAAAAGAGAGGGTCTTGCCTAAGAAAGGGAAAAGAAAAGGCAAAAAACAAGAAGTGAACTAGGAAAACTAACCAATATGATTTACGTGCCCAGAATCACCGATGTAAGTCTCTTCAACAGCCTTATCTTTGCTCTCCACATCAGTTTCATCAGGCAACATAGCCTTATCACTTCCATTAGTAACATTACCAGATACAACCTCTACTGCCTCTTTTTCTCGTTGTTTCTGCTTCTGAAGTTCCTCTTTCTGCTTCTGGAGTTCCTCATCGGTCCTCCTCTTTGCCTCAACAGCTTCCTCCTCTTCTTTAAGTCTGTCAGCCAAGTCGTCCTCCTTTTCCCGCAACCTTCTCCTCCTCTCCTCTGATCCACTACTTTTGTGTTTCCTCCTTTTGTAATCACCATCGTCACTTTCATGCTCCTGATCCATAATTTCCCGCTTCCGCTTATATTCCCTTTCTTTGTCCTTCTCTTTCTCCAGCTTCCGCAGATACTCTTTCTCTCTCTCTCTAGATTCCCACTCCTTAACACGTGCCTTGTACCTACGCTCATCTTCCTTGAGCTTATACTCTCTCTCCCTCTCTCTCCTAGCTCGGTCCTGCTCCCTCTCTCTTTCATATCTTTCAAGTTCCCTTTCCCGTTTCAAATCTCGCTCCTTGTCTCTGCTCTTCCTATCATTCCTTCTACCCCTATCAGGTGAGCTTGTCTCAGGTTTATCATGTTCACTTGTAGTTTTTCTTTCACTTGTCATCTCATCGTCATTTTTATCTTCTGCTGCATCTGCAAAATGGGGGGGGGGGGGGAAGGAAGTGAAGTGGAAGGCAACATATCACATGGAACGACTACTTTTGAAGAAACTACCTTGATAACACCTTTTGGGACAGTTATCAATTTATACTGGCAATAGTAACAACTTATTGCATATATATATATATATATATCTGTTCTTCCTCTTAACTTTCAAAATTTCAACTAAGTTTAGCTCCCTATATATCAACCATGAAAGACTCACCATTTCTCATTATATCCACATCCGAATCCACATCCTTTGATCTAGCTGGCTGATCTGAGTTTGAGTTACCAGAACCATCAGCAACGGTTTGTGGGGGTGGTGGTGGGGGTGGAAGAGGCCTGTTCTTTAACCTCTCTTCTATCATGCTTGTAAGCTTCTCCAAAGCCTCTTGATCAGCTTCCTTGTCTTCATCAGTCACAATACCAAAGCTTGCAGTGTCTTTTTTTGCTTCATTCACAGAATCACCGTCATCTTTCTTTGAGTCCTCAGCCGAAGGCTTTGGTGGTTCACTTTTCTCAGCACTTGGTGCACTTTCTTCCTCTTTACCCGCCATTTCACTTTCAGCCTCTTTAAGATTTTTTGAGTCTTCAGCTTTCTTTTTGAAATAACGCTCTAGATATTCTTTTGTTACTTGGTCAACATTTATCTGCAGATGAATATGCATCAATTTACACGACAATGTTAGTTGAAGATCAAATATCTACACTGAAAAGAACCTAGAAAGTTCGACAGATTTAAAACATGTATAACATGAATATGCTCACCATGAAAACTCCTCAAGTTTTTCACAATTCACGAGCTAGCCCATTCTCTTGTTTCTATTTGAGAGAACAAATTTAACTAGGCATATATTAAATCCCCAGGACACTAACATATTTAGTTAGCATAGATTGCTTTTCCGCTTAACAACATGCCCTTAGAATATCACTGCAAATTCTAAAAGCAAGAGTAACATATTAGGTAATTGAAAATGCTAGAGTGATTTAGATGAATATTTCCTTTTTTTTTTTTTTTTTGGGATTTATTATTTTTACCCTTTTTTAAGGAAATACAATTTTGTTGACCACTGGATGACCAAGCATCACAGTTAGTTGTCTATACATGAATTTCAATGAACAAATTTTGAGAAGAGCCTAGTACTTTCAGAAGCAAAATTACTCAAGCTAGAGATGTGCTCCCCAGTGGAATATTATGAGCACATTTAAAGGCTGTGTGTGTTGAAAATAAAGGAATAACACTAGGCTAATAGACCATTAGGTGGTGCATTCCTATGCATTCCTATGCACTACATCATCAAATAAAATCAGATCACAAAAAGTTTATAAAGGAATTTCCTATATTCTAACACTACTGTATTTAGTTCTGAAGTTCCACTTAAAACACATTTGTCTAAAATTTTTGCAGCTTTATTTTCATGTTCCCTGCCAAAATAAATGGAATATGGTACTAGTCTATGCAAGCATTCATAATTCACGCGAGCGAGAGAGAGAGAGAGAGAGAGCATTAGGTTCATGGAAGGAATACAATCCACGATTTCAACTAACAAGTAAAACATGCATCAGAATTCTGGAGAAGTGCTTCCGCAAATGAAACCATGGCACTGCTAACCAAAACCTCATCTAATGAAGTGAGACTATTGCTTTTACAGTAATATACATACACATACATTTTCCAATGCGCCAGTGTCAAAAACATCAATAAAGGAAAAAATAACAAGCTACACGAGAACAACTATTTAGAGATTTTCTTAATAGTAGGAACAGTGGTAGCTATAAAATATATCACGTATGGAACCAAAAGAAAGTATAAATAGAAGTCAAATCCTACCAATAGCTCTTGCCCATCAACATTTAATTTATTCAGCAGCCTTAGTGCACGGAGAACCCCCTCTGAAGACTCAAATTCACAAAATCCAAAACCTTTTGGAGTTCCATTTGTTCCATGAACACGTTTCCAATTCTTGACAGGTCCACAGAGCTTCAAGAAACAAGAGAGTTCAGAAAAAGAATATGCAACTCCAAACTAATTAAAAACCGCGGGGGGGGGGGGGGGGAAGTGACCTACTTGAAGGAGAGAGAGGATGAAATCACTTTCTACTGTCGATGCTATCTTGCCAACATACACTGTAGTTTGTGGCTTCTCTGTTGGTGTAACACTGGGAATGGCAGCTGGCCTAACAACTGGGGCAATGGGACCACGAATTCCAAGACCTGTGGGCCGTGAAAGAGGTGGGACAACACCGATTACACCTGGAGGGCGGGGAGGAAATGCAGTCCGGACCATTGGTGTGTATGGAGAGGGATAACGAGGAAGGCCTGCATGAACAAGAAAAAAAATCTACACAAATTATCAGAGAATGTCTACAAACTAGTTATCATAACAAAGTGTCTCCCTCATCAATAAGATTTATGTTCATAAAATAATTTCACAAGAATAACTAAATGCTTTTACCACATATTACATGCATAACAGAGATGGCAGCAAAGGCATGGCAACAATCACCACCTGAACAGATAACCTGAAGGAACATAACACAATAACATCGAATTCATAAATCATGGATGTGTCAGGTGCACTTACCTTATGCATCCACTTGAAATAGTAGCCATCTCAAGCTACCCCATACACCATTATCAGTTGAATAGGATACAAACAATTTTTTAGTATGCTACTACCTTTACATGTCTCAACTATTACTCGGTGAACAAATAACCACAAAGAAAGAACCAAAGAGAAAGAAATTGTAATTAAAAAGATTGTGATACCTTGGAATACAAAGGCAATGAGCACTCAGTTGCTAACATGATCTGCTGCCGCAATTCAAGTATCAAGAGCCCATTAAAGGGAAAGTACCTTTATAACTACCAGATAATGGCTGACACAGCCAGACAACATTTAGCATGATAACTAGAAGTGTGCTGTTTCATTGAATTTGTAACCTCTGAGGCCAGTTTTGAGCATAAACACAATAAATTTTTCACCAAATAATAATGTCAACTTCAAAAAGCAATCACGAAACTAAACAAATGTGCATACCAAAAAGGAGTTGTAGAGTGGATAGTCTCTTAAGGAACTGCAATATGAAGCCTCCGAACCTTTCTGACCGTAATCAATCAGTACACTGTAGGAGAAAACATCCTGTCATCGATACCCCTTATCCAACCAACACGAATTGCACCCCACTCCTCTCATCCAAACTTTTCCCTCTTAAGTATGACCATTAACTCCAATATAACTAAGCTATCCGTGAACCATAAACAACTCTTCGAACTTCGACAACAAAAGATTGGACAAAAACTGAATGGTAAAAAGAAAAAAAAAAATCTTCACAATTTTGTGTACTTACAAAATTTTAAAGATGTGCATAAAACTTCATGTGTCAGACCAAGCCAATACCACAATCAGGAAGTCGTTGCAGCCAAAACAACCCCTAAATAACAATTTTAAATTTTCATTACAAAATAAGACCAAACAGCTGCAACTTTAATATATATTCAATGAGACTCTAATGGAAAAGTGGCTTTGGAGATTCATGTTGGAAAGAGACAGATAGTGTAAGGTAATTTCGGCCAATTTTGGGACTGAAACGGGTCACTGGAGATCCATTAGTTGCTATAATTCATATGGGTTGAGTTTATGGAAAGGAGCAAGGAAGAAGTGGCCACGTTTCAAAGACAATCTGTTATAGCATGTAGGAAGAGGGGGCAGGACTAATTTTTGGAAGGAGGAAGGTAGACTCATCAGTTTATTTCCAAATATCTACAGTCTGGCAATGGATAATGTTGCATTAATAGAGGCTTGTAGGGTAACACATGGCCAAAACGGGAGTTGGAATGTGAATCGAGGAAAATACTTGCTTGATTGGGAATTGGGTATATTTACAGAGTTCTTGGTTCGCTGCATGACACAAAGGTTGAGGGTGGTCAATATTTAGTGAATGGGCCACTTCTAGTAAATTCAAAATTCGAAATAAGTTATTACCACAAAGAGCTAACAAGGGAGGTACAATTTCCTCGGGTCAAAATATGGAAATCATAGGTAGAAGTTACTTTCTTTGTGTGGTGTGCAGTTAGAGGAAGACATCTCACAATTGATAACCTTCAAGAAAGATGGCATGTTTTGGCAAATCGATGCCGTTTGTGAAAAAATCAAGAGGAATCAACAGAGCATATTCTCATAAACTATCTCTGGACAAAGGAGTTGTGGAACTTGCTTCTCTGTATCTTTGGGGTGCTTAGGAGCTTCGCAAGAGATGCAAACAACTTTTTTCTTATCTTGGTGGAGTTGCAAGATCAGTTCAGCCAAAAAGAAGGCTTGGAATTTAGCAACTTTATGTCTTTTGGCTGGTATGGAAAGAAAGAAATAGGAGAAAGCTTCAAGGCAATGATATGCCTTCTCATACAATGAAGAGTTTGCTATTGTCTTGTTTGTAAAGTTGGGGGCATAGAACCAGAATTGTACTCTTTTTTGAACTTCGTTGAACATATGACTACATAGTGGCAGCAGTCCTTTTTTGTATCCATGCTCAGCATTACCTTAGTGCCTTTTAATGAAAATTATTATTCAATAAAAAAAAAAACAGCTGCAACTTTAACAGCAACAATGGTTACCAATAATCTATAGATATCTCAAACTAAAAGCAAAGGCATATGAACATTTACATATTTACACATGTATATAAGAGGAGGAGAGAGAGAGGAGGAATAACCCACCCGGAGGAGGAATAGTCCCTTGTGGTACAGGCGCGGGCATTGGTGGGTAGCCATTGGGCATCGGCACGTAAGGTCTGAGAGCCGGATTAGGAGGCTGACCGGGGGGAGCGTAGTGGGCCATCACTGGCGGCGCCGACCCCGCCCCGGGGACCGCACCAGGAACCATGCCCGGGACAGAGCTCACACCCGGCGGTGGAACGCTGGGATTTTGAATGCCAGAACTCTGAAAATTCGGGTTCTGCAAATTAGGAACGGGGATGGGCGAGAACTGCGGCACGGAGGGAAGCGGAACGGTTGGTGTCGCCGGTCGGAAAGACGGCGCCGCTGGCGGCAAGGTGGACACCTGAGGCGGTGCGTAGGGTTGGATCGAAGGAGGCTGCGGAAGAGGTAGGATTGCCGGTGGCGGTGGGGTTGGGGTTGGATTAGGGTTTACAGGGACAGAGGTAGACGTAGTTGACGATGATGACGGCGGCAATTGATCGGGTTGATTCGATTGTGGGGCCAGCTTTTCCGGTTCGGATTGCAGGGAAATAGGTTCTGCTGTGGCCGGAGATGTAATAGGGTCCGCCATTGAAAAAGAGAGAACACTCGCGGAGGAGATCGGTGGTTGTCCGACTGTGCGGTGGTGTTTGGGGTTCGACTCTTCGTGCCCTAAAAAACGAGTCTTTTTCTTCGATGTGTGGGTTTCGGAATATATCGTGTGTATTAGCGGTACACAGTTTTCTTTAAATTTTGTGACATGGCGAATAGCTATTCGTCCAACTATTCTTTGACATTGTGGTCTATCATCTGTATGGCTTCGGGAGACGTTGCACCGGGATGTCGAGAGTGTTTGGAATTGTATAAAATGATATAAATTTGTAAAAGTTAATATCTCATGTTTTGTGCAGTGAGTAGAGTTTTATCTCGTAATTC
>QLOD02000001.1:12669071-12686118 GCA_003260245.2 Sideroxylon spinosum | reverse complement strand
CAATTTAAGACAATCATGAAGGCCAGACTAGTATCACTTGGTTCATGATGATTTTCCTAGGGCTTACTGTCTATAATCAATTGTACTAATCTAAAACTCCCTACCTCTTGTTGTGGTAACATAAATTTTTTACAGAAACAACTAATGCAATATGTCATATAGATAATTATTTTATAATTAATTATAACATAAAATTTAATAATTTTAAACGAAATTCAGTTATATAAATAGTATTTTCATTGATAGCACATCAAAATTAAATTTTGATCTAAATTATGGGGGTACCTATAGTAATTAAAAAACGGAGATATTATCGTGTTTTATTTGCTTTTACCTAGTTGTTAATGATTAAGACAAGCACTTGCTCTCTCATGTTGCCATCTCCTTTTTAAGTTAGTGTTAATGATCGACATATATAGGCAGGGTTTTCAATTTATTACCAGGTGTTGGCAGCATATATGTATACAAGCAAGCATACCGACTGGCCTATCTATTGGTACGACTTCGAAATTTTGCATCCTGGAATTCCTATCATATACATGCTGATAAATTAAATAGTTAAAATAAGATTGGTTTTCAATCATTCTTATTAATGTTTTGCGCCGCATAAATTAAAGAATTAAACATACCAAAGAACTATTTCATCAGTTAATGCATTTTTTTTTTGTCTTTACATATTAGTGCCTATGATATATATATCTATATTACAAACCAGGTCAAATGATGGGACATTTGTCCTAGTTGGAAGAGAGAGGAGGGAGGGGGAGGGGGCTGTGGGTCTCATAAGAAGAGAGGGGATTGGGCTCACGTCAGTTGTGTCTTTAGGTATGGATGCCCTTAATATATATGTATACCCATACCCTTAATATATATGTATATATAGAAGAAGGAAACGCAGACTACTAGAGTATATATCCTCCATGTGTGTTATACAAACATCTTTAATCCAGTAAAACCTAGCTAAGTTTAGACATTTTTCATTCTTGATTCTTTGTTCTCTCCAAGTTCCAACTAAATGCACTTTGTCAAAAGTATATATATATATATATATATATAATTCCCTATAGATGTAAGATAATCAAAGGCTAACAAATGAAACTAAAGATTCTAGCTATGTTGCGCAGGCTGGCTTTTAGCGAATCAAAAACGTGGGCTGCTAGCTCTCTCAGTCTTTTACATCTATAATTTTTATAAATTTATAGTAACTATTACGACCCTAAAACTTCCAATACCACCTTAGTCAGATCCGTAATTTTCTGCGAAAATGATGAGTGGGCACCAACAGAAGGTAAACATGCAATCATTTTGAAAACACGCTAGTGATCCGTTGAATGATTTTTAGAAAAACTGGAAGAAAAAAGAAGTACGAAGGAGAAAGAGGGGGAATAAATAATATTTTTTCACAATTTCTATATTTGTTTCGGACTCTTGAGATGGCGGCTCTTCAGTACTGCATAGTTAAGCCATGCATCTCTGTATTTAGGCTAGGTATGGGAAAGAAATTTTTTATTTTTATTTTATTTTATCTTTTTCTTTTTTGTAATTGGTTAATAGTTAGTTATTTAAAAATATTATTATTATTTTTTTTTTTTTATGTTTGGAAAGGAAAAAACTAGTTTTTTTTTGGTACTTAGCTTTTTAATTTTTTTGTTAATTTAACAATTTTATCCTTCAATATTTAAAAAAAATATAAAATATAAGGGTATAAATGTGATAATTTAAAAAAAAAAACTAAAAAATTAATAGATAATAACTGAGCTATTAGTTAGTTCTTACCGAACCGAGCCTTAATTTTATTGCGCCCGTGCAAGGTTAGCATACTAACAAATTTAAACAGTGTTTTTACAAGCCAAACTTTCTAGGATAAGAGCATATGGTTTGTGGAAGAGATATCACGAGTTTGACTTCATGCATATATTGATATTCATGCATATATTGATAACAGAAAAGTAGACCTAAAATTTCAAACCCAGTTGACAGAAATTTTCCCTATAGCATTATGACTGAACAGAAGGCAATATATAAAATACATATTTGTGTCATGATATTGCAATGCATGCCCAAAACAATAGTGAAAAGCAATCATCCATTTGTGCATGTTACTCATGTACAAAAAAAGATAAGATAAAGATGGAAATATTCCTCAAGAAAGTACCTGCTGATAGAGATATAGACTAAAAGACATACTTTATGTTATATTTTTATATATTTTAACGAGAATTTCTTTTGAGTAATGAATGTCATTTACTATATTTGTGCGTGTGTCTAGTATTCACGAAAAGTATTTGATCTAGTGTGTAGAGTACGGTTTACACACAGAAGACTAGATCATAGGTTCTTTTGGAATACAAGTTTATCGTTTACAATTTTAGATGGAATTGGACACACCATCAGTAGAACTGTATTTTGAATCCGATACATCAAATAATTTAAGTGGAAAAGTCTCAAGAAAAATAAAAGGCCAATTAAATTAGATTGTCAGTAATTAAATTTAATTGGTAGATATCTGTAATCTTAACGTAGGGAGATAATAAGTATTTAATATTAAATGCTCAAAAATACAATTTCGAATAAGATTAAGAGTGCAATTATAATTCTTTAGTAGAATGAATTATAATTTATGTACTTAAATCTTAACCCGGGTAGGATTAGGAAATTTAATTACATAGGAAGTCCTTCTCTTATTTGTTTATTGGTCCCTGTTGTATCCCAATAAAATACCCTCTTTTGTTGTAGCTAGGGTTAACGTTTTCTGAGTAGAAAAACAAGAAACTCTAGAGAGATTGCCGAGAGATCTAACCATCTTGTGTGAGAGAAGGAAGGTATTTTCGGGAATATGACAGAAGGCTGAAGGTTGAAATCGAGCAGTCGAATCAAAGTCAACGAAAGTTGTCTATTGGATTTGTCGAGATCAAACCAGAGAGATCTCGAAAGTATGATCTTATTCTCGTAGTATAGAACGATAAATTTTTTTTTTGTATTAATTATATATACTGTAACCATGATCTTAGGATTTTTTACGTTCCTCAACACTGACTGCACTAATAATTATAGTCATGTTAGTTCTCCATTCCTTATCCACTCCATGGCTAAGGAAAACAGTGACGATTCCAGGTAATTCCTACTTTTGCGACATTCAAAAGCAAGCTGTGACAATGACTTTGCGATCAGATTAGTCTTCCAAGAGCACATGCCTTCGTCAGAAAATTTAACGGATATGTATATAATTTCTGCTGTAGCAGGATTTTTAGTTAGTTGCTTTTAGGACTGTAACTTGTCCACGTGTAAGATAATTGTTTTATACTTCTTTAAATATATCATGTGTCCCGTAAATTATTATTTTATTTGTGTTTTTTTTATTATGAGTTTGTCCTAAACTTTAGGAAGTAGTTATTTTGTTCAAGATGTGTTGCAGTTTATGACTTGATTCTAGACCACTGAGTTAGTTGTTCGGTTTTTTATAGAATGTAAGCTTGATGCGTTAGTATTGAATTCCCAGTTTGCATTCGGTATATCTTCCTTTATGTTTCTTCTTTTAACTTTAAAGAGTTCTTTCTTTTACTGCATATCCGTATTTTTCTTCAGTATCAAACAATTCTTCAATTTTCTGTTTTTCATCTTCAAAACTAAAAAGGATTAAAACAAACTATGCAACTATTTTTCAATTTAATAATTTTGATTTCCTCTTCAGGTTCATATACGTTAGTACGAAGAAGTTCTTCCATATGAGCAGACAGCCTCTCATACAACAGCTCATTCAACTACAAATTAAATACCGATGTAAGTGAGAATAAATTATTGTGCCTGGGCACTAGGCCTTTCAACCACAAATTTGGCTTCAAAATGAAGCACTTTAGTGCTACTTATCGCAACTAGAGACCATTAGTTGAGAAGCACAACTATGAATGAGAGTATGAAATGGAAAAAGAAAAGAAAAGGGAAACGGATATGGGTTCGACTAGGGTGGGTCAAGTAACCCATAATGTACGAACAAAGTTTATAAATGGGTCTCAGTTCCGAAGAGCTCTCAGTCAATCACCGATGGTCCAAGTCATGTCATTCTCAAAGATCCAGTGACGCACCTCAATTTTCCCGGGGCCCGAACCGAGAGCCACGAAGGCTCCATGACCCGCACCCCAAGCGGATGTGTCCAAGTGACAGATGGCAACTCCGTGGTTGATCTTGGCCCTTGTTTTCGGTCAAACAGATCCGCTTCATAGACCCGGACCTTGGGAACAGAGTGGCAGTAATAGAGTAGATAAGGAAACAGGCTCTGGTGACAGGACACTGACTCCGTCACTTCGCCGCCGTTGATTGCGTTGACCGATCCTATCATCACGTCCTTCTTTGACCCCTCCGTGTTTTGGGTTGTCCGAACCACCACATTGCGACCCAAGACGGAGACGGCGAAGTCGATCAGGTCCTCCGCCGAGCCCACGCACCGCTTGGTCTCCCCCCGGCTGGGTGCCTGCTCGCACTCGCTGAGAGCCTCTGTGATTATGGTCTCCATGGTCGAGTTGTCACTGGCGTGGAAGATTCTCTTGAGCTCAGCGAGCTTCGAGGTCGAAAACGGTAATTTCGACGAAATCACCCGGGGCAAAAACGACCTCTTCGGCATCTTATCCCGAATGTCCGGCATTGGCATCACAGTCCCAGTCTACAGCTCGGTCTCCCTCAAGAATTTCCCCGGCTCCACCAGCCATATATTTACGGCTCTGCCACCGTCCGCCATCGAAGTTTCGCAGAGCTCTTCTTCTTAACGTACGCGGCAAAGGAGACACCCTTTTTGGCGTAGTCTTCGAAGTTGCGGTTAACTCCGTAGATTTTGAATCCAATCGAATGACCCGTCTCCCCCGACCCGTACCCGCTGAACTTGTCCGTACCTCTGTCAAATTGTCCGTAGTTCACGAAATTGACCTTCGCCGCGGCTTTCGCATTCTTCGCGTATGATTGGAAAGAATTGTCTCCGAGATTGTTTTTACCTTTGTAATTCTTGAAAGTATCGACGGCAGAATCACCTCCGTCGCCGTAATTCTTGAAGTAGTTCCGTGGCAAGTGACCGCCGGCCGCGTACGATGCGAAAGTATCGGTCGCCGCGTTCGCCGTCTACCCGTAGCCAGTGAAGGTCGAGTCCATCAAGTTTGTGTCTTTGCCGTAGCTAATGAAGTCGTTAGCATCTCCGTTCCCCTTCTTTCCATAGCTCGCGAACTATTGCGTCCCCGCTGTGGCCCCGTCCGTGTACGTCGTGAACGACTGCTTCCGTCCGCTGCCTTCGGCGGAATAGGACGTGAAGCCGAGGGCATTGGGGTCGTGATACGGGTACCAGAGTTATGGGAAGTTGCCATTGTTAGTGAATAGACTAAGTCAATAGAATAAGTTAGTTGTTAGTGGAGTAGTTAGTGGAGTTTGTGATGCTAGGACCTGGCCCCCTTTTCTTGGGGTTATCCTTTGCTTTCAGTTAATTCTTTTAGCTTTCGTTACTTTGTTTGCCTACAAAAGACTGTATTTTGAAAAGAGGAAAAAAACAGAGTATTATCCTTAAGCCTTTTCTCATCTGTATCTTCTCTCCCTAAATTCAAAACTTAACAGTTGGTATCAGAGCAGGTTTGGTCATGGAAACCCGAGGCAAGACCAACACTGAGTTTCGTAATGAGGTCAGTGAGATCCTAGCCCGCCATGAGTCAAGCTTTGATCTTCTCAATAGCAACTTTAACCAGGTCCATGCCGCATTGCAAACAATGATGACAGATCTCCAAAGCCTGCGTGCCACTCGCAATTCAAAAACTACCGAAACAGAGACAAATCCTTTTGCTCCTGCTGAGACATCCCATCAGCCTACTATGCCAAGAATTATGCAACCCACCTTTGATCGCAGTCACCATCATCTTAAGCTTTCCTTTCCCAGGTTCAGTGGAGAGGATCCGATGGGATGGATATACAAAGCCGAGCAGTATTTCGAGTTCAAAGGCCTCGATCCAACCCACCAAGTACAACTTGCATCCTTTCATTTGGAGGGAATTGCGTTGCAATGGCATCGTTGGTTGACAAAGTTCCGCGGACCACTCACCTGGCCAGAATTTACGCAAGCCGTATTACACCGCTTTGGTCCTACCGACTGTGAGAATCCTTCTGAAGCTCTTTCACGACTCAAACAGACATCGACTGTCACAGCCTATCAGGAGGAATTTGAGAAGCTCTCTCATCGGGTGGATGGCCTACCGGAAAACTTTCTCATTGGTAACTTCATTGCAGGTCTTCGGGACGAGGTAAGAATAGAGCTACGATTGAAACAACCCAGGACCCTTGCAGATGCCATAGGAGTTGCACGACTTATCGAGGAGAAGAACCTCTTGCAAAGAAAATCAAGGAACTTTCTTCGTTCCCAGGCGGTAGCTACAAACCTAAAACCTTCAGCACAACTGACACCAAGCCTTCTAGGACCCCCACCAAATCCAAAACCAGCAAATCCACCCAACCCCGCCAACACCCCAGCAGTCCCAGTTCGCCGCATTACAGGGCAGGAAGCACGTCTTCGCCGTGAGCGAGGGCTCTGTTTCTGCTGCGATGAAAAATATGTGCCCGGACATCGTTGTGAACGGCCCCAATTATTCATGATTGCAGAAATTGATGTTCCAAACGAAGACACAACTAGTGACCCTCCATGTGAAGACGTGGAGACTGATGCACTACCAGAAATATCATTCCATGCAATGACAGGAACTACACACCCTCAAACAATTCGGGTCTTGGGCAAATTGAGAAACAAGGAAATTATTGTGCTGATCGATGGGGGGAGCACCCATAATTTCATCGACCAAACGGTGGCAAAAAAATTTGACTTACCAATCATTCGTGACAAAAAGTTCCAAGTCATGGTAGGTAACAAAGAAATGATTGAATGTGCAGGTCGTTGCTTAGCACTCACCATCATGATCCAAGGTCACTTAGTGCAAGCTGATTTTTGCATTTTGCCAGACGCTGCTTGGCAAGCAGTTCTTGGTGTACAGTGGTTAGAAACGTTGGGCCCTGTTGAGATGGATTATAGCAAGCTCACCATGAGTTTTAAACACAAAGGACAAGCTCGTACATTTTATGGATTGAAGAAGGATGAGTTGGCTCCAATCTCAGATAAGTAACTATTACATTTATCAGGTAAAGGTGTTTTTTTGCAGATTGCTCCTGTTCATCCACTGCCAGAACCTCCTGAAGGTCCGTCGGACTTGCAAAGTCTTCTAGCTAAATTTGCGCATGTGTTCTCTGAGCCAAAACAATTACCTCCACGGTGAGAGCATGACCATCGAATCACAATGCAGCCTAATCAAGGTCCAGTTAGCGTACGCCCCTACCGGTATGCTCATTATCAGAAAGCAGAAATTGAAAGGCTAGTTCGTGAATTCTTACATTCTGGAGTGATCAAGCACAGCAATAGTTCGTTCTCATCCCCCGTGTTGTTGGTGAAGAAGGCTGATGGTTCGTGGAGATTTTGCGTTGACTACCGGGCCCTCAATGCAATCACCGTCAAGGACAAATATCCAATACCAGTAATTGATGAATTGCTCGACGAGCTACATGGTGCCAAATTCTTCTCAAAGCTGGACCTACGGTCAGGTTACCATCAAATACGAGTCAGAGATGAGGATATACATAAGACGGCCTTTCGGACGCACGAGGGTCACTATGAATTCCTTGTTATGCCGTTTGGGCTGACGAACGCACCATCCACCTTCCAGAACCTTATGAATGACTTGTTCCGACTTTATTTGCGTCGATTCATGCTTGTTTTCTTTGACGATATATTAGTTTATAGCAAAACATGGGCGGAACACTTGCAACATCTGCACACGGCTCTGGTAACGTTATCGGATAACCATTTATTTGCAAAATATTCCAAATGTCGTTTTGGGGTTTTACAGGTTGACTATCTTGGGCATCTCATCTCACTAGAAGGAGTTGCAGTCGACCCAGCAAAAGTCAAGGCCATTGTTGATTGGCCGACCCCTACCACGACTCGAGGAGTACGTGGGTTCTTGGGATTGGCAGGATATTATAGAACATTCATTCGTGGATTTGGAGGCATGGCAGCGCCATTGACACAATTGTTGACGAAGGATGGGTTCCAATGGTCTGAGGCATCAAATTCTGCTTTTCTCCAATTGAAGGCAGCCCTTACTTTACCTCCAGTTCTCCAGCTTCCTGACTTTTCACAATCTTTTACGGTAGAATGCGATGCTAGTGGCAAAGGAATTGGGGCTATTTTGACACAAAATCAACGGCCAGTTGCATTCTTCAGGGAGGCCTTGAAAGGGTCGGCTTTAGCGTTGTTAACATATGAGAAGGAGATGTTGGCCATTGTTAAGGCCATTCGTAAATGGCGACCATATCTCCTTGGGTGGCCATTTGTCATCCAAATTGACCAGAAAAGCCTCAAGTACTTACTTGAGCAATGAATCAC
The DNA here is from genome assembly GCA_003260245.2 of Sideroxylon spinosum. Taxonomy (NCBI): domain Eukaryota; kingdom Viridiplantae; phylum Streptophyta; class Magnoliopsida; order Ericales; family Sapotaceae; genus Sideroxylon; species Sideroxylon spinosum. Next base: position 12,677,666 of record QLOD02000001.1, on the reverse strand, counting down.
CACTCCGGCTCAAACACGATGGCTGCCAAAAATATTAGGGTATGACTATACCATCCAGTATAGGAAAGGCAAAGAGAATTACGGCGCCGATGCTCTTTCACGAGTATCCGACTTTCAATTTTTTGCCATCTCACTACCATATGCTGATTGGTGGGAAAAGCCGCAGCAAGAAGTTGCTCAAGACTCTTATTATGATCAATTTACCAAGTCGGATAAGTGTTATAACAGTGGAGGTGTTTGGGTGAAACAAGGAAAGCTCTTATTAAATCCCACCTCAACCTTGATACCGCCTCTCCTAGCTTATCGACACTCCTCTTCATCTGGGTGTCATTTCGGCTTTCACAAGACATTGAATCGACTCAAGCAGAATTTCACATGGTCAAGAATGCGAGCAGTTGTAAAGGAATTCATCCGTAATTGTGAGGTGTGCCAACGTTGTAAATCGGAATGCATACACCCGGCCGGATTGTTGCAGCCACTTCCAGTGCCCACAAAGGTTTGGTCTGACATATCTATGGATTTTATTGATAGTTTACCACCATCTCAGGGGCATACAGTCATCTTAGTCGTCGTTGATCGCCTCACAAAATACGCCCACTTTATTCCGATGAAGCATCCTTATACAGCCCTCTTTGTGGCTAAAATTTTTGTTCGAGAGGTTGTCCGCTTACATGGTATTCCTACCTCCATTATTAGTGACCGTGATCGGGTGTTTATGAGTTCTTTTTGGCAGACATTGTTTAAGCTACAAGGGAGTGAACTTTGCATGAGCTCTAGTTATCACCCACAAACCGATGGCCAAACAGAGGCTGTGAATCGGACATTGGAGCAGTACCTTCGCTGTTTCACCGGAAATGAGCCCAAGCGATGGGTTGATTGGATTCCGTGGGCCGAGTACAGTTATAATACAGCCACCCATTCAGCCACGAAAGTATCACCGTTTGAGGCTGTCTACGGCACTCCACCGCCCAACCTTCTTTCTTACGTTCCTGGTACAACAAATGTGCAGGTTGTGGATGATTTCTTGCGAACTCGAGAAAACATAATGCGAGAGCTACGATACAACTTGAACCTTGCCCGTAACCGTATGAAGCAGCAAGCTGACCAGCATAGGCGTGACGTGGTTTATAATGTGGATGACTATGTTTATCTCAAACTACAGCCATACCGACAACGGTCTGTAGCCTTTCGTCGTTCCCTCAAGCTAGCACCGCGTTATTTTGGGCCTTATAAAATCACAGCTCGAGTTGGTCCTGTCGCCTACCGGTTGGAACTTCCAGAAGGGTCTCAAATCCATGATGTGTTTCATGTAAGTTTATTGAAGAAATATTTGGGTTCAACCCCGCCAGTGTCTTGTGTTCTTTCTCCCACAGATGACAACCACACAGTCATTCCGCAGCCAGCAGCTGTCTTGGATCATCGAATTGTTCAAAAGGGCAAGTACCGACCAAAAACGGAAATCCTTGTTCAGTGGGCTGGAGCACCACAAGAGGATGCAACTTGGGTGAATCGCTGGCGTTTTTCCAAAACGTACCCAAATTTTCTCCTTCAGGACAAGGAGATTCTAAGTGGGGAGGACTGATACGGGTACCAGAGTTATGGGAAGTTGCCATTGTTAGTGAATAGACTAAGTCAATAGAATAAGTTAGTTGTTAGTGGAGTAGTTAGTGGAGTTTGTGATGCTAGGACGTGGCCCCCTTTTCTTGGGGTTATCCTTTGCTTTCAGTTAATTCTTTTAGCTTTCATTACTTTGTTTGCCTACAAAAGGCTGTATTTTGAATAGAGGAAAAAAACAGAGTATTATCCTTAAGCCTTTTCCCTTAAATTCTCATCTGTATCTTCTCTCCCTAAATTCAAAACTTAACAGGTCGGCCATGTTATTGTAGTTCTTGAAGTCGCCGGCGCCGCCGGTTGAGGCCGTGCCGTAACTGGTGAAGCTCTGGCTGGGTATGCCGGAATTGGGGGCATAATTCGAGAACTTATCCCGGTGACGGACCGATCCGCCGCTGTACATCCGGAAGGAGTCCATGGGCAGATTGTCGCCGCTGGAGTAGTTCTTGAAAGAGTCGGCTCCGCCGGAACGACCCGTGCCGTAATCGATGAAGTGCTTGTTGAGGTAGGTGGCGAAGTTTGCGTCTTTGTTGCTGTGCTTTTCCTGCAGGCTGGACGATAGATCGGGAAAGCAGAGCAAGTTCGCCGACGAACAGAAGGGCAGGAGATGGGCGGAGAGTTCTTTCTGGGTGGTGAGTGTGGAGAAAGTTGCCGATTCTACAGCATTCAATGGGGAGGCCTTGTTGAGAAGGAACCAAGGTTTTGGCAAGTCGTTGGAGATCTGTCTCTGCCAGTAACGAATCAGAGAGTCCTTCTGCGTGAATGGGTTCCGCCGGTCGTCACGTCGCCGGCTCCGGCCACACCCACCTGCATTAGCATTCGCCACGTAAAAAACACAAAAATTACACAATATGTGTATATATATATGAAGAGAGAGAGAGAGAGAGAGAGAGATTTGAAACACACCAAACAGCGACATAATAAAGTGAGAGAATTGAAACAACAAACTGAGATAGGGAATGCAAAGGAAACTACAATGGTGAAGAAAGAACTAATGTCAGCTTTGTACATTTTTTTTTACTGGATTTTGAATTGCAGTGACAGTCATGCAGCTAATAACTAGCCATGCAACTAATAACTCTTCACGAGTTTGTTTCGGGAAATTAATATGACAATGTAACATATTAGCGACATGAATCTTACATTGAATGATGAGAGTAAGCACAGGAAGGAGAAGAAGAGAGGACTCGTGTGCTTAGGGACGTGGGGGTTGGGGAAGGGAGCGAGAGTGTTTTGGTTGGCCTGGAGCCTTGTGGCTGCCAGAATTTTATACTACTCTTTCTGTGTACATGTGGGTATTTTATTATTTTTTCATTTAATTATCTAATACAAGTGGGAATAGCTGCCAACTGGGTGTTTGTAACTTTACCAAAAAAAGAAAGTAGCAATGTAATTTCTTATTAGCTTTATTAAAGTTATTGTGGAAATAGGGAAGCTAATGTAAATATCTTAATTCTTACAAAAACTCAATAAATCTCTATAAATTTTTATAAACTTCTTTTAAATTATAAAGAGCAAAAATGTCAAATTAACAAAAAATTAAAAAGTTAACTATCAAAAAGTTATCTTTAATTTTTCTATTTCCAAAAAAAAAAAAAAATAACTTTTTAGTAGTTAGTTACTTAACTACAAAAACACTTAACTCTTTTAATTCACAAACTCAAACTTATATTAAATTCTACAACTTTAACATTCTCTTCAAAAGAAAAAAAAAAAAAAAAAAGAAAAAGAAAAAAATCAAGATTCAATTCTATATCAAGGATATATATATATATATATGTATATTACACATTTCCCAGTAATCAATCTAATGTTGAATGACAATATATATTTTTTTTATGTTTAATCTTTGGAGGAATGTTTAAAATTTTGGTTTGAGATTCTATAAAATTAATTATTTCTAGTTATTGTTGTGATTCTGTAATCTTTGCATGTCATTACATTATTTTATGGGTGTGTTTGGTACACCATAAAATACCAAAAAATTCTAAAAATCTCTAAAAATAATTCATTTGTTATCTCATTGTACGTATTACGAACCCTACACTTAATATTTTATTTTATTTTATTTTTTACTATCCCAAACACCTTATATATATATATATATATGGAGACGTATGGATCTAAACGTTTTTGAAATGAGATTGATAGATTAGTTAATAATTTGGGTTTTGGTTGTTGTGGGGGTGAGGACGGAGAGCCGGCGGCTTAGCAGCGTTTAGGTTATTTATGATTTAATTATTGAGCCTCTTCCCATTGATTTGCGCAAATTATCCTTTCGAGTCAATTTGGAGCTATAAAAAAGATAACTCATCCAAATGTACATTGGTACTTGTGTTTTGGTTTTCAAGTTTTATTTCATGTTATTTTATTTTTTAAAAGGATAGGCATGACAGTAAATTTACAAATGTACAAATGTTAATGAGTTGAATTCATTTCAAATGTATAGATTCATCGTATTTATATTTGATCTGAATTCAATAATAATCGATCCAGTTCAAATTTAAAAGTTATCGAATCCGATCTTATAAGATTCAAATTTGATTCGATTCATATATCTCTATCCAACTTGTTTTAAAACAGACATGTTGGTGCATTTACTTTCAATGGTAAAAATCATTTGGAAAGACATGAATAAACGATTTCGATGTTTTGATATTGACTGCAATACACATATATTAAAAATAAATAAGATATGCAATATTTCATAATTAATATGCAAATCAAGCATTACATTCTTTCATGCATATATGCTTCACTTCATATATATATATATGTATATATGTTTATAGTAGAGTAAAATAGTCAAAATGATTGATATTATTTTACATAAATTTTTTTGTTTTTAAATTTTTTATGGTTAAAAATAATGAGTTTAGTAAATTATTCCAAATCCAAATTCACTAGTTATTAAATTCAATAAATATAAATTCACCAAATCATGAATATCTAATATTCTTCAATCGGATTTGAATCAAATCTGAATCAAGTATGATTCACATACTTTGGATGATTTATCTAAAGTTGTCTATGTGTATCTAAGGATATAGATTTGATAGGTTATTGGGGATGGGTTTAGAAAACACTCGATCATGATATATTGTCAGTGCCTAACATAAAGACATAAAAATATAATTTTAATATTTAGAAATTATTGATAAATCTTATGATAATTATAAAAGTAGAATAGAGGATTTCAAAAACATAATGTTTCTCTTATATATATGTTTTACAACTTTCAGATTATAACACTTTACGTAGAATTATTTTCTTTTCCAAAATTTCTATCTTCATCCTTTTCAAACATTGAATTTGAAATATTGAGACTGCTTTAATTAATAATCTCATAACAATGTTGAACACATCGGAGTTTGTTACTCCTCATCATTTTGTACTTGGGAGCACAAACTTAAAAGTTCTAACAAATTGAATACTGATACATTTTTGGTTATAGATTAAGACTATATTTGATTATACATTTCTCTCTATATATATATACACATTCAAAATTAGGTGGGAGATATGGTATGCGAAAGAGAGGACTTAGCAAAGTAAATTGAATGCAAAAAAGTCAACATCATTTGTGATATTAATCATATGATATTGAAGTTGTTGTCCGATTAAATTAGATGGTTGATTTTGTGATATTATTACTCATAACCTTAGTATTACGAAACTAACATTACAATTCATATTAATTTATTAATTTCCCCTCTTTCAAGTAGATTTGCCTTATGTTGATCCACGGACAAAAGAAATCTTTAACTATACGAGATTCCAGTTCGTTGGGAACTTCTACGGGCCTCTGAACCACAGGCCCTCGTTGTGAGTTGCTAGAATTCGTGGCCCGTGGACTCTCTTCCGGGGACATATATATGGATGGGCTTCTTTACAAAGTACAACGTTGTATATGTGACATGCAAAAGCTCATTTCTATTTAAGGCTTAAAATAGAATCGGAACATTTCACTTTGTCTCACCAGGTTTATTTAAAATCTCAAGATTTAATCGCTAATAATAATAATAATTCAGGGTTTGATTTTTTTTTTTATTCTGTTGCAATGCGTTTCTTTCAGGATGTTTGGATTAAGGATTTTTGAACAGAAAAGAGAATAAAAATAGATTAAAAATTAATTCTCATGTTTGATTTGTGATAGAAAATGCAAAGAAAAATACACAGGATTTGAGAAATTTTAAATAATAAAATTAAATAAATTAATTGATACCTTTTTTTTTTTTACATATTTTTGAATCCATTTAAATAGGTTTTTGTATTTAAGGTTTTATATTTCCTTTTCATTTTTTATATCTCTTTTTTTTTTTTTCCTTACGTTTACTTTTCTCTTTCCTTTTTTTTTTTTGATCAATCATCTTCAAACCCTCATTCCAAATAAACCCTTACACTTTGTTTGGAATGGTGTATTTTATAGAATTTAATTTTATTTGGTGAAAATTCTTATAAATTCTTACATTTGGAATTAAAATAAGATTATATTAATTTATTTCATAATTTAAATTTTAAAATTTCTAGATCATTTGAGATTTAATCTAAAATAATAAAATTTGATGAGAATTCATTACTTTCTTAAATCATTTAAGTAAATTGATAAATTTACTCTCATATATCCTATTTATCATATTTTCTTTTTCTTATTAATATAGTCAAAATTAGTATTTCTCGTAAATCAATTCAATTTAATTCTTAAATTCAAATATTTATTTTAAACACAATTTCATTTATCAAATCAAATCAAATTAATTTCTCTATTTAATCAAATCAATTATGAGAGATGAATATCTTCAAACGAGTGTTAATGCTTAGCACATGCAGGTACCCACAAATAATAATAAGAATAATAAGAAGAAGAATAATAATAATAATAATAATAATAATAATAATAATAATAATAATAAGATGCATAAGTTTTGAGATATTTTGCAAATAAAGTTTTATCTATTTGATCCAAATAATTAGAGCAGAAATGCTGTTGATTAATTCCACATATATCTGATTAATATTTTTTACTTACAATAGCAAACAAAAATTTACACTTTATTTCCGTTGACCCTACTCAAGCAGAACAGGAAAAAAAAAAAATAATAATAATTCAAAAAAAAAAGTAATATAAAAAAATCTTTTATAATGAATATTATAATCCAACAAAAGTGTACAAAGAGTTTTCTGTTCATTATTTATATATACTACAACTCTAAAAATCAAAATATATAAGAAACCGCATTATGAACTCTCTGTAGAAAAGTAAGTCCAAAATCAATTTAATTCTAGTCTGGTTTTGAAATAAACCAATGCAGGAACTCATCGATAAAATACAAAAGAAAAGATAAGGGATGTTAACCAATTTGATTTATAACCGGCTTAAATAAGTGGCCTTAATTAGGGTCCGTTTGGAACACCATTTTTTTATGAAAACCTCTGAAATCATCTATTATACTTTTACATTTTCTTTCCCTCCCAAATTCAAAAAAAAATGACATATTTACCAAAAAAATAATATAACTACAATTCCGTTAATCGAATAGGAAATTTTTTTTTGGAGATGTCATTACGAGATCGTGCGCTACAAAATGACACCCACTTTGCCTTTTTTTTTTTGAGTTTTTGAAAACCGTCCCAATGGAATATTCCAAACCGTCCCGACGGAATGACCATTTTGTTTATTTTTTTTTTCAGTTTCTGCATACTGTCCCGACGAATTTTCAAACCATTACGACGGATTTTTACTACCGAAAATCATCCCTACGGATTTTCAAAATCGTTCCAATGGATTTAGTCATGTCTTCGCAAAATTTTCAGACTAACCGTCTCAACGCGCAAAAAATTCGTTGGAACGGATTCGGCACATTTATCTCTAAATTTTGTGGTTTGAGTTAGGCGTGCTAAACGATAAAAAGTGATTCAAATCATATTTTTTATTGTCTTTCGCTGCCTTTTGTTGTTCCAAAAACACCCTCAGCCCATGCATGAAATTGGTTAAGTTCTCCAGCATAAAACTCAATATCGATAGCCAGTGATTTGATTGAATATTGGAATCATGTGTATGTATATATATATTCTGTAATGAAACAGAAGTAGGGAACCAGCAGCGAAGTTCATAATAAATGGAGTTCACACTTCCATAACTTCCATGACAAACAACAGGATGTACAGTAAGATGAGAGATGGAGAAGAGATATATGCGGAAAAGGAGATTCAAAGTATTGAATTAGTCGTCCAAGAAGATCTAAGCTTCAATTGCATTTGCCCTTAGAATACACTTGGATCAACTCATTTGGACAGCTCAGATCAGAAGCGGACAAACTCAACCTCAACTATACAAGTATTCCATTAGCAACGAGTAGGATGGAACCAAGTGGAGTGGTAGGGAAAAGTAATAACGTTGGGACAGAAGAAAAGATGGGTAAAACTTCTAGAATAAAACATGAGATGACAACCCAAGGCGGGTCAAAAGCAAGTGGACGGCGCCAAGGCTAGACGGGTCGGGCAGATTGGGTCAAGTGGCTTACGAATCATAATAAATAGACTGCAAGGAGCACCGGGTCGAGAGAGTGGCCCAAATTGATAAGGTCATCCATAGATGCAAAGTAATCATCATTGGGCTTGGCCCCCCAACTAATCTCTAAGGGGTAGTTATAGTAGTTACTTACTAATAGTTGAGATAACCATGATTAAGCTTAACCAGGAGTAATTAGTTACAATGAACCACCATAAAAACACTATTGTAATTGAAAATGATATGAAAAATAATATTTCTGAGAAATCTATTTTCTCTTTAGAAGGATTGAAAGTCCTCAAAATCTTCCGCATTTTTCATTCCCAATTTCATCCCTCCCTTCACCCTAGATAGGTAGAGGAAAGCAAGGCGGTGCACTCCATGTACACACACACACACACACAAACTTATTGATTCTTGTTGGATGTAAAACACAAACATAGTAACAAAATAAAATAAAAAGAAAAGAAAAG
>QLOD02000001.1:12586113-12606389 GCA_003260245.2 Sideroxylon spinosum | reverse complement strand
CGGACAGAAGAGAGATTAGCCTAATGGGCTGTATAATTAATTCTCACTCGCTCCATAAATTTTCCTAAGCATTTTTTTAATACTTAGGTATCCGAATTAATTTGAATACCTCTTAAAATTTTAAAATTAATTATCGAATAAGTTATTTAAAATTAACGATTATATAAGTTTTTTTAAATTTTAAAAAGACTTAAATTAATAAAACTGAGTAAGACTTAAGTTAATAAAACTGAGTTTTACCAATTGAGTTAATTTCTTATTAGTATTCAAATTCATTGCTTAAATTTCATGTTTCATTTAATTTTCACTCAGTCCATAAATTTGTGTTTACTAATATTCACATCCTTCCTTAAGTTTCAAAATATGAATCTCCCTTAAAATTTTGTTACTTTTCATGTTACTTTTCATGTTATGTTAAAAGAATCAAATAAAAAACTATAAAAATCAAATTTCTTTAAAATGTAAGATAAAATTAAAATCTTCATTTTTTTTTCTTGTTCTATCAAATTAGTAAAAAATATTTTTTCGCTAAAGTCAAAAATAGGATAATTTGATCACTTAGTTTTTGGTTAAAAATACATTCATCTTTGCAATTTTTTTTTCTTAACTTACATATACCTCATTATGAATAAAAGATTGTATATAGACGTACCGCTATCAATTGTTCTTTTAATCTAATGCATTAATAGACACGAATTAAATTATGAAATACGTTTAAACATAATAAACATATACACTTAGTAAAAATTTAAAATTCTAAATATTTTACAATTAGTATTTAAATAATAGTTTTCTAGTAGGAAAATTTTCAATATAATAAAATTTTCAACTAAAGGTATAATTTGTAATCATTTTTCACTTTGGTGTATGAAATTATATTCTTTGGTCCAAAAATTTATACAACTTTAACCATATAACTATACACCCTGGCCCATAAAATTATAGTGTATAAATTTGTTCACTTTTATACATAAAACTATACAATTTGCCGTAAACACATGGTTTATCTTCATTTTTAAAATTGCTCATCATAGTCCATAAAGTGGATCACTTTGATTCTTAAAATTAATAATTCACCTTGATTTTTAGAAGTGTTCACTTGTTCCATTTGTATATATTGGTACATGAAATTGTCCACCTTGATTTATAAAATTGGACACCTTGGTCTATAAAATTGCACTCCTTATTGTATATAATTTTCTCACATTGTTCCATGAATTCAATTACAGACGCTCGTTCAAAAAATTGCACATGTTATTCACTTTGGTCTATAAAAATTGGTCACTTGTTGTCATAAAATTGTTCAAAATTATTTCCTAAAACGGTTCATCTTTCTCTAAAATTGTTCAACTTCATCCATAAAATACTCCACCTTTGTCAAATTGTCCACCTTCATCCATACACAAGTCAACTATGTATAAGTTAATTCGATGAATAATGAGATAAGTAATATCATTTAGGGATGAGTTATGTAATGGGTTGATTCATGAGTTAATAGGTTTTATTTGAACCAAATCGATAAATGAGTTAATGATTATTTGGATGAAAAATCTAACAAATTCACATTAAAATTCCACATGGAATGGATTTAAATTCGAAATTTCTTCCAAGAAATTATATTCATTTTGAAAAATTTTAAATCCTCAACTTTCTGAATTATCACCATAATAAATATAATCACAAAATTAAATAAAATTATTTAAGAAGAACAAAAATTTCAGTTATTATATAAAATACATAATCACCAAAATTTATCTACATTATAAATTCAAAATTCAAGTTATCACAATTAAAAATATATATATATAAAAACAAAATAAGCAATTACTCTTATAATGTTACACCTTTAACTTTTTACTTGCATAACAAGTTCACCCTACAATAGCATATAAACAATCATTAAAAAAGGGGGTAGCATGTACTTGATTAGTTCTAAGAGATTGGATGATGCTAAAATTTCAGGGGATAAGTTTTAGAGGGGGTATAAGATAAGATGAGCTATTATTTTTAGAGAGTTGGCCCACATTGATGTGATGTTTATGGAGAGGGATAACTTTTAACTTGGTTTGGATGTTTTATAAATAAAAGGGGGTGAATAATGGAAAAAATAGTCAAATGACTCTTTTGCCTTTGCAGTGTCCCAAACTTTGTTATCTATTAAATTAAATATTATATTTTAAAATCAACTCTCTTTAATTATTTTTGGACAATTTGAAGTTATATTATTTATTTCATTGAAAATTTATTTTTTTATAAATTTATTTAAAGAACTTTTTTTTAAATATATACTTTTGAATGGTTAGTTATTATCCAATTTTTTTTTAATTATATTTATTTTAACTTGTTGGCTTATCTATTACTTTTTTATTAACATTATATTTATTTTGATCAAATTAACAATACTGTTAAAAAAGATTAAAAACGTCAAAAACAAAGAACTTAAAGGGGGATAACTTTTAGCTAGCCCTGGGGGTGCCCAAAAATTATCCCCAAAGGAGGAAAAGCTAAGAGGGGGTAAATTTTGTTATCCAAACAATGGTAAAAATATGGAACCCACACTTATGAGGGGTAAAAGTTTTTGAGGAAACATTTTCCTTCATCCAAACGGGCCCTAAGGGATTTAAATGGGACAGGTATCATAAAATATCTAATTTGATCAAATTTGTTAAAAATTTATTAGAAAATACCCCAATAGGATTAAAATAGATTTGGAATTAAAATTTAATATATATGCGGATTTGAAATTCGTATGTAGGGTATTCGATACCCTGTATTCAGTCCTTATTTATACTTATAGGATATTTAATATCTAATACCTGTCAAGTACCAGCTAAATATCAATTTAATATAATATAATATAATATATATTCATTATAAAATATAATATTGATTTGAAAGTCTAATAAGTAATTTCAAAACATATTCAACTTATTTAAATTTTCAAGTGAAATTGAAACCCAATACAAATAATTTTTGTTATATATATGTGTCTTCAACTAGTTTGAAATAATTTTCTTATCGTATGAGATAATTATAACTTACTTTATTAATTTACAAAAAAACTTAAAATTGCAGAAGTCATATTTATGTAATGATTTTTTGAGTATAGTATTATTTATAGGTTATTATTATAAATAAATATTTTTATGAGTATTTATATAAATTTTGTAATGTGATATTACTAGTTTTTTTTAATTTTAAATCGGTATTTAACTAGTTTTATAAAATGGGTCCCATGTAATTTGACCAGTTGTGTTTGATTGGATTTGGTGAGTTTGGAACTAGATGGATTTAGGATTCCAATTAAAAAAATAAATGAGTCTGGGATGATAATAATAAGTAGAAAATAAACGGATTTGATAATTATAATCATTAATTGGACATATATCATATCTGTTTGTATCTCTATTAGCTCTATTTTTTTTTTTTAATAAAATTTTTTGCCAAAATTTGATTTTTTTATTTAAGAAAATTTAGGCATGTTATTTATATCCATAAAAAATATTTTAAATAAGAAAATTCTCGTAAATGTGAGAAATTGAATTTTGATTAAACGAAAGGTATATAAAACGAAGAAAATAAATAAATAAATAAATGTACACACGCATGCCGAAGCTTATCCTTCCAAACCGAGAGAGGGGAGGCTGCAGTAATGGATTACCGGCGCGGCTGCAGTAGGGACAAAACGACGTCGTTTTGGTGTTATTACATCAAAACGATGCCGTTCTATTCAAGTGTAAAAACCCAGACTTAAGTGGAACGGCGTCGTTTTTGGGCATCCGAACACCACTAAGGATGCATTTGGAGTGATAAAATATGAGATAAAATATAATTCATATAATAAAATAAAAAATAAATAAGATTAAAATTTTTTAATATTTTTCATCATCTTTCCTATCTTTTGACACTCTAAAAGGGGCTTAAATTTGTTTAGCTCAAAATAACCTCAAATCCAGGTGTCCGCCCTGCACTTGGCCAATATATGTGTGTCAAACTCAATGGAACGCCCTGAGCTGACTCCAAGGATCATAAGGATATGATAATACACGTGGTAAGCGAATTTATTTGATTCGTCCGACGTTGTCCATACGCGGACTCCAAGCATTTCTTCGTCCCGAAGAAAATTCCACAACCAAAAAAAAAAAAGAAAGAAAAGCAAAAAAATAGAAAGAAAGTGTCGAGGTCTATAATACATATATATATTATAATCGAAGCTCTGCCCATAATCTCACTTCTCATGTTCGTCTCAGTGGGCAGATTTAATTAGATTGAGAGAGTTGAGAACTAATGGAGTGTCCTGGCGATGAAGTTGCAGAGGTTAACAATGGCGAGGAAAAGCGTGATCCTCAGTCTCTTCTTACTTCGCCGGAGAGGGACTTCCTCATTCGTAACAATGGCGATCAGGTAAAATCCCTTGTTGTTGCTATTTGCAGTTATATATGTGGATGACTGTACTTCTATGGCAGTTGTTAACTGAGATTTTTGTCTTCTTTATTTATTTATTTTTATCATGAAAAGCAGGGACAAGCTTTACACAATTTATACTTACATTATTACTGGTGTTGTTTAATTCTTTGACGCAGAATTTTGTCTGTTTGGTAGAAAATCTGCCATGAAAGGGGAATTGGGAAAGCATGCATGGCTATTACGTAATTAATGAAAATTAGATTAGCATATTTAGAGGAAGGGTAAATTACACTTAATAACTTTTGTATTTTACAATCAATCCTACTTGAGGAGGTAATTTAAATAATTTCAATTTACATACGTAGTTTCTAAATTTTCTACTTCATAATTTTGATTTATCCATTCCATTGTTATATTAGTGTTAAAAAAATGATAAAAAAACGATAATTTTCATTGCATACAAATACGTGATATTTTATGTCAATAAATTGCATATAATGAGACAAAGTAGGAGAGATTAAGACGCTTTGGTTGGATCAATGATTTGCTAAAGGGAAAAAAAAAAAGTGAAGGTCCGAAATCATTCTTCGTGTTTGGTTCGTGATGAAAAATGAAAATTAAAAAAAAAAAAAAACTAAGATTTGAGAAATTAAAAATAATTAAATTAGAAAATTAATTTATAGATAAATGATTTATTTTTTTAATTAATTCAAGTAAAATTATGAATTTAAGATTTTATATTTTTTTTTCTCTTTTCTTTTTTCTCTCTAAATTTTCAATATAAGCATAGATTAAAAAGTATTAAGAAAAAAGTGAGACAATTTAAACTTTAAAGTACAAGAATCATGTATGATTAGAGATAAAAGTACAAATTTGCTAAGTATAGCTTACCCTTACAGAAATCGCTATATTTTGACAGAAGTTTATGTTGTTTTTGGGTTAGCTCTGTATTGATGGGTGCATGCGTGTTTTTTTGCTTTTTCGGAAGAAGGAACCAAATCTACGTACCTCCGGTTAGTTCTCGAATTATGGACCAAATATGCCAGCGGTAACTTCTTAAAAATTGCCTCCCGCGTGGCCGTGTGTATATATGTCTGTGAGTAACGAAGTGTGTCGTAATTGGACCAATTCTTCAGATTTTTCTCTTAATTAACAATTTTATTTATTTCCATCTTGGGATAGAGTGAATCAACTGGTTTGGCTGCTGAAATGATTATATCAGAGTTACTATGTTATTCCAAGTTGAAAAATATATAGAAATAAATATGATAAATTCCGAATGATGCAGGTCAAAATTGCCAGCCTGAAGGGGAAAAAGGTGGGGTTATATTTCTCAGCATCATGGTGCGATCCCTGTCGACGATTCACCCCAAATCTAGCAGAAGTTTACAATGAACTGGCCCCAAATGGAGATTTTGAGATTGTATTCGTCTCCTGCGACGAAGACGATCAGTCATTTGCCGGGTACTTTTCGAAGATGCCATGGCTTGCCATCCCATTCTCTGATTCAGACACGCGAGACCGCTTGGATGAATTATTCAAGGTGATGGGGATACCTTACCTTGTAATCCTCGACGAAACTGGGAAGGTTTTGACAAAGGAAGGAGTTGCCATCATTCGGGATTATGGAGCGGATGCGCATCCATTCACCTCTGAAAGGATCAAAGAAATCAAGGGGCAGGAAGAGGCAGCAAGGAGGGAGCAATCCTTGAAATCTATATTAGTCTCACGCTCCCGTGACTTTGCGATAACAAATGGGAAGGAGGTGAGTTATTGAGATTGAAACATTCGCAATTTAGCTCCTTTTAACTTGCTATTAAATTGCTTGCTGTTATACATACAGAAGGTACCTGTCTCTGAGCTTGAAGGGAAGACCATAGGCCTGTATTTTTCATTGTCTTCGTATGAAAACTGCCTTCAGTTTACTCCAAAACTCGTTGGAGTTTATGAGGAATTGAAGGCCAAGGGGGAGAATTTTGAGGTTGTTACGATACCCCTCGACGGCGAGGAAGAATCCTTCAACCAAAGCCTCAGTGGGATGCCTTGGCTCTCGCTACCCTTCAAAGACGAGAGTTGTCTTAAGCTGGCTCAGTACTTTGAGCTTTCAACAATACCTGCATTGGTTATCATTGGTCCAGATGGGAAGACCCTTCATCCTGATGTTGTCGAGATCATTGAGGAGCATGGCACCGAGGCATACCCATTTACACCAGCAAGGCTTGCTGAGCTTGAGGAGATAAAGAAGGCAAAACGGGAATCGCAGACATTGGAGTCGATTTTGGTCTCAGGAGATCACAATTTTGTAATTGGCAAAGATGGACTCAAGGTATAAGACTTTTGGCAAAAAAAACTTTGAAAAATACTAAAAAAATCTAAAAATTATTCACTTTTTTATCTCATTGCACGAATTACAAACTCATAACTTATTTCATTTTATCTCATTTTTTATCACTTCAAATGCATTGATCAAATGTTACTGTTAACTTCTATGCTGTCGGCTCTAAGAGATTCTATTCTCATTAGAAGATCCTAATACTCTCACCTCATAACTGTGGTTTTGGGATTGAGTTCTATCCTAACAGTTACAAAATGCCAATGATTATTATTATTTTTTAACCAGTACATCCCTTTCAGCTACTGCTGATCATCTCTGATAAGAAACTCATTTCAGGTTCCTATTTCTGATCTTGTTGGGAAAAACATCCTCCTCTACTTCTCAGCACACTGGTGTTTCCCCTGCCGTGTTTTCCTACCAAAGCTTGTTGAAGCATATCACCAAATCAAGGCAAAGGACAACGCGTTTGAAGTCATTTTCATCTCTGGCGACCGGGAGCAAGCCTCCTTCGAGGAATTTTTCGCCAACATGCCATGGCTGGCGCTTCCCTTCGGAGACGAGAGGCTGGAATCTCTGAAACGCACTTTTGAGGTCCGTGGAATTCCTATGGTGGTCGCCCTCGGGCCAACCGGCAAGACTGTGACGACAGAGGCTAGAGAGCTTATAATGTATCACGGAGCCGACGCTTATCCCTTCACCGAGGAACGATTGAAGGAGATTGAGGCACAGCATGAGGAGATGGCGAAGGGGTGGCCTGAGAAGGTGAATCACTCGCTCCATAAACATGAACTTGTTCTCACTCGACACCAGGAGTATTTGTGCGATGGTTGTGATGAAGCAGGGAAGTTGTGGTCGTTCCATTGCGAAGAGTGTGAATTTGATCTGCATCCAAAGTGTGCTGTGGAAGAAGATGTGGGAAGCAAAGGTGATGCTGAAGAGGATGTGGAGGGAGGAAAAAAGCCCGGAGAAGGATGGGTTTGTGAGGGAGATGCCTGTTTTAAAGGTTAAGTGAGTTTGATTTTATTATATAACCCTTTGGCAGTTTCAAACTCACATTTCACTATGGTTCCTTCCTCCTATTTTATAATAAGCTTTGGCAATTAATTCTAGTTTAAGCTTTGAAGGAGTGTATTTCTGTCTCTTTTATTTCCTCTCGGTGTGTAATTATAGACCATCAGTGCAATTAAACTTCGAAAAACCTTTTCTATTACGTAGTTTATGTTTGAAAGGATCTGTCATGTATGACATATATATATATACATATATATGTGTGTGCGCGCGTGCTCGGTTCTAAATTCTGAAAGTGCTCGGAATTATAAAAGTTCGTTTATATTTATAATTCTTACAATGAATTATAAATTTAAATTTTAGAAAGATTTATAGAGTTTTATAAAATTATGTAAAACTTGGGTTTTTTATCAAAAAATAAAAATAAAAAATCTTTAAAAAAATTCTAACTTTTTATCTCCTCTAAATTATGAACTTATAATTTTTATTGATTTTTACTATTTTTTTTTCTTGTTACTCTAGACACAATCATAATTATCGGAATCTTCGAAATTCAAAAGGAATCAACACCTGCAACATGTTGCAATATTTTTAGTATTTCTTTAAATAAGTCAAAATAATTTTTTAATAATACAAAATTAGATTAGCCAGTAGGCGATAAGCTGGACACAGAAGAGTTGGTAGAACTTATTAATCACACAAAACGAAAGCCATGTGAAATTGAAGAATTCATGGGAGCTTACTTAACACCAGAGGCTTTGTTCCCAAGCAACGTTTTTAATGTTTCTTTATTTTATTTTCAGGAGTTTTAAATGTTTTATTAATTTCTTATTAAAAATTATAAAAAAATGTTTAAAGAAAATATAGAAAATTGTTATTAACGGTTGTTTTTGTATCCATATAGCTTATCTACTTTTTATTCATTTTTTACATTTAATTTTCGTTAAAAGTGTTAATAATATACTTCAAAATCCATTTTATAAAAAATTTCATTAAAAAAATTCAAACAGAATTATGCTATGATTTTTTACCTCTCTAATTTTTTTTTTACATAAATCTATTATTCGTATAATTATATATATTTTTACTTTCAAGATATTATTTCTCTTCTCACACTTGATTCAATGAAGTTTTATTCAACACTTTTTTATTTTTCTCGATCATAAATATTGATATTTTATCAAATTAAGATATAAAAAATAATTATAGTGAACAGTTTAGAAAAATTAATACGGTGTATTGTTAAATAAAGAATTTATTAACTAAAAATTATTTTTAATTATATTTTAAAAAATCTATTGGGAAAAATTGGCTAGAATATATTTTCAAAATATATTATCATTATTATTATATTTTTCATTTTAATTGGTGGTGAGCACTTTTTTGTGATGTCATTTTAGCATCACATTTAATTTTGGTTTAGGAAGCACACCGCCAAACCAATCCTTCTGATACAAAAAAAGCACAAGAAAATTGAACCTCTAAGGACCAAAGGGTTCGAAGTTTGAAAAAGCTGCGATCTTTAAAACGCTTAAACTTATTATTAACAACAGATAAAAAGCCAACGTGACTGATTCACAGCCAGGGGGGCATTCTCGCTTGTCCGTGTTGACCGACCAATAGTCGTCGTCTTCTTTCCTCTTCCCTCTATCCACAACTCTGTATATATATATATATGTAGAAGAAAGATCGAATCTGACAGAGACAGCAACGACGAAAAAGCATCGGAATAATATCAACAACATCAAGCAATCCGATTCAAGAAAATCTGGGTTGAAGAAGCTATGGCTAGCGACCTCACAATTGATCTTGTCTCCCTTCTTTCCTCGTTAGATAGGGACTTCCTCATCCGCAACAACGGTGACCAGGTACCACCCATCACAGATAGAACTTCAATTTTTCTTTTTTCTTTTTTTTTTTTTCTCTGAATTTTCATATGAAATGAATTGATTTGAGGCTTATAATCTTTGTATACGAAAGGAAATTTTTGGATTTTGTCCATTAATGGGCGATATTCAGTGGATAATTTATATTATGGGTGTGTTTGGAATAAAATAAAACAATACAAAACTCTACAAACTATTATAAATACGAATTACGTGATTGTAAAATTTAATTTTTATAAATTTATACGATTTTATACAATTTCAAACCTAACCTATATTGTGACAGGCAAATATATATCTATACAGATTTACAGACCAGTAAAATGTCAATTCAATTTGTTGAATGTCTATTTTTTTATAGTTTAAACTTTTAGATGATTGATAACTTAACGTAATTTCAGAGTTTGGTTTCAGAGGTTTTGGTTTGAATCTTATTATCTTTTATTTATTATCGTACATTTTATTTTTTGTATTGGTGCACTTGTTTGATTTGATTGTTTGTCTTTACTCTACTTGCAAATTGAGATTCACACGAGGTTGCATGTGAAGAGAAATGTTGAAATAACTTAATATACGTTGTTGTTAAGTTCATTTTTTAATAGTTTAAACTTTTGGTATAATTGGAGATTTAACACAATTTGATATTTTCAGGTTAAAATTAGTAATCTGGTAGGAAAGATAGCGGGTTTATATTTTTCTGGGTCATGGTGCGGACCTTGTCGCCGTTTCACCCCAAATCTGGTTAAAGTTTATGAAGCTCTCTCATCTAAAGGGGACTTTGAAGTTGTGTTCATCTCAAGTGACAGGGCTGACGAAGCATTTGATGCTTACTTTGGGAAAATGCCATGGCTGGCCATTCCATTTTCTGATTCTGAGACAAGAAAGCGCCTTAGGGAATTGTTTAAAGTTAGGAGTATTCCTAACCTTGTGATCCTTGATGGGAATGGGAAGGTTTCAAGTGATCAAGGGGTTAGGATCATAGGAGAATATGGTGCAAAGGGTTACCCGTTTACACCCGAAAGAATCAGTGCTTTGAGAGAGGAGGAGGCTGCCAAGATGGAACAATCCTTGAGGTCTATCTTGGTTTCCAGTTCTCGCGATTTTGTGATTTCAAACAGTGGAGTTAAGGTATTATTTATACAATTAATTGCTGTATTTTCTCTGATATAGTTTTCTTACTTTTGGTTGAGAGTTTTTCAATTCGTTGTCGTTGTAATGATAATGGCCTTTATTGTGTTTGTTATAAGATTCCTGTTTCGGAGCTTGAAGGGAAGATGGTTGGCCTGTATTTCTCGGCCACTGCTCATAGAGGATGCCTTGAATTTAACCCGAAACTCGTGGAGTTTTACAAGAAACTCAAGGAAAGAGGCGAGAATTTTGAGATTGTCTTAATCTCTCTGGATGACGAAGAGAAGAATTTCAAGCAAGGTTTTGACAGTATGCTCTGGTTAGCATTGCCTTTCAACGACAAGAGCTGTCAAAAACTTGCCAAATACTTTGAGCTTACAGCCCTTCCAACACTGGTCATAATCGGCCCAGATGGGAAGACTCTAAATCCAAATGTGACGGAAGTCATTGAAGAACATGGTGTTGAAGTGTACCCTTTTACGCCTGAGAAGCTCTCGGAGCTTGCTGAGATTGAGAAGGCCAAACCTGAAGCACATGCTTTGGAATCAATTTTGGTTTCTGGCGAAAGAGATTTTGTGATTGAAAAAAGTGGCTTTAAGGTATGTATGTCCTTGTAGTTTCTACAGTTTAGTGTAATTGACAATTTGACTTCTTAGGAAGATGAAGATGAAGATGGGAGTTATTTATTTACTTTTTTGGTATGGAAACTCTTGTTAGTGAAACTACCCTTTTTCTCATTGATTAGGTCCCAGTGTCTGAACTTGTTGGAAAGAACATTCTCCTCTATTTCTCTGCGGAGTGGTGTCCCCCATGTCGTGCTTTTCTACCCAAATTTATTGAAATGTACGAGGAGATTAAAGCCAAGGACAATGCATTTGAAGTGATTTTCATCTCAAGTGACCGTGACCAATTCTCCTTTGACGACTACTTTGCAAGCATGCCATGGTTAGCCCTCCCATTTGGCGACGACAGAAAGGCGTCCCTCCAACGCAGGTTCCAAATCAGAGGAATCCCCGCTGTTGTAGCCATCGGACCTAGTGGGATGACCCTCACAACACAAGCCAGGCAGCTCTTGCAGATCCACGGTGCAGAGGCCTATCCCTTCACCGAAGAGCACTTGAAGAAATTGGAGAAAAAGCTCGAGGAAATGGCGAAGGGGTGGCCTGAGAAAGTGAAACACCAACTCCACGCAAAGCACGAGCTCGGACTGATTCGTCTCCGTGGATACGAATGCGATGCATGTAGCGAGATGGGGCATGGTTGGTCTTTTCACTGTGATCCTTGTGACTTCAGTGTCCACCCAAAGTGTGCTCTCAAGAAAAATGAAAAAACAAAGGATGAGTACCCCGTGGTGAAGGGTGAGGGATGGGCCTGTGAGGGGGATGTCTGCCATAGAAAATGAGAAAGCAAGTGTATAGGTTCATAACACTCTCCATGTATACCTAAGCTTTATAAATATGTATAGTCATGGAAGTTTCTTGTGTGATATATCCCATGCGAAATAGGAGTTCATTCTACTTTGTATTTGTGAACAGTAGTTGTGATTGCCATGGCTGGAACTTGGACATGACCTTCAAATAAGAAATGTACTATGGCGCTTCTGATTGGGTGTCTCAAGCTTGAGAGGAGTATTGTTGGACTGGTTGATGTTTTTAATCTACCCATTGTAGAGTGAAATTTCCGGCTCCCACTTCAAATAGATATTAGCTCTACATTTTTGCATATCAACAATCAAAGGTTTTTATTTGTTGAAGAAGTAAAGAGTGATTTTTTTCAAGAGGGGAGAAAAAAATGATCGACAAAACAAATCCGTTGTTAACAAGGATGGTTCTGGAAAGGTGGCTGGCCCGACAAAATGTTCCGTTAGGACAAGCAACCTAGATCAAATGGAGCGAAATTTTGAAGAAAACTACCAAATGAGGGCACAAAAAATTAAATTTACTCTAACTTCTTATTTTTAAATTTTAATTGGTTTAGAAAAATGAAAAACAAAATAATTAGATCCTTGGTAAAAAAATTATTTGGTTCACTAATAAGAAATAATATGCATAATTAACTTTATTTGAGGATAACTTTGTGTAATTAAGTTGCTCTCCCCACTCATATAATTATAATCTTAATAGTTCACAACAAATAAGTAAATAAAAATAATTTATTTTTCCCATAATCCAATCTTTTTTAGTTTTTTCAAATGGGTTAGGATATTTGTGTGTTTAACAAATACATCTAAAAGATAATATAAATAAGAATTACCCCACATTGAAAATATAATAGATGAGTGTGTATATAACATAATAAGATATTAACGATAACTCATGATCTTAATTATAAGTATTTTAAACATAAGTTCAGGATGAGTTAAAATTTTTTATAAATAAAGTTAACAAAAATAAGAAGAGATAAAATAGGAAAATCATTTAAAATTTTAGTTATTTTAACACTTTCTGTAAAATGTTAACAGTTTATTTAATTGAAAAAATCAATGTTAATAATATTTTAAAATAAGGAAAATAATTGTAATTTTTAAATATTAGAGATGATAAATGTAAATACCTAAATGTTAAGAGAAAGCATGCATAATTTATCCAATTTTATAGTTTTATTTCGTAAAAAATAACTACGTAGTAAATTAATAAAAAAACTCTCAAATAAAATTCCAAGTTACCATAATTTAATTTAGAAAGAATGAAAGACAACGTTTATTTTTATTGCATAGAAGCCGTTTTGAAACCAAACACCTTTTCAACAAACCAATTTCTACAAAATTCTGTAACAGTAAGCAATTCACCGAGTGGAAGGCTTATTTATTTAGGGAGGATTCGGGTTTTTATATTAGTATGGCTAAATTAAAATTTTGAGGTAAATAGAAATAAAATTAAAAATATAACGGGGATAACATATGAGAAAAACAAGTATAATTTAAAAAAAAATATCAAAATCAATAAAATTTTAGTGTAATTTTTTAAATTAACGGGGATAATTATCTCTGTTCCGTCTTTTGTATTTATTTATTTATTTTTCTCAAAAATTAAAAATAAAAATTTTAGTATTTAATTTAGTCATCTTTGTTATTCTATTACTAATATTTTCTTCTTTGCTCAAATTTCAATCTCTCTCTCTCTCTCTCTCTATCTTTTCATTTTTCTTTTCTTTTTTGTTTTTAATAGGAAAAGGGTGGTAACAGTAGAATCTGAAGACGTTAACTTTACCCCGCCTGTCGAGCATCGAGTGCTACTGTTGCCTCCACCGAACCATGTAGAGAAAGGAGTAGAAAAAGATTAAACCCAACTAATTAAAGGCCGATTTTCTATTGGAAATTCGGACTATTCGCACAGCAATCTCGAGTTGGTGGGAATATTCTGCTTTTAAACCCCTCTGGTGAGTGCTTTTCTATGAATCTCAGCTACAAAATTGTTCAAAAAGTCGCATGGGTATATGCTTATGGTGTTTGCAGATCTTTCTGTAATTATTTTCATACGTTCATTTTTATCCTTTTGGGGATTTTCCTGGGACTTTGGCAGGTGGTTTTCCTGTTTGCAAGTTTTGTGATTCAGTAATTTTGTCTATCTTCATGTTGTTGTTTCATTTTATTTATAGTTCTACCTGGGTGCTGCTTTTTGTTAAATTCAGGCTAAGCCTTCTTTACTGATGATTCATAGACTTTAGGAAATTTTGAAGCTCAGATGGAACTGGGTAATACTTAGTTATTTGAGGTTGGATTTGGATACTTGTGTTGGCTTTTTCTCTCCTCTGTGATTTGGGATGCAATATGCCATTTTGATTTGGGATGGTCTGCTTATGTAAGAATTTAATATTAGACTTGTTTAAGTTACTATTTGCTATTGGAATTAAAAGTTTAATTGGTTTTGTGTGCCTGTATAACTACTTCTTCTGGGAGGGGATATGGAGCTTTGATAAGAACCTAAAGAACTTCTGCAATAAATTACTAATTTAGTTAAGCAACAGTCTGAAGAATTATCTGGCTTGGTAATTTGTAATTCTGGAACAAAAAGCTGCTGCAAGAGAAATTTTGAAGAGCCTATAAAATTAAATTTGCAGGTGCTGGGCCTTTGCATTTTGATCTCTTTCCAGGCTTCAATGGATGAGATGGGAATGGCTAAAACAGGAATACATATCCAAAGGAAAGACAGCGATGAATGTTGTAGTCAAAGTGGTCCAGGAATTCCTAGATTTATAACACAGCTCCATGAGAGAATTCAAAAGTCTCTTAAGGCAATGTGTTCTGAAACTTATTACTATTTAATGCATTATCATTTTAAGACTTTATGAAGATACATTTCTGTTGCTGCAGTCACATCTCAAGAGATCTGCGAAAGATGATGAAGTGAAGTCAGCAAAATCTGTCCAACAGAAGGAAAAAGGATCATCAACTGCCTACGATGTGAATCTGGAGAAGGAATTGCAAGCTTGGAAAGAAAATCCTACTTGGACTGACAAATCACCCAAGATAAAAGTAAGCATTTTTATTCTACAAGATTTAGCAGGGATGCCAGGGAATATGGAGTAGTTACAGACTTTAGTACTTAAATGTATCAGTGATTATTCGACAGGTTTAAAGTTTTCATTTGCCTTAGATATATTGGAAGTTTGTATGCTTAAGCTAAAAGACCACCAAAAACACCAATATACTCTTGTATCTTTCCTAGTTTGCTTGGTTAATGAAATCCTTGAATAGTCATGTTTCAACTTGTTCACTGGACTTTTTGGATCCATATGTCAGTACATAGACCTATCACTTATTTTTGTCTTTCCTCACGAGTCATGTTCAGATTATAACAAATTTAATATATTTCTTAAGATGTTACTATGATCCACTAAGAGAAATGCTATTACTGAACATCTTAAGGTAAGCCAATTAGAAATGAGGATGAAAAGTTCAAGTTCTTTTGCCTCCATAAACATTTAGCTTATTTCATTCTGTTGCTGAGATTATCAAATAAAGTTATTATTGATCGGGTCATTAAGTCCTCCAAGTCTCAAGCTGTAGAAACTTATGCAATCCTTGCAGGTAACTGTGCCAAAAGGCTCTCTTTGCAACCTGAATGTGAACGTTGATGTCGGCCTGCCCCCAGATGCTGTGTACAACATTGTAACAGACCCTGACAATAAGAGAGTTTTCAAGAATATTAAGGTAAAAACGAGCGGTAATCTTCCGTGTACTTACTGATTTTAGTTTTGTCTAGTAGTATCACTTTAAAAGAATGTAGGCTACTGTATTATATATGCAGTATGCTGTTTGTCATTGATATCACTTGTCTGTGTCTCTAGAGTAGTGCGTTGGAAATATTTTCATGCATTACTGTCTCTGCTATTGCTCTCTCTTGCCTGAGTTCTGGCATTGCATTATTGTCCTATTTTGATTTGACGAGATTGATATCTCTATCAGGAAGTAATATCCAGAACAGTCTTGGTTGATGAAGGTTTAAGGCAGGTTGTTGAATTGGAGCAAGCAGCTCTATGGAGGTTTCTTTGGTGGTCAGGGACCATCTCAGTTCATGTTTTAGTAGATCAGAACCGAGAAGACCACACAGTAAGGACAACTATTCTTTTCAGTTAAAGACCCAAAATATGTTCAGCATGCCTAATCTATTTCCAACTGAATTCAAATTCCTTCTGCAAGCAGTAAATTGGACTAGGGGGAATGAGGATCATTGTGTGAAAGCACCAGGGTGTTTTAGGCTGAAATTGCTAGTAGTGGAAGAACTGTTTATATGTTTGTTGTAAGGATGCAATGTGCCAGTCAATCAAGCCTGACCTTGATCGTCGGTTCAGGATTCTCAATTGAAAAATGAAGAAAGTGTGTTCATTGTTTTTTTGAGGGTAAACAATGGATCTAATGATTCTTCTTACCCTTATACATTCAATTGAGAAATTGTCTTCCCTTAACATTGTGTTTGGTTTAAGGATTTGTCAATGACAAAGAAAATGGAGAAGAGAATAAAGTTAATTTATACACATTTTTTATAATTAACCAAATATAGAATCTCTTTTTTTAACAAATATTCAATCATTTCTCATTTTTCTAACCCAACCCAAGGTATAAAATAAATTTAACGTCTTCCATTTCATTTTGCTTTTAAATATTTTCCTTCACTTTTCTTTTCCCTGTACAAATCCATGTTCCAAACACACCATAAAGGTTTTCCCTTTTCTATGGAATTCCTCTTGTCCTGATTTATGTTGAAATGTATTTCATCAATGCATTTGTCATATGTATATATTCACTATGGACTTTGGAATTCTTGTTGTTTCTGAGTTTTTTTTCTAGTGATGAATGAATGAAATTTTTAAGAAACATTCTACGCTGCTTGCCTTTTTGAAAACCATACCTGATTAACCCAACTCAACGTGTATATTGTAATTTCACTCGGCTCCTCGCAAGCTGGTTTAGTTTTGAATCTAGATTCCTGAGCATCAACCGGAATCATCCTGGCCCAAGTTGCCCTTAGATGGATGCACATTAAGCATTTAGGTTCTCTTGTACAAAAAAAAAAAAAATATAATTGCATTTAGTAAGAGACAACTACTTGGATCAAATGCTACGTTCCTCAATTTTACGATGGTGGCCTTCTTGATACCATGCATCAAGTTGTCAACACCATAATCAATTTATGCGAGGTATCATCATGGTTTTCTAGGGTTACTATCTTCCTAATAAACCATTTTTTTATATTGCTTATTGTGCTAGGTGACTGTTTAATTTATGTATATATTGGTACCTGTTGGCCATATTTCAGATGAAATTCAAGCAACTGAAAACAGGCTTTATGAAAAGATTTGAAGGCTGCTGGAGGGTTGCACCTTTGCTCGTAGATGAAAAATCATGCCACCCCTTCATACCTACAACTTTGGCAGACTATATCACATGTACTGGAGGAAAAGGAAGAGTTGGATCAAAAGTAAGCTTAGAACAGATCATCCAACCGGCTATTGTCCCGCCCCCTCCCATTTCCTGGTATCTTAGGGGAATAACATCAAAGACCACTGAGATGTTGATAACTGATCTGCTCGCTGAAACTGCCAGAATTCGGGGCGATTCTGATGCTAAAACTTCAGCAGCAATATCTGATGAATGGCAAGCGGATCAAAGACTTGACATTAAACAAAGATGGGTGTTGCACAGAAAAAAAACAAAGCAATCGCATAGAAGGCTGCCTCTTCTTGTGAAATCACCCACCAGTGGTTAATTTGTAGATTCTATTGTGGTTCTTAGGGATACTTCATTGTATTTGCCGCTTTTTTTTTTTTTTGCTAGAAGTATATAATAAGTTGAGTAGGCGCTTATCGTCTGGTGATTTATGTGTAAACAGAGGTTTTAACCGTCTGTAATCTTAGTCTGCTTCTCCATTGATTGCTACATCAGAACAAGAATGTCATTTTAGATGCTAGTTCTGAGTAGTTCAACCCTCCTTTGCGCGTGTATATTTTGTTATTTCTTGCACGGAGGCATCTCATCAGGCTTGATGAAGAATGTTGCTGTTTAATTTCAGTCATGATAGCTCGAATTTAAGTGTGTTATCTGTAGTTTTTCATATAAATTTGTTAAACTAATGTTGTGCTTTGAGAAACTGATCTTGGGACAGTGATAACGTTGTTTCATTGCGATCTACGAGTCACGAGTTGGAGCCCTGAAAGCAAATTATTTCCATGTAGAAGGAAGATTGCATATATTTGATTTTCCCTAAATTTTACAATATTTAAACTTTTAGTGTATGCATGATCTGGTATGTGATCACCTTGAATTTTAAATTAATTATAATCTTTAAATATGTTATATAAACGGCTATGTTCCTCGTCTTGATACTTGAGCTTTGCCGAGCAGCTTGTGGATGAAAATTTTCATGAAGACAATGTCCACCTGTCCAAGATGGATCCAAGATTTTGGATTCGTTCGGACTGACCAAAAACTTAAAAAATAAAGTGAACTGAATTATAAAATTTTAAACTAGGGTAAAAGGTAATAGACTGGGATTATAAAAATTTAAGACGGATTAAATTTAATCAAAAAAAAAAGATATTTTTTAAACTAAAAAAAAAAATTAGGCCAGACTATCCGGGCTGTAGGCCGGGTCAGCCAAACCATGCGGCCGCCCCTGCACCTGTCAATTAACAGTGGCTTTCTAATGAATGGCCCAAAAAAAAAAAAAAGGGAGCAGACAATTAATGTTTTCAACCTATGCTGAAATTAGCAGTAAGGCTTGAACAATTCCAGGGGGTGATCAAAACTCCAATACTATATACAACAAAGATATTTTAGTATTAATTAGTTCCAAACCAAAGCAACACATTTCTTTGCCTGTAGATATACATACTGAAAACATTAGATATATTGAGAAACTAGATTTACCATGTAAGGTTTCACACCACCCAAAAAAAAAAAAGTGATTAGGGCTAAGCCTGGGAAATGCTAAGCGCAGTCAAATCGTACGTGGTCCCATAGTGAGTCCTACGCACATCAATAGATGATATTGCACAGTCGCAATTACACTTAGCATTGCTCAGAAGATAAGCATCGAAGTAGAGATATAAAATAGGTATCACACCAAGTTTGAACACTTTTGAGACATTGGTGTTTGGTTTTAACTCTTAAGCAGCAGAAGGGGTAGGGATGTAGGAAACTGGAGGCTCAGGCATTGAAGCCATTATTGAGGGCCTTGAGAAGGTCTCTCCCTCTGTGGCATAATGTTCCTCTT
The DNA here is from genome assembly GCA_003260245.2 of Sideroxylon spinosum. Classification (NCBI taxonomy): domain Eukaryota; kingdom Viridiplantae; phylum Streptophyta; class Magnoliopsida; order Ericales; family Sapotaceae; genus Sideroxylon; species Sideroxylon spinosum. The sequence goes on along the minus strand of QLOD02000001.1, from coordinate 12,586,911 downwards.
CATCAGCCTTGAAATCAAGCGACTCGTCGTTATAAATATCCCACCACTTTGCAACCAACATCTTGATGTCCTCTCTGTCCATGTTAACTTCTTTCCCAGTGTACCTCCATGGCTTCGATCCCTATTCTCGGAAATAACAACGTTCGATGAGATTATTATTCGGGAAAATTAATAATAATATTTAAAAAATATATATATATATATATATATATGTATATGGATTAGCTAAATTAGTCGATATGATTTGATGAGATTGGAGAAAAGAGATTAAAATGCTTACAGCAGCACAATAGTGAACGACTTTTACTCCTTCTAGGTCCACGTTCTCGGGATGGCGCCATAGCATTGCTAGAACCAGGTTGTAGACAAGGGGGATGGGCTTGTATATCGTTTGGAAGAACATGTTCAGGAAATCCTGTCGTGGGAATATAAGGAAAAGCAGAGAGAGAGAGAGAGAGAGAATTATGAGAAAAATAGAATCTCTTTATTTATGCTTGATGAACAATTTTCACTGTGAGCTAGCTAGCTAGCTTTTCACTTGGTTGTTCTCCTCTCCCGTGATTCTAAGTAGAGCAGGGTGCACAAAATATTAAAGAGAATCAAAAATTGAAGCAGTCTGATCATTTTGAATAAGACGGGCACAGTTCTAGTGCGAAATCAAATTGGTGTCAAGTCTAAATTACACTATTCAATCCGCTTGCTTCAAACTAGACACTTTGATTCGGTTTGAAGTTTGTATATTTATGAATTTGATTTGACTCAATACGATTCAACCCGACTTTAAAATTTTATTTTATA
>QLOD02000001.1:12561868-12582940 GCA_003260245.2 Sideroxylon spinosum | reverse complement strand
TTTATCTCCTCTTCCTTTACTAACACCTTTTCATCCTCATCCTTAATGCATTTAACTTGGTTTAAGTCTTTGGTCCGGCGGTGAAAAAATCCATTGAAGAAGCGTAGTGGAAAATGAAGGGTTTAGATTTAATTTTATTTAATCTAATGGTTCTAATTTAATTTAATTTAAATTATTTTCAAAATAAAAATAAAAGTTTGAAACAATCTAATTGAAACACAATTAATACAAAATATAAAAGATCACATGTGATTAAAGTATAATAAAATTTAGACCCTTTAATTTTTCACTTTTTTTATTGCAACCATTCAGTGGATTTTGTGGATTTTTTTACTACAGTTTCTGGAGCCCTATTCTTGACCCATCAAGGTCAATTTATGGGAGTTTAAGGCATCTTTAATGAAAGTTTAGATGGGATTTAGTGAAAAGTAAATTACAAAATTATTTTTCATGGAATTTTAATTTATCAATAAGCCACCAAATTATTTATATGGAATTTCAATATTCCAATGGGCCTAGTCTTGGGTTTTTCTTCATAGTTCATCAACTTTTTGACTTTTGTCATGCTTGGGCCAACCCTTAGGCTTCTTACACTCTTCATCGTCACATGACATATTTAGCTCAAACGCTCCAATCTAAGTCCATTTTCTTTAATTAAAATAAAAACCAAATACTAAATAAATTTTAAAAAATTAAATAATATCTGTTACTAAACTAGACTAAATGAAGAAAAATAAATAAAAATATCAAATCTGCAATATTTTATCTTAATCGGGTACAAAACACTTCACGCGCAAAAAACAGTGACACATTAATTTGGTATAAAGTTGACCAAATTTTACACACCAAACGCCCCATAGCAAGTTTGAGATCTTATGCTTGTGCTTAAAAAGACGAGCAAACAAAAGAACCCAAGTTGGGTGCTATGGGAAGTGAGTAAATGGATAAGTCATGACATAAACTTCACTCGTTTCTTGAAGAGGAAAAAAAAAATATTTTTGTAAAAATATACAGATAAAGATGTGAGAAAAGAGAATAAATTAAGAAAAACGTTTAAAATTTTGGTTACTTTGATATTTTATTTGTTAAGTTTTAATTGTTAATTTATCGGTAATAACATTTCAAAATAAGAAAAATAAATGTAACTTTTAAATATTTATGGATAACAAATATAATTATCTAAACGTTGAGGCTAGTACGTATAATTTATCCATATACAAAGAATGAATCTAAAGAGTAAAACTATTACGGTAATTCACGCTAAATTAGATTCTTCCCAAGAGTTCATATAACACATGGAGAGTCTATTAAAATACACGATGTATCGTTCTAAACTTCATCATCAAGTACGAACCATATACAAAAACCAATATTACTGCCCATCGATGCATCCCTGTATCCATGCAGAAATGCTGTGGAAAGATAATTCTGGCAACACATCAAATTAAATGTACCCATCCTTATTCATAGCTAGATGTGCAATTAATTTTTGTACAAAATTTATTCGTAAATTGAAAAGCCATACTGCAAGTTCACACTGATATTCAATAGCAGTTTATCGGTAATGCATGACATTCCTACAGAGAAAAAGTCATGGAGAGTTCTCATACAAAAATAGACATTGTAATGATTCTAATTTTCAAAAATATTTGCAAGTTACGCCAAGACTAACGAAGCCAAAGAAAGTAATTTTATCGAACCTCTGGCTATGTCATGGTCATCTTACTAGTGCCAGCAGTACTTTCCGGTGGTAGAGAAAAATCTATCTCATTTGAACTCCTTTCTATGTGAAAGCCAAGTTGCTTCGGCTGGGGTAGCACAGTAGTCTCAGTAACCAATATTAAAAGTACAGATGACATGATTGATCTGTCTCGTGACAATTTTTGTACACATAAGAGTCCAACCTGTATGAACTTCCTCTTATATCGGAAATGAACCCTCCATTGTTGGATCCAATAGTTTAGAGGCATTGCCTTCAATCTAAAGTTTCCATACCTAAATTGAATCAATATTGCACATAATAAAAATCAGGTATTGAAAATTATTAAAAAACTAACAATAAAGAGTATCAACTCCGGGTAAATTTCACTTTGCGTTCTTGAGTTTTACCCATAATCCCACTTTAAGACTTGAGAGTTTTTAATTTGTAATGTCTCCATCTTAGTGACTATTTTGCCTTTGAACTCCCACAGTTAACTATCCAACCTTGAAGAATAAAATAATCCTTAAGGAGTGACATTACAACTAATTAAAACCCCAAACTCTTAATTATTTAAAAAAAAAAAAAAAAACAGATGCTGAAGTGATGTTTGGGTAAAACTCGAAGGGACAGCTTGAAATTTGTCCATTAATTATTTATTGATGAACTTACATATCCAAGGAGGTTAAGGTCACGATTTCATGATGAAACAACCTATTCTGTTTACCACCAACTGTTTCCAAAATTAAGACTCCAAAACTAAATAGATCGAACTTCATTGAAATAGATCATTGATGACATATTCTGAAGACATGTAACCACTGTATGCCATTGTTATTTAAATTAAAATTTAGTACAAAATAAACTTCATCACTTGAATAAAAAATAAAATATAATAGAGAAAGCCTCTTACTAAGTTCTGACAACCTTTTCATTGATATCCTATTTGGAGTTCACTAAGAGACATTTCACAACTATTTCTCTTTCTATTGGTGCCTAGCCTTATGGTAATCAACAATTCATATTTTTCAATTGTCAAGCCAAAAATGAAACACTTTTTGGTTCCATCTTTTAGAAAACTTTATTTGTCCAATAAAATAGTATGGAAATTAAATAAACTTTTCTTGTAAATAAGCCCAAAACCACCTTCTCCAATTTTATTTGTGTTTGAAAACTTGTTGGTTGCTCCTGCAACTTGGCAATATCAAACATGGATAATTCTATGTTGACTTCATCACTAACATAAGTATTGGGTCCCATGGCTACAAATCACAGAGAGAGAGAGAGAGAGAGGAGAGAGAGAAATTACTTTTTGTCAAGTTTTACTATTCAATTAAGAAAGAAAAATACAATGACGAAAGGATTACAAGCCCTTAATGGAAGAAACCAGTGGCAAATGAATTATCAAAAGATAACAACTATATGATACCGTTTCTTCTAAAAACCCTAGCCAAATGCAACAAGAACTTGTAGTGAGTAACCATTATAATTCTCTCACCCTCAACATCATCTACATGAGGGAAGGACTTTGACTTTCATTAAAAGAAAAGAGGTAAAAAACATATATCTATATTTCTTATGGAGGCCAAACCAAACTCCTCAAACAAGAAATTAGTAATTCTTTTCAATCACGAATATTCCATTAACAGGAAACTTGCTAATTAAATCAGTAGTTTGATAAAAAAAATGCAACAATTTCAACATCATGGTAGCAATTGTAGAAAGGAACAAGCTATCGAAAAAGAAAAAGAAAGAAATAATAAATAAATAACTAGCAACAGTTTGTACAATTAGCAATTAGTCGCACATAAATCTTTGCTTGTACGACTTTTGCATTAATCCACAAAACAAACAAAACAAAACTGAAGTCATAATTGTTTTTTTTTTTTTTTAATGTTCAACTGCAACCCAACAGAACTAATTTGATACAACCTTGGCAGAAATTATTTACCAGATGAAAAGTGATTAAAAAATCAATAACAAATGCAAGATGAATTTAAAAAAAATCAACTTCTTTACCTCTTTTCTTTTTTTGACTAACGAACAAGCTAAAGAGATAATTAGAAGCAACATCACAACAGCAGATGTCACACTAATGACCACCTTCTTTCCATGAAAACTTGTGTGCTTCTTCAAATGTTGAGCTGAAAATGAGAAAAAATGCATGTTGCTTCAAGACACAAACAAAAATCAACCAGGTTGATGATAGTTGGAAATGATCACGCTCCAAGGTCTATTTGCTAATGAAACATATAGGGTGTAGTTTGGATATATGATAATACTAAAAGATCACAATTGCGTATTACTCCTATAGTTTGTGGTTGGAATAAAAGGAATATATATTTATATATTACTGTTAAATCCTTGAACTGATGCATTAGATCATGACCAATAAGTTATTTAGGAATTTATGCAGTAATATGCTGTCAAATTTTGTATTTTGATTTGATATGTTTATGAAATCTATAAATTATAAATGACAGAAATAATAAATAAAATTCAGCGTAAGAAACACAATGTTTGATAAATTTGGTTTAAAAATGACATTTTTGGATAAAGAAAATGAAAGAAAATTTTATTATACAAGTTAAGAAGATGTTACAAATATAATATATAAGAACTATCACAATACTAGTAGTGTAATGCTAATATATTACTCTATTAGCCTTCCCACGCTATCTTCTTTCGACACAACTCATCTATTGATGGACATGTCCTACAGGGAAATTTCCAAATGAGATGGATAACACATTCAAATAATGAGCCACATCAACAACGCCTTACTCCTATGAATAGGCAGGTAGAGTTTCATGGAAGCATTAAATGGACTTGGGCCCAAAATATGGGTTTGTGGTCCACCAACAGAGTAGATATCAAATGTTACAGGCTATTGTGTATGCTTCTGCTTTCCATTGACTTTGTAGTACGAGTGTTTGATACTTAATTGAGAGTTTTATACATAAATATTAACAGTTAATATAAAAAATTAAACAACAAGTTCTTATTCATGAGACTTAAAGCATTTGAACCAAACTAGAAGAATTATAAAGCTATAAGGTCATGCATCCATTCAAGCAAACATCAACATAGGCAAGAGAACATATGTAATGCAGCCCACATTGCTTTAGAATATTTAGAAAAACTGATATATTTTGGAAAACGTTGATACAATCCAAGCACAATCTTAATTTGGGTGCCACTTTTAGCTATAATGTCTGTTTTTGACATTATAATATGTCCTTTCTAGGGTTTTTCTTCTTTTTTTTTTTTTTTTTTTTTTTTGAGATGAACTTGTTTTCACAACCTACAATCTGATATACAACTTCCTAAAACTGAATTCGTCCATTTCAGACCTGAATTATTGTGTTTTTTATTTTATTTTTTGACATTCTTTTTTGCTTGGTAATTAAGTTAAAAAATTTTCTAGGTTGGGTAGTTATTTCATTTCCAAATTGTTAGTTTTATTTTCGTAGTTGGAAAATTAGTGAGCAAGATAATTATTTCAAACTTGTACTTTTAGACATTTGGTTAAGATGTTGAAGTTGTAGGTTTGAAGATATTTTGAAAAGTTTCCCAATGCAAGGTTGAAGATACTTTAAGGAAAATTTCCTAATGCAAGATTGAAGATACTTTAAGAAAAGTTTCCTAATATTCAAGGAGTTTGGAAAGTATCCAAAACATTTTGGAAGTAGTAAGATTTTGGAAACAGTATACAATTTTATGTAGGATTGGATTGCTGGAATACTTTATAAATAGGGACCTTCTCCCAGGGTTTTTATACAAGACAGAGAACGTAAGACAAAAAGCTACTCTATTACTTCAATAATTCTCTTCATCTCTTACCCAAAACAACTTCACACATCTGCATTCGTCATATTCAAGGGTTTCAAGATTGGTCTTTTGCTAATGAAGGTTCATTGTTGTGTACGAGCAAAATCTACAACACAAGAGATCGAGAGGTGTCAATTGTGTAATATTGGGGTTGTAACTTTGTAACCCGACTTATATAGTAAAAGGCATTTGTGGTTTTTCCATTTTGGGTGCCACATCTTAATCCTTGTGTCACTTTATTTTTTCGTATTCATTTGTTTGGCTAATTATTTGATACTAGCGTTTCACATATATTTTTTAAACTAGTATCAAAGAAGGTTCATCTAGGATTTTCTAAATCACAAAGATGAGATCATAAGTACTAGTATCGTGGAAAATGAGAAAATTTCTGTTCTTGTCAAGAAACTAAAGTCTTTTATTCAAAAGCAGGAAGCAAGAAAGTTAAACCCTCTACAAAAGAATTTCTTCAACAAGTCTGAAAAAAATAAAAATAAAAAATAAGGTAAAGCTTCCAACTATTGGGTAAGATACTGAAAGCAAACAAGAAGGTTCGAAGAATAAAGGAATTCAGTGCTTCAAGTGCCATGGCTATGGACACATCTCCCAAGAATGCCTTAGTTAAAAGAAAAATCAGAAATCAAAGAAAAGGTTTAGTGTTACTTGGGATGATTCTACCGATGAGAGTACAACAACTAAACCTGAAGACGAAGACCCTCCAACAACTTCACAGCCTTCATGACTTTTTTAGATGAGAAGAAGTTGCTAGGTATTACCAAATTCTACAAGAACATAGGTAAGTCAAAATCTCTTCAAATAGCCCTGTTGACATTAGTGAGCCTTCAATTCCTAATTCAATTAATTTTTCTTCTGATAATAGTGAATATATTATTAATGCAGATGATAATATTGAATTAATTTAAATTAATCAAAAATTACTAAAACAAAATGGCAGGTTGAAAGTAACAATTCGATTCTTGAAGAAAGAAAAAGAGACCTTTATCAACAAGTGGGAAAGTCTTACAGCTTAATACAGTGAAGTAGAGGATGCCTTACACAAATTGGAAAATGAGTACGAGACTTTAAAAGATATTAATGTAGTACTCAGAGTTAAGTTGGAAGAAAAGGAGAAAGACTGTGACAAAATTAAAGGTGAACTATTTGAATTCAAAGAGAAATTGAGCAAGCCTTCCAAAACCCTTCATGAAATCTTAGGATCTCAACAAAGGGCTACGCACAAGCAAGGACTGAGATTTGTCGAGACGAATGATACAAAGGAATATAAAGCAAACCCAACTCCTAAAGAAATTATGAAGGCTTCAACACAACTTTTAGATCGTACAGATCAAGCCTCCACATCTGCTCCACCTTAGAAGAAAAAACTGAAAAAGAATCAAGTTCCTCTCTAGCAAACAAAAGGTAGGTCACGATGGATGTTTAATAAATCACCTTTTGTTCTAGTCTACCACCACTGTGGAATGCGTGGTCATATACGTTTCAATTGTTTTAAATTACATGACTTGCTTAGGACTTATATTGACAAAAATAAAAGTTTTCAACCAAAATTGTCAAATAGGTTTCAAATCCTTTATGACTATACTCCCATCTTTTACTCTAAATTTTTATTTGCTAAGCTAGTGGGAAAGAATAGAAAGGAAATTTTTTCAAAATCCATTGGACCTAAACCCAATGCCCACAAGGCGCAATAATTATTTCCATAAAAAAAAGGCTATTTAGCTTAGAAAAGATTATTTGAATGCATGTAAAGTCCTTAGGCATGCAAATGGGGTAAATTTTTTTGGTACATAATTGGTAGACTGGTATAGACTAGGGTGTGCTTAATATTTATTTTTTCCTAGTCTATGATTACCTATGGCATAGTTTGGGAGTAGTGATTTATTTCTACTATTTTATTTTGTTGTTTATTCTCTCCTACCTTTGTCTTTTGTCTTCATCAGTAATTTTTGTTGAGAAATATATTTTCTACAGCATCATTCTCTTAGCCTAATACCTTAGATTTGAATTCTTTCAAATTCCCTAGGTAATAAAAAAAAAAAAGAGGTAGCTTGGAGTAAAGGGGAGCATGACAAGTTCTTAATTTACATTTTATGTATGATGCATTATTGTCTATTTAACTTTTGGAATTTTAGAATAAATGAATTGAATACCATTAATGTGTGTTACTTGCTCTACTAAATTTCTTTTCTTATAACACATTGATTGTTCTTTGTTATGCTTGTGATTTTCTAAAATGTTAAAACACAATATTGATTCTTACTCGAGACAATGTTACATTGTTTTGTACTTGTCAGATTGAATTCTTTCTTCGCTTACATGCGTATATTGGGCTTAAAAATATGAAAAGGGCTACCAGTAGGACCAGTGAGAAGCCTCCTAATGATATGTTGGTTATCAAAATAATCATCCTCTGGGTTAAGAGGATTTAAGAGAATAGCTACATATCTATAAACGTGTGAAAGCCGTCATGCACATTAGGTTATTGAATTACAAAAAAAAAAAAAAAACAAATGAAAAAAAAGAAAAGAAAGATTGAAAATAAAAATGGGAGATATAAGTTGAATAGTGCTAAATTCATTTTATTTTATATCCCAGTTGCAACCCATGGCCTTTAAAGAGTGTTCTATCCTAGCATATTTGATTTTAGTGTCCCATTGTATTTGGTTTGATGATTCTTAAATTCATAAGTGTACTCAGAGTATCACTTGTATTGTTTTGAACATTATATGGAATTATGTTAAGAGATATTAAGTATTACAAGTTCATGCCATGGTGATTGTTCAATTTGTTTAATTATTTAATCTTCAAATGTTTACTTAAAATAATGTGTGAGAAGATTAAAGTGTGAATTGATAATTTCATTGCTTAAATTTGGTTCAATTACCTTTAGTTTTATCTCATTTATGAAATTTATTTATTTTATTTTTGTTGACACGCATCCTAGTGAAATTTTACGAATTTTTAAACCTTTTGGTTGCTAGGTATTTGGCTGTATAGTTGGTTGTCATTAGGTGACAAAATGAGGGTGACTTTTTGGGGATTTTTGGATTTTTTGACTTTCTTTGATTTGTTGGATGAATTTTGTTAGTTGGTTAGCTGGATTTTTTTTAATGCTTGGTTATTGGATAATCCTCTATTGAGATAATCTAGTCGGTTGGTTGGACTGCAAGCATGTTTCGTTATTGCATGTTTCTCCCATTCCCATTATCTTTATTGATTCATGTTCCATCATACTCACTCCATATTTTTTTGGTTTCATATTTACAAATTTATGACAAAAAAGGAGATTAAACTTTTGATTATATCATTTTAAAATTAATATTTTTTACAAGGTATTTTGTTTAAGTAATGTGCAGGTTCACAAATTGAGGGCGAACTTTACTTGATCATATTGGGAACTATTGTAATTTGTTTTAGATTGTATTTAGGAGGATTTTTTTTGTGACAAAATTGCTAAAGAGGGAGATTATTTGTTTTGCTTTCGTAGTTGGCAAATTAGTGAACATAACAATGATTTCAAATTAATACTTTTAGGCATTTGGCTAAGGTGTCAAAGATACAATTTTGAATATTTTTGGGAAAGTTTCTTAATACGAGGATGAAGATACTTTAAGGAAAGTTTCTTAATTTAAAGTTGAAGATACTTTAAGGATTGCTTTCTAATATTCAAGGAGTTTAGAAAGTATCCTAAAAGATCTTGGAAATAGAAAACTATACAATCCTATATAGGATTGTACTGCTGGAATGCTCTATAAATAGAGATCTTCTTCTAGGGTTTCTATATAAGACAGAGATCGTGAGATGAAAAGCTACTATATTAATTTGAGAGTTTTCTTCATCTCTTAGCCAAACAACTTCACACATATGTGTTCACGATCTTCAAGAGTTTGAAGATTGGTCTTTCACTGGTGAGGGTACACGAGCAAAGTCTTCAACACAAGCGATCGAGGGTGATTGCGTTATGATTGGCATGAGATATTATATAATTTTTTATCTCTTAGACATGCCAATTACTTGTGTTTACTTATTAAAATACCCGATCTTAGCTTAGTTATCTCACTCTTATGATTAAATGTCGTTTGTGTATTTCGGGTTCTAAAACATGAAAACGAAAGGCTACCATGTCTTCTAGACCTCCCAAGAGCCATCTCAATGTAAAATATCAATTATTATGGCTGCCAAGAAGAACAAAGTAGTCCCAAGCTCAAAACAGTCCAAGAAGTGTTACAGTAGAAAATTCCAGCGCAACACCTCTTCAAGTTTTCAGCCATAACATTGTCTATAGAGGTCAATTTAACTTGAACTATACACCGTTGGAAAGAGGGCTCGACTATATACAACTTTTCTGTTGAAGACATCTTCAAATTCAACAATTCGGAAGGTCAAAACTTGCTGCCAGCTGGGAAGCCTAGCATGACACCCCTTTGGTTTTTCAATCATAACTTTTCACTCAAAATTTGGATTGATGCGATTCTTTTTGCATTGGAAAGAAGACTTGAAGAGCTAAAAGTTTCCGTTGAAGCCATCTTTACATTCTGTCATCTTGAAGCCCAAAAAAACTACTCCAAAGTTATCCTAGAAATCTACCCAATCCAGCACCTGCGTGGGCCCATGTCCTGCCATCGCCTATGCGGGCCCAACTCCCAGCCAGGTAAGCCCATGTGTGGCCAAGAAGCCCAGCAACTGTAATTTTAGTTCTAAATCTATTCAAATCCTAATCTACTGAAAACAGATGGGAATTTTCAACCTTAGGGAAAAGTGCGAAGACCTAAACAAAATTCTGCTCTCACTTTTTCTTTGTTTCTCCTAAATTTCTTTAGACTTAGTTTGAGTTTTATGAAATATTTGGAAGAATATTTGGAAGATTTAATGTGTTATAACCTTTCAATTCAACATTACAAGTGGTAGGTTTTTAATTAAATTTGTTCACCCATTTCCCTCATCCCTTTTGATCTCCATCCTCTTCTTTAGATTAGTTTTTAATATCGTACTTTCAATTTATTGTGGTAGATTAAGTTTTATTTCAATGGGAATTAAATTTTATTTGTGTATTATTCATTTGAATGGTAGTCGTAATATTGTAATAGGCTAGGCTCCCCCTTGACTCCAAACAACATTCAAATGAAAACTAAGTATGGTGTGTTTCCTACACATTTTAATGATGTCGATATTTATTGCCATTAACATTTGTAAGTCTCCCTGATATGTTCCACATCGCACATTCCTTGGATCCAAGTGTCAATCTTGTGAGGTAATGTCTAGATTCATCACCTCGTGATGATGCTCATGATAGTCATGGCATAGCGTGCCGTCCCCGGCTTAGTCATCTTAACAATTAACCTTCTTATAAGTCTTTAGAAAACTTACCTTTGATTAGCCTCATGAGCGTGTCCTTAAGGAGCCATCGAGTTTGCTTTACAACACTCCCTCCAGCGAGGGCCTCCTTGATGAGCTTCTCAACTCTTTATCTGAGAAATGCCCAAGTCTTGGGAATGACTCCATCAAAGAAGATTTTAACTCAAGATCATTCATAATAGTTAATGGATTGGTGATTAGAGCTAGGTTGCAAGCAAACCAATTGTTTGACAAGAAGCTCATGAATGAGCTTGTTTATATTTATTTATAAGGTAAATGAATGTACTTAGAGTACGTTTGAATTTTAAAGTTGCAAAACAAATAAGCCAAGCTCAAGCAAGCATAAGGTCAACTCAATAAGTGTCTCGAACATTAGCATCTATAACTAGTGAAGATACTTATAATTAAACTAGATAAGATTTGTAAGGTTTTAATGACTTATTTTTTCTTATTAATAGTTTTAGATTAGTCATAAATTTTTGCATATTTTAAGTTGGAAAACCTCTGTTAGATTGTTAGTCATCATTTTACCTAAAAGTTTAAGCTATTAAGGAGGGATAACTTTACCATTTAGATTGACTTATTATATCCAGAGATTGTAGTCAATTTGATTTTGAAAAGGTGAAACACATGAGACTATTGATTTACTTGGGTGGCTGTAAGCTTTGAATTTAGGACTTTTGCCTACTCAGATAACAAATTACATTGTTAGCTAACATTTCATATAGTGATAAGGGCAGCTTTATTATTTATATCGAATTATTTTCTCTTAATAACCATATTTGTTTGTTTATTAAAAATCTTGTTTATTTACTAAATTTGCTAATTAATAGACTCGACTGAAAACTCACAACCATACTTGGCTCAAGCTCAAACTTGCCAATAAGGCTAACAAGCAAGTTTGAAAATAACATTTCTAACTCATTTAAAACATAGCTAGAGCTCACCACTAAACCTAGTAAAACAAAAAAAAAAGTCTAAATATGCCAATACTGTCTCGATTCATTTGCAAAATTATTAGGACTAAAATTTACAAAAATATTAAGTAAAACTCAAATTATCAATCCTGAAAAATTTTCAAAGAAACAATTCTCACATAATTAATTCAAATTCACTCAAAGCCGATCATTATACTTGTACTGTTATACATAATCTAATTTAAGTTATTATCTCTGTCAAACCTTCATCTCAAATTCTTAGATAAAAAGCAACTTTGATTGTGAAAACTTGGAAAAAGAAAGATTGGATAAATGGGCTAATGCATGTGACCCCCCCCTCATTTAAAAAATTACACTTATACCCTTAGTAAGTTAGCTCTTACTTGCTGCTCTTGTGCCTGTACATTTTCATCATTAACCCATTATATACTTGAAATAGGGGTAGAATCGAGCTAAATCGAGTCAAATTTTAACTTATTCGAACTTGACTTGAGCTATTTACACCAAGTTCAAGCTTAAGCTCAAGTTTAGTTCAAATTGTTTTATTTGATAAAGAACTTAGGCTCGAGATCGGCTCACGAATAGGTTGATTAAACCAAAATAATGCTGTTTTAGTCTAAAATATAATGAATGAAATATTACAAAAAAATATAATAAAAATATTATTTAATATATATATTACTTTATCAAGCCAGGTCATAAGTTTTCGAGTTGAGCTTTTTGAAGCTCAAACCCGACGAATCTCAACAAGCAACAAATTAAGTTTGATCTAAACTTGTTTTAGTCACAAACAGAGCTCGAGCCAAGTTTAGCTTTTTTTTAAAAATAGCACGCGAATAACCTGTTTCGTTTTCTATCCCTCCCACTGCAACAAAATAGAGTATAAGTGAGGAAATTTTTTGCAAGGGATCCTATTTCCCCACTAATGATAGGTTTTAGGTGAGGAAAACAATATTTCCTTGTAAATTGTTTGAGGACATTTTACAAGGAACAATTTTTTCACAAATAGTTGTCTTTTGTGAGGATTTTCCAATTTCCTTGCTATAGGGTCAAAAAAATGGTATTTGGAGTGTACTATTGGCGAGAAAATTTAGTTTACTCGCTAATAGTCAGTAACTATTTTGATTATAGGTGAGGAAATTTAGTTTCCTCGGTAGTTGTGAGTATAAGCAAGGAAGTATTCGTTTCATCGCTAATAGTGAAGTAACCTTTGTTATTATAGGCGAGGAAATTTGTTTCCTCACTAAAAGTAGGATATGGACGAGGAAATGTTTTTTTCCTCGCTAATAGTCAAGTAAATTTTTTTATTATTTACTAAAAGTAGGGTATAGACGAGAAAATATTCATTTCCTCGCTAATAGTTAGGCATAAATAAGGAAACATTTTCTTCCTAGCTAATAGCTCTTAACTTTTTCTAGCCTAAAAAATAAATGCTGAATCTATTTGCACTCAACAAATAGCCTCTAGTACTCTAATTTGCTTTTTCATTACATAAAGTTACACAATCAAACATAAATTTGTAAAACAAGTAAATAAATTATTGTATTCTAAGATGTATTTGAGACTGCTGGTTAGTATAACCATAATTTATTATAGAAACTAATGGTGCATATGATAAAGCAAAAAAAGATGTCATAAAAAGTATAAAAGTATGTATGTATTTTAAGTTTTATATACATTAAAATTTATTTTTGATTTAAATATTTACTCTTAAAAATTTAAAAAAAAACTCAAATCTAAATGTCAGATTTTTTATATAAATAATTTTAGTTAACTTTTGTTAATAGGTACTCATAGATTATTTTAAAATATCAATTTAAAAATATTGAAATGCGAGAGAGAGAGACCGACGAAATTGAAATGCGGCCGGGATTTGTAGCGAGAGAAAGCGAATGAAAGGCGATTCTATGAACACACTTCTTCTGAATATAAATTTCCACTTGTTAGTGGAAGCTCCGAAGAGGTAAGCTATCTTCTTTCCCTCTTTATATGTGTGCGGCTACTTGAATAGCTCTCTCTAAGAGCTTGAATCTCATTGCAAAACTCTGCTATTGCATTTCAATTCTTTATAAAAAGATTTGAACTTTGTGAAGAGAGCGAGAGAGAAAGAGAGATGTAGTAGTGTGTTTGAGGCTTCAAAGAGAATAATTGTGTATTCAATTCTGGAATTTATGTGGACTGGGGCTTTACTTGGTGTTGCAGAGAAGTATCTTTCTTGGTTGGAAAAAATTGATATTTTTTCTCAGTATTTTAGCGGTAGTATGTGCTAGGGTTTAAGTTTGATTAATTTCAATTGAAGATAAGAGATTGAAGAATAAAATTGATGAATATGTATATATAATAGTCTCTCATATAGATAATATATATTTATAAGGTTTGATTTATCTAGACTAATTCCTATATATATAATATGTATATATAAGGTCTCCAAAAATGAAATAAATGGGAGAGACCAAACGAAAAAATTTACAGAGCATCATAACTTCCTAGCACGTCATCATCGAACCCAAATCCAAAATTCACAAACGAAAAATTCGATGGAAACAACCCTTCTAGAAAGCCTTTTTTTATACGATGATCATTAGAAACAACAAACACATCATCCATTACCAATGGCTCCAACAGAGAGCCTGAGTTAGTGGGCAATTCGAGATCAGTCATCGCCGACGACGATGGCGATCTCGATCCACCTTCGGCGGCCAGTAGCACCATTCGTTTTCATGAACCGCGAGACATCGTAGTCTTAGCCGTTAAGTTCTTGGACGAGAGCTTTGAAATTGGAGGCACTGGTTTGGACCTTCAAAGGGAAAAATATGTAGGTTTGATTTATTGTAACAAGTTTTTTTTTTTTTTTTTTTTGGACAACTAAATATTCAGGAATTTATTTTCTTAAAACCAATACTTTTAGCGAGAAAATAAGTTTCTCGCTAAATGTATATTTTTTTAGTCACTAAAAGCATATTCAATGACGGATACATTTTCGTTACTATAGGCAAGGAAGCTATCCTTCCTCGCTAGAGATTATTATAGCTGAGGAAATAGATTTTTTTGCTAAAAGTTACATTTTAGCGCTAAAAGTTACATTTTAGCGCTAAAAGTCAGTATAGGCGATGAAATAGATTTCCTCACTAAAAGTTACTCAAACACTTGGTCTCGCAATCTTCAATCCTCAACCCTAAGCTCATCTCCGACCTTGAATCCGACACCATGTCAAGAACCTTCGCACGACCAATGCTTACAAGCCCATCTCCCTTCCCACACGTCTCACCGGATTTCCTCATGCATCCCGTCGAGGTGACGCGTAACAAACTCAGTTTGTAATTGGGGCGGATCTCCTCACACACATCGGTTCGCCATATTTAGGCGGAGCCTTTGTACAAGAATAACTGTGGTAACCTAAAGGAATACTCACCAGTTCCTGGATCATCGTGTGACTTCCAAGATATCACGAACCGATCAAGATCGGTTCTCCGGTCCAAACCCAGTTTCAAATCGGTTAGAAACGTATTTGTAGGATGATCATAAACTACACTATTAACGAGCAAATTAAATTTTCTCACTTATAGTACTCTCCAACTCTCTTCTCCCACACACTATTTTGTTTAGGCACCATATGTTAAAAAAATTCATTGATTATTAGCAAGAAAACAAATATTTTCTTGCCTATACCCCACGTTTAGCTAGAGTCAAAGAACCGTTACTTGACTATCAGCGAAGAAATCAATATTTCCTTGCCTAAACTATACTACTGGGAAGGAAATGTAAATTTCCTCGCCGATAGGTACTCCCCAAATCTCCTCTTATCACCTTTTGTCATTTACCACCAAATTTTTCGATCCTATAGCAAGGAAATCCCAAAATCCTCGTAAAATACAACTATTAGCGAGGAAATATTTCCTTGTAAAAACTATTCTAACTATTTGTGAGGAAATATTCTTTTTTCTCGCCTAAAACCTACTATTAGTGTGGAAATAAGTTTCCTCGTAAAAACTTTCCTTGCCTACACTCCAGTTTCTTGTAGTTTAAGTAAGGCTTGAAAATGTGGTTTACGCAAGCTTGAAAGGTTGATGGAGCATTGCAACGACCAAATGACATTACCAAATACTCAAAGTGTCTACTATGAGTCCAAAAAGCCATCTGGTGGAAGTCCCCTTCATGCATCCCCAATGCTCATCTAATATGTTGTCAATGGTAGGAATGGGAAACTGATCCTTAATGGTGGCTTCATACGAAGCCCTATAGTCAGTGCAAAATCTCCATGTGCCATCCTTCTTCCCCAAGAGAACCGAGCTTGAGAAAGGACTAGTGCTTGGCTGAATGAGTCAATTAGCCAACATTTCATTGACTTGTTTCTCAATTTTCACTTTTTGATAGTAAGCATAACAGTATGGTACCACATTGATTAGTTTAGTTTCTTCTTTTAATGGAATTTGATGATCAAACTCCCTTGAAGGTGGTAAAATTTTAGGCTCTTCCGTCACCCTAAAAGACTTTTTCAAGAATCCTTCAAGTCTTTAGGTGTCTCCTCCCCTAACTACATACCTGAACCACATTCTCAATTTTTTCCTCACTGCTAAAAGTTCTCAGTTTGGAAGCAATTACAACGGCAAAGCATTGCCTCCCATCTCTCATGATATTTCCTATTTCACTCATCCCAATAGCGTTACATCCACTCTTACCATTCATACTCAAAATAAGCCATTTATCCTCTATTATGAACTCCATGGCTTTTTTTTTTTTTTTGGTAATCTAACAGTATTTTTCTTAACTTCTCTAACCATTGTACACCCAACACGACATCCAACCCCACAATAGGTTAAAGAATACAAATCAGCCCAACTTCAAAACCTTGAGTTTTCATATTCAATCCCTTGTACACCTCCTTACAAAACCAACTTCTCCATACTAGCCATCTTGACCTTAAAATGATTAATGCTAGCAAAAGATAACCTTAAATTTTTAGCCACCCTAGAATTGATAAAATTCAAAGATGAACAATTATCCGCAAGAATCATTACCACTATCTTGCCAATATAAGCTTGAGTTTTCATAGTCCTTGGACCTACAACCTCGTCTAAAGCATGAATAGAAATATGAGGCTCCTCTTGCTTGGTCTCATTTTGTTCGTAGTCCTCATAAGCTTCACCATGGTCCTCTTCTTCTAGATTTTCCTCTTCAAAAATAGTCTCAATGACACAAATATGCTTCACTTTGCATTTGTGGCCTGGTGTGAACCTTTTATTGCAATTGAAGCAAAAGTCCTTTCTATATTCTTTGTTGCATTTCAACCTATGAAAGCATCTTTACCCCCTCGGATGGTGGCTTGTTTCCTCCTAATGTGCTTCCACTAGGACCTCCTAATGAGAAGCTCTTATTTGCTCCAAGTTTAGAACTAAATGGGACTGTTTTTTCTTTACCTAAAATCAGGTGCTTTTCTTTAAGTCTTAGAGTTGATAATCCTTAATTCTTTCCATCTCCAAAGCTTGTGTAAGAGTCCTTGACTTTTTGAGCTTTACTTTCACCGTTAGTTTCCCTTTAGGCCACAAACAAAGGGCCCAATAAGAGCCTTCTTTGACCGACCATGAGCCCTTGTAGATAAGTGCTCAAACTCCTTTTGGTCTTTTCTCAAAAAAACCTGTTTTCTTGATCTTTGAAAGAGCTTTACGATAGTTTACATCATCTATTGGCCCAAACCTCCTCATAAGCTCTTTAACAAACTTCATTCATCTTAGCTCCTTTCATTGAGTCCTATAGGTCTTCTTCATCCATTGTCACTGTTGGTTCCCTTCCCTTTCCAAGAAATAAGTACCATATGACATCTTTGTATAACCATCCGTAGAATTGTGCTCAAAGTATGGCACGGCCCTACTAACCCATGTGTTTGGATCTTCACAATTGAACTTTGGAAAATCCATCTTAGGTTTAACAGCCCTCCTCTTAGTCTTCTTTTATATCCTTCTCTTCTTTTCCTTTAATCTTCTTCTTCTATCTTACTTTCTTCGGTTGATTCATCCTCTTGGCTTGAAAATGCTCTATTAGAAGAGCTTGAATCCTCCAATCTTTTGAGGTGCTGAATCCTCCTAAAACCCTCGACTCCTCCTATGCTTGGTTTCCCTTGGCTCTTGTCCTATTCCTCTTCAATTCTTCATGTCTTGGATTTCTCTTATTTTCTGGCAAAGTTATAACAAGTTAGTGAATCACCTCTTCTAGCCTTCCGACTCTCTCATTCCCAGTAGTGTTTTAAGTATCTAAGATTGCTTCTAAAGTCTTAATCCTTTCCCTATGTGTTAGTTGTCTCTCGGCCATGATCATTTTCCTTCTTCGAAATTCCAATGGCTTTCTTTCTACAAGTTGGATACCTCTCAATGAAAGCCCCAGTGATGGAAGCCCGTCTTTTAGTATGTTTAAATAAAAGACAAAAATAGTATGTTTGGGTGTAAGTTTTAAGGCAATGCAAAATCGGATCGTTGATGGATAGAATAAGAAATAATTTAGGTTAGCACCTATTTCCTTATAAAAGACGAAAAGTTGAGCAGAGTCCTAGAGAGTTCTCATTTTTTATTACCAGATATTTTCTTAATATAAAAAGTTCATAACTAAAGATATAAGATCACCCCAATTAACACTAAAATCATTCCCACAATTACGACCCCTCATATCTTCCTACGTTTGAAATTCAAATTAAAAAATAAACTTTCTAAATTAAATCTAACAATTAAGGCATCTCACAACTTTCTAATTTTAAAATTCAAATTTCAAATTTCCTAAGTTAAAGATAACAACTAAGACGCCTCATAACTTTATAATTTTGAAATTCAAAAATCAAACTTCCTAAATTAAAGGTAACTCCCATTATGAAATTGCTTCCTTTCTCCTTCATTAATGCAACTTCCTTGCTATGCCACCACGTCATGGGTTGTCATGTCATCTACAACATGTGTGCATTCCATTGCCTCTTCTCCTACTTCCTAGTTATAGCTTGCTTTGTCCTACTTGTGGCGTTTCTTATTACTTGTCTCTTGTCCCTATCATCAAGGTAGGACAATATTGAAGAAATTCGAACCATCTGATGAATTAGATATTGAACTTATTTTACAAGGGATGAAAGAAGGATGCAAGTGGTCTACACATCGGATCAAATTGATAGACCATTTGGAAATTTAATTTTTAGTAGTTTTTGGTTTTTTTTTTTTTTGGTTAAAAATTAGTAATTGATAATTTTGTTATGTTTAGTAAAACAAATAACAATTTTCAGTAATTTTTGATAACTTTTAAGTGTTAGTAAATTTTTGACAATTTTGTATTTGTTTGATAATTTTTGAGTTAAGTAATCTATTACAGCTAAATAGAAAAGTGGCAAAATTTGATATTATATCAAACGTCCAACAAGCAAAAGTTGGTTAACTCTAGTTAAAATTTGCACCACCAAACGATACCTAATTGACAATTTGAACACGCAGTGTGTGGTGGATTTTGGGCGAATCAGAACGAAAAGAATAAATCCACCTTTAGATAGTCCAATTATTTTGGTACTGTACTTGTTTCATCCGTGAAGGCTCGGTTTATGTACTGAAAAAAAAAAAATTAATTTTTAATTTTTTGTTATTTTTTATGATTTTTATTAAAATTTATTTTTTAAAAAAATTATAATTTTTTAGTGTGTTAATATCATTCATAAAAGGAATTAAAAAATTCACATTTTTTTTTGTTTTTACCTAAATAAATGTGGATTTTCTTATTTTTATTTTTTAATAATACCATTGACAGGCTTAAAATTTACAGCTTCTAAATAAATTAAATTTTATAAAAAATCATTTAAAACAAAAAAATTACAAAAAATTAAAGTACTTTTTAATACCCAAATATAGCCTAAGCCACCAAAGAATATTTTATGCTCGGTATCAAATAAATTAACTCCAGAAATAAGCAGGTCTTTATAAAGGCAAACAAATAAAGGCAAAAAAATATAAAGCACAAGAAAATTTATATGATTAGATTTCAAGCTTTATTTTATGGACATAAATAGGAGGTCTTTTTCCCCATTCAAATATAGGCTTCTTTTGGAATTCAAATTTTTTGAAAAAAAAACTTCAAAAATTTTGAAAATTTTTAATTTTTTTCGATAAAATTTAGTTATGTTTATTTTTACTTCATTTCAACACTAAATTTTAATTTATTTTTTGAATTTTTTAAAATTCCAAAAGCTCCCATATTAATTTAATATCAGTAAGCTGGAAGGAAAATGTGGGGTGGATGAATGGATGAAAAAGGTTCTTTCTGTCATTTGGTATGAATGAAAAATTTAAAGGATAGAAAAAGAGCAGAGGAAAATTTAACGGAAACGACCTCCACAAACTTTTCATCCAGTTCAGACAATGAGGGAACGAAGAGAGGGGAACTGAGAAGAGTGAAATAGAGAAGGAGTGGGGGGAAAAAAAATTATGATATATGCGGGCCCACTACTTTTTAAATTAATTTAAATAAAATTTAAACTATAATATACACACACACATAAACACACACATATATATTCACACATTTCTTTCTTTTAATCAAAGCAACACCAAGGAAAGAAAATTTTCCACACTAGAGGAAAAAAAATTCATCAACTCCCATCTTCTGTTTTCTATTTTTTTCATTCTTCTTGCCAAACAATTTGGAAACTCCTAACATTTCTTAGTTTTTGATAACTCTAATTTTTTTTGTTGGTTCTAAATTGACCAAAGTTATTCCTTTGAAATTTGAATTTCTTTTAAACCATAAATGATGAATAGGTCAAATGAATTGAAAACTAAAAAATTAACTATAAAAAATTAACTTTTCTCTTTTCAAATGTCAAAAAAAAAAAAAAAAAACACTTCAACTTTTTTGCAAGTAATTGAAGAAAAAAATAAAAAAAATAATTTTTTTTTCGTTTTTCCCAACGCTAGCTAATCCGTTGTTCATAAAATTTTCAAAATTTATGTTAACAATCACAACACGTACAACTAATATAAGAAGTGTTTGAAGTTTCAAAAAAATTTAAAAAAAAATTAAAAAATCTATATTGAAGTAATGTAAAAATGATCCGGAAAGAAATTTAATTAAAAAATTTTTAAATTTGAAGAAGTTATTAAAAAATTTTGAAACTCCAATCTAAGCTAGGCGGTCAACAGACGCTATTTGTAAAATATGTGAACAAGTAGGATTATCAAAGCGTCTGATTGATAGTTGTGGGAACATAAAATTTTGTTA
>QLOD02000001.1:12524777-12536990 GCA_003260245.2 Sideroxylon spinosum | reverse complement strand
AATTATTAGGGATTTATATTTACCATTAAAGCAATACACTTAAAGTTGTCCCACTTAATTCATCTTCTTCTATCAAAAAAAATGCCATTTGTCCATTGTGTGAAATGGATACATGTCATTTTTCATCAACTTATTTTAATGATACTGATAGAAGGGGTAAAGTGGAATAATTGAAATTGTTGAAATGAGATTTATGATAAAGTGTGGGAATGCTAAATATATTTGTCCAAAAAAAAGAAAACCTTTGATGTTTTTTATTTTGTGCAGATATAGAAAATGGAAGAAGTAAATTGCTTACATGGAAGAAGAGATTGGATACAATTTTGGGGATTGTTCAAGGAGTTCTATATCTTCATCGAGATTCAAGATTGAAAGTAATTCATAGGGAACTTAAAACTAGTAATGTGATACTTGACAGCGAGATGAATCTCAAAATTTCAGATTTTGGTTTGGCTAAAACTTTTGGAGATGATCAATCATTAGCAAAAACAAAAAGGATGGTTGGGACTTAGTAAGTGACTAAAATATGTTGTTTTGTGTCAAATTAAGCTAAAATTGTGTCTATGTTTAGAGTTCATTTTGTACTAATTTTTAATTTACTTGATGATTGTAAATAGTAGTTAAATGTCCGGTATGCAATTGACGGTCTCGTCTCAATGAAATCAGATATTTTCAGCTTTGGAGTTATGGTTTTATAAATAATAAGTGGCACAAGGAATAGAACGTTCCATCACCCAGACCATGACTTTAATCTTCTTGGACATGTAAGTTTATATATAAAGAATATATAATGGCACTTGGCATTCTTATTATTCGTCAATCTCAATTTACTTTTTTTTAACTTTTCCCACTTTACTCTTTGTTTTTTTAAATCATTTTACTTTGCCTATTCTGTCAGTTGTCGTTAAAAAAATTTGATGGAAAACGCCGTATATCTATTGCTGTTAATAAATTTGATAATAGAGAATAAAGTGAGATGATTTAAAAGTATATTAAACAAGTGAGACGATTTCAAGTATAAAGATGAAATTAGGATTGGAGTAAAATGCTGGAGTACCAAGTATAATTTACCATATATATATTTGAATCTTACCATATACAATGTAAATTGACTGATCAAGTCACTTTCAGGCCTGGAAACTTTGGAATCAAGGAAAGGCTCATGAGCCGTTAGACCCTGGGATGGAGGACCCAACTGCTCCAATGGCAGAAGTGTTGATGTGCATACAAGTCGGTCTGTTGTGCGTGCAGAAGAGCCCCGATGACAGGCCAACAATGTCTTCGGCGCAATTAATGTTGGGGAATGAAAATGCAATGCTGCCAAAACCCAAGCAACCTGGGTTTTACGTTGAGAGGGATTCCAGTAAGAGGCCGCTACATGCTCCGACTGGAAGTCCTTCTAGCATCAATGAAGTCACTATAACACACATGGAAGCACGATAGAACTTACCCAGTACTGTCACACTACCCATTATTGATTGGGAAAGAGATATTTGCACAGTGGTCCTACCTTGGACAAGAGTTGTGCATATCCATTCCCCCAGACTATTCAATATTTTTATATATTGGTTGGAATTCGGATCAAGCTACATGTTTTTATGATTTTGTGGTTTTACACGGTTGCTTTACTGACAAACAAAATTGGCTCCATGCTTTTCTTTCAAGCTGAAAAAATATGGCAGGACGTTCGGATTATCATACTTATTTTTTATCATACCAGAGTAAATTTACATCGGCTTCCCATTGTGTGGGAGCAAACCTACCAACAAGTATCCCAGTTTCACTGGGGCTATTGCTCCACTTGGTAAACCAAATACTAAATGGCCTTAACCCATTACATTTTCGTCTAATATAGCTTCTTTTCACAAAAACAAATAAATAACTAAACAATCAATTTATTTATTTATTATTATTATTGTTATTGTTATTATTATTATTATTATTTTGTTTCATTAGTAACTTTTAAACATATTATTCAAATTTTTTAATAAAATAAACTACTACAAATTTGAAAAATTCACGTATGAGAAAAATAATTAACTTTATTTTTTTACCTGCGTGTTTGTTCTTGTATTTTTAGTCAGTTTTTGTAAAATAAAATACTTGAAAATTTAAAATTCATGTATAGGTTAAAAAAAGATATATATATATATATATATTAACCAGTGTGCTTGCTCTTGTATTCTTATCAGTTGTTTTGTTATTTTTTAAAAATATGATAACATTCTTAAAATTAAGTTAGCAAGTAAAAGAAATATATATTAAATTTTAATAAAAATATATATAATGAAAAAATAGTTGCCAGAAAAAAATAATAATAACTACTCTTAGTGTGTGTGTGTTTAGGGTGCTAAATTTCTTCAAAAATTTTTAACTTTCTTCAATTTCTTTTTAATTTTTTCCAACGTCCTCAACACCAAGAAGTTTTAATTTTTACCAAATTTATCTAAATTTTACTGAATACCTATAATTTTCTCTAAGTTTTACCAATTTTCTTTAATTTTTATTTTAATTTTATCCAAATTTCTCATATGTTCGAGGGATACACTAAATATTTAATAACCTAAAATTTGATAACTTTTTAATCTTTTGACAACATTTAGGACTCCAAACAAGGACTTATTTGACCAAATGAAGGCAAAATATTAGATCTGAGTCCATATGATCAACAAAAACTTTTAATTCAACTTAATTGTTTTCCAACTAAATGACGTTAGATGCATGGTTTTTGTTTTTTTTATTCTTCCCCGATAAAAAATTATTAGAAGGTAGAAAGATACGACTGTGAGTTGTGTTAGTGATTTTCCAGGATGATTCATATATAACCACTCCTTTTTATTTTCTCAACAGAGGACCAAAAGTAATTTTGGCCATGCTGAGGTCTCAAGTTTGAACCAGTAAACTGAAAGATTGAAAGCCACATATTTATAGGGGCAACCTTTAAGCTTGTAATGGAACGCTTTGTCCAGTGAGGCTACAGACGCAATGCTTGGCCACGGGCTACAAACGCAAGAACTGACAAGGAAAAATATGAGTATTGAATGAATTAGGCTTTGTTTGGTTACAAAATTTGATTTTAACTTTTATTTTTGTAATTTTATTTATGTTTTATATGACTTTTTTTTGGCCAAAATTAATTTTTTTTTTTTCAGAAAATGTAGTTTTTCGGTGTGTTAATTGCATTCATAAAAAAAAAAAAAATTGAAAATTTCACGTCCTTTTGTATAAAAAAAAGCAATGGAAAAGATGGTTTTTTTATTTTTCTAACTTTTACCCAAATAAAGATGAATTTTTCAATTTTTTTTTACCCACAAAAATTTTTGTTTTCAATCTCTAATTTTCATTTTTATTTTTTTTTAAATTGAATATGAAAATCCATTTGATAAATTCATTTTTAGTTTTCAATTTTAAAATAAATTAAAATCATTTTCTAATTTTTAAAAATTATAAAACATAAAAAACATTTTATCAAGCTTACATTTTCAATTTCTGATTTTTCTCCATTACCATCACTGCTACCATCAATCACAATCATCACTCACCGTCAGCTGTCACTCACCTCCGGCCACCACCAAAGGTCCACCCAACTTCGGCTGCCGCCTATCACTCACCTTCAACCACTCCATTGCCATTGGTTGCCACTCACTTCTGGCCACTATTGCCACTAGCTAATAGTCGCCACCCACCTCCATTAGCCACCTTTGCCGCTAGCTGCCATCCACCACTGACCACCGCCATTCGTTCCCGTCACTATATTCAATCACATAACTACTATCAGCCATTCTCTTAAAACCATAACTTCCAATTAACAACTATGGTTACTTTTAAGTTTTTATTATTTTTTTATTATAAAATTGAAATTTTCAATAAAAAATTTTAATAAAGTAACTGGAAAATAGCAACTTTATTAAACAAGGTATTACTAATTGTCTATTTTACTATATAATGTATGTCATCAAAAATTTACTTGCGTGTAAAATTTGATGATTTGGAGGACGATGGTCTACAAGAAAGAGCTCCTCTAGCTAAGTATTAAGTATCGACTCATTCTTATTTTTTTATTTTGTTTAATTTTTTTTTTTTTTTTTAAGAATTAGCCTCTAATTGATGTTAAAATTTTGTCAAGTTTATTAGGAATTCACAACTGCATTTAAAATACACAAGGTGAATAAAGGTATTTTATTTATTGAAATATGGATCATGTCAAACATTTTTAAACCTTCAAATTAGTTATGTTGCCTCTTGTCATGGGCCTGGGCTTGCATGTCAAACTCATTTGATATTCATTTGTCTTGTCTTTGTCTACCCATTGTACACTTGCGCAACTCGTGAGTCTAAGACTCCAATCTCAATCTCACCTACTCAAATACTTGCATACAACGAATATTTAAAAGAGGGTAACCTAAGAATATGGGAGTGTTTAGTTTACCAAACTCCACCAAAAAAAAATAAAAAAAATTATAAAAAGTTATTAACTTTTTTTAATTTTCTTTGATCAAATTTCGTTATTTATCACTTTTACACTAACTGTTTTTTTTTTTAACATCCAAACACCAGAGGGTGGGGACAATTGTTCCATGACTAATTTTAATACATATACAAAACGTGTAGAAATAAACAAATGTGATGCTCCAGTATTTATAAGTATCACAGCTCTAAGAGTATAAACAAGAAAAGTACTTTTAGTCACAATTGATTCAGCAGATCCATCATCTCGTGTCAATGCGAAAACTCTTCCTTGTGTCTGTGTTGTGGGTGGCTTGCCACCTTTCTAGCCTTGTTGAGATCCACCTTGGGTTGCCCTCGAAAATTGTAGTTGCATGACTTGTGACCCTGATGGTCTAGAATTCTACTGATAAGAAACTAACTGAGTGGGTTGCTGCGGTCGAACATCACTTGAAGTCTTTTGTTGTTGCGGGTAATCTCTTTGAACATAGCTCTATTAGCCACGCTAGTAATATGGACTGAATCAATCCTCTACTCAACTTTACTTGATCCACCCCTTTGACGACATTTCGATTTTCAATATCTTGGTTGCTTACACTAGAAGCAAATAATTGAACTTTGTGAAACTGTCCCAGTTGTAGAATGTGTAGGAGGTGCACTGCTCTGCTGATACTGTAAATCTTCTATTTGTCTCTTTTTATTTTTCTTGTTGGGTGTTGGAGCTGAGCTTTTACCCTACCTCTTATCCATTTGCTGCCTTGTGTCATTCAAGTCTTTCTTTACTATCATAACACTGGATGTCAACATTTTGTAGTCCTCTAAATGTAGAAGTACTATTTTGCCTCTGATGGCTAGTCTCAAACCCCTCTCAGATCTTCGGTATTCGTTATACTCTATTGAAACCATCTCTGGTGCATACTAAGAAAGAATAGAAAACTTACGCTCATACTCTAAGATTTGTCATCGTACCTTGGATCAAATTCATGAATTCATCCATTTTTACATCTCTCAGGTGTAGTGGAAAGAAATGTTCCCCAAACATTTTCTTGAATTTCTCCTAAGTTATTTTACTCACATCCTGAGAATCTTCTATAGATGTCCACCAATCGCTTGAGTTTCCAATCAATTAAAATGTTATGGAAGACACCTTCACCTCATCTCGAAAAATCTCCATCATAGTAAATATCCTCCTACATTGTGACAAGAAATTCTCAACTGTATTTGGATTTGCCTCTCCTTCAAACATTGGTGGATTCATCTTCTTGAACATAGTCAACGCCGAAATGAATTTGTCATTCTATACTCATACCATCTTCATCATAGCTTTGGCCATTTTCGCATAAATTCTTCGAGGTTAACTAAACCTCCTTGAGAAACATTGGCCACTCCAACCTAATCATTAACATCTTGTGGTGCATTAGCCACCCCTACTTGCTCACCTTCTATCTGGGGCACGTCATCAATCTCTAATAGAGCTCCAGCACTAGGTGGGACCTCTAGTCCTTGTAGTGCATTGGCCATACCTGGTGGTACCTCTACTGTGATTCTTACATGTGACTGTTGACTATGAGCCACGCCAGGTTGTATATGTACATCCTCAATTGCTGGGACTCTTCATCCTTGATCTCGACCGTGACCACGACCTTACCCATGACCTCGACCACGGGCCCTACCGCTAGCATTAGCAACATATGGAGGCATTCTCTAAAAACGATAACCAAAAGGAGAATAATAAATTGATTATCATCAATTCACAATTTTAACAATCAATAACTCTAACGAAATCACATAAGACACAGAAGCATACTATCGCATAGAAACCTCAGTCCCCACTATCCTTAGGTCTTTTAACCCAGACTCTGATACCAGTCTGTCACACCCCAAATTTCTCACAAATGCAAGAGCACAGACAAACAACCATAAACACCAAAACCATCAATTCAAACTAATTAGATCCAATTATATTTAATAATAAACTAAGAACCTCCAAACCTAATTAAAAAAAATTCCATATCTAGTCCCAAACCGAGACTTATATAGTAATCGAAATCCAATAAAAAAATATTAAATAAATAAATAATGAATTAAATAATTGTGCAGTTATCTCCCTAAAGTATAATAATGAACTACTCAAAATATCTACTTCGCCTAAGCAGTCCCATTACGAAGTAACACTCACACCTGCATCTAAACTTGTAGGGGAATGAGCACAATATACTAATATATATTGAATAATCATCTAGTGCTCAAAGAAATAAAAATTAAATAAATCATGCATAGGTGACCTAGCATGCATCTCTAACATGCATGCCAATGTACATTACATATCAAAAATGTTATATTTTGAACATGAAATAAAATAAAATAAATTATTTTAATAAAACTATATTCTCAACTATTGGGTTAGGTACTGCTACCTAATCAGCCTATTTCTCAACCATAGAATACCAGAAATATCAATTTATCTATGTTTCGTAGTTACTAGCCTACTAGACACAATACCCAACCTTGGGTGGGTTCTTAGTCTTTCACTAGTGGAGCTTTTAGCACTAACTATTTATTTTGGTACATCTCTCAACTCAAAATAAAAATCATAAAATCGATGAATAAATAATTAATTTATTTATTCAAATCCAGTCATTCTTTTAA
Source organism: Sideroxylon spinosum (assembly GCA_003260245.2). Lineage (NCBI taxonomy): Eukaryota > Viridiplantae > Streptophyta > Magnoliopsida > Ericales > Sapotaceae > Sideroxylon > Sideroxylon spinosum. Next base: position 12,529,895 of record QLOD02000001.1, on the reverse strand, counting down.
AATATTTCTTTTCCTTATTCATGTTTTTATAATAAAACATAAATTTTAAAAATTAAAATTTTTGTACCAACTTAATTTCAATTCCTCAAAACCAAATCAATTCGTATATACTTTTCCAATCGGCAAGACAACCAAAATCATATAATTTATCATATAATAAGAAACCAAATAATAACAAAGATTTACAAAATTAAATATCACATAATAAATTTAATTTTTATTTAACTTTACTCCTACCTTAAACGAAATCTATTGAAGAAAAACGAGAACAATGCTTCGAATTGAAAAAGAAAATCTTATAGATTGAAAAAGAAAATCTTGTAGATTAATGTGACGCGCTGCAGCTACCAAATCTCAACGAAAAGAAACACAGAAAAGAAACCGCTGCCTTTCGAAGTTCTACTGCTGCTTTCTTTTTCTTTTTCTTTTTTTTTTTTTCTTTTTTTTTTTTCTTTTCATATTTCTTTTACTATTTCTACCAAAATATCTATGTTATATATATACACACACATATACCTAGGCTAGCTATCAAATAATGGAATCCTAATACAATCTGAATTCTCTATGCTATATATATACACACACATATACCTAGGCTAGCTATCAAATAATGGAATCCTAATACAATCTGAATTCTAACTTCAATCTGCACACAGACCCACCTTTAATATATATATTATTAATATTATCTCCTAAATATTATTTACTAAATATTTAATATCCTACCTGCATGTATATACATCTACATAATATGGGGTAACTGTGTTTTATTGTTTGAATCCCATATGGCAATATATAAATTCCAGGTGGCAATATATAGAGAGAGAGGGAGAGAGCTGCAAGAAGCAGACTAGAGAGGTGGCAGTGAAAGCCCGGCTTTCTCTGTAAATTTTTTTTTTTTCTTATTTTTTTTTTTTTTGGGAAAGGGAAAAAGCCAATCTCTTTATTCATCACTTGTTGTTTCTGGGGGCCGACTTGAACCTGTACTTCTTTCTGCACTCCACGCGCATATGCGCGATTACGATACAATATCCCGTGGGGCTGAGGGCAGAGGAGTTAACCGTGTTTTGTACGGAAGAGAAGTGAGGCTGGGACAAATGTTAAAAATAAAATTTTAATTCTGATTGGAGACATGTAAGTTATATTTTTTATATAATCAAATTGAATAATTTCAAAAAAAATTAGAAATGATTATTAAAGCTATCAGTTCGGTTGTAGAGACTTATAAATGTAAATATTTGTTTTTATAATTTAACTATAGACATAAAATAATAATTTTTATGGGTCCGTTTGGCGTAAAAAATTTTGCTGAAAAACTATGAAAACCTCTGAAATTCTCTATTATACTTTTACATTTTCTTTCCCTCTCAAATTCAAAAAAAAATGAAACATCTTTTAAAAAAAGTAACATAACTAAAATTTCGTTAATCGAATGGGTAAAATTTTTACCTATTTTTTATATATTTTTTGTCAACATGAACTTCTAAGCTATTAAATAACATCCACTTTACCTATTTTTTGTATATTTTTTGAATACCGTCCAGACAGAAAGTACCAAACTATTCCAACGATTTTCCCACTGCTCCATTCCGTTTCAAACGGCTAATGCAAAAGTCAAAAAAATTCTAATCAAAACCGTTCCAACAGAAACAAATAACCGTTCCAATAGAACCAAATAACCGTTCTGACGGTTTCTCTCTCCAAAAAGTTAACACAAAAGTCAAAAAAGTTTCACTATTCATATCTAAAAAATGTGGTTTGGTAGCTACGCACCAAACGCCAAAACATTTCTCAAACCACATTTTTTCACAGTTTTTCGTTGTTTTTCACCGCAACAAACGGACCCTATATAAGTGATTCTTGAGTAAAAGGTGTATTTAATATTATAATGGTTAGTTGATTTTTTATGAACTTTGAGATTTCAAAAGAAAAACCCATTGATAACAGTGGATATTTAGGTTAATTATAAATAAATAAATATAAGAAATTAAATATTAAGTAAATTTAATTCGGTTATTTCGGTTTTTTTGGTTCCATAATTTCAAAACCATAATTAGAACTAATAACCATTATTTTTATTAAAAAAAAAATACCGAACTGACCATTACTAAATAAATATATCTAACATTTTTAAATTTGATCGATACGATTTAAAAACCAAATTTTAAGCAAATTATAAACACCCCCTAATTGTGATTCATTTTTTGTTCCTCATTTTTTTTTATTTTTGTAAAAAGTATATATTTTTTACAGTGGAACATCAAAAATAAAATGTGATTAATATCTATATTATATGGAAGAATGGTGTTTTACAGTTTATTGATGGGATATTGTCCCATGTATATGTATTCTTTATATAGGTGTGCATATAAAATAGAGAAAAGAGAGTCTGTACCACCCTTTGGCTTCATAAGTGTAAAAAATCGGGAGTTCAAAATTTTAGTTAAAAACAGTGATTTCAAAAACGGTATTTAAAAACGGTCATTTGGTTTGTTTTTCTATTTTTAATTTTTTATTTTCTGTTTTTCTTTTTTATTTCTGTTTTGAGCTCATTTTTTATTTTACATTTTCGAAAACAAGAAAAATAACTCAAACGCATTTGATTAATGAGGATCTGTTTTCTGCGCTATCTCTTTCTCGAGGAGAAGACAGTAGAAATGAAATATTTTTGTATATTTCAATTCTAATATGTTTAATACTTAAATTAAAATACATACACTCCTATATTCTTTGAATTTACTAAAAATTTTGAATTTGGAATATTTTTAATCGTTAAATTTGCTCAATTATCGGGATTATTTTTTTGTTTAATGTATTTATTTTTATTTGAGATTTTTTTTATTTCCAACAAATTTTGGCAAATTTTTTAAAAGTTGGCATGATATTTGTACCAAAAAAGTGAAAAATTTTAAATTTATTTTTATTTTTTGAGTTTTTTTAGCTTTAAACACTCATTTTTACACCAAATTATATTTTTGTGCTGTTTGAGAGTTTTTATTTTTATTTTTTTACTTACAATGTGTTTAATATTGAAATTTTAAAAATTTGAAATTTGGGTTATTTTTAATCGTTGAATTTGCTCAATGGTCGAAGTTATTGTTATTTTTCTTTCCACTTTAGTTATCTTTCTGTTACTATATTGGTATCTTTTGAATTGTGATTTTTACTTTTAGTTTTATAGTTTTTCGCGTAGATTTACTTTATAAATTTAAATTTGAGGTATTTACATATTAAATTATATTTCTATATCTTTAGACACAGGTAATTTCTAGTATAAATATATTAGCATAGTGCACAGCTTTAGTTAGTTTAGAAAAATTTTATATTTTATTTAATTAAAATTAAATCATAATTTATAATACAAAAAAATTCAAATACTTAAATAAAATTCTCATACGAACCATGTGTCCACAATAAAATGAATATTTAATTAATCTCTCAATAAAATTTAAATTGACAAAATTCTTTCATACGGGATTAAATATTAACTAATAAAAAAAATCCAAGCAAGCATTAAAATTCTGGGTTATCACAAAAAGTTTAAAAAACGTAAAAAAATTAATAAAAATTGACTTTTTTTGCTGAAAGTTGGTGAATCAAATACCACCTAAATAGATAATTGCAAAACTTTTTGGATTTTCTTTCTCCAGGTTCCTTGATTAAGTTGTAATTTTATTTGGACTTAGGGAATATAACATCATCCCGATGTTAGTTAGTGATACCAGAATTATGAACTATTTAATTAAAATTGGATATTTTACAATAAAAATAAATTTAAAAAATTAAATTCCAGCCTAAAAAATTTAAATTTAATTTTAATGTAAACTATTAAATTTTAATTGGACGACTTCAAGGGGGAAGTATCCATTTTTAGAACAAATTTAATAAAAACTAAAATTAAGAATTAAAAAAATATTTTTTAATTGAAATGTGAATTTTATTATTCAATAAATAAAAATGTGCATACATTTACTAACAAACAAAAGAAAATAATTAAGGTGCTATTTTGGTATATCTGTTTTGAACTAATTTTTCGTTTTGTGTTTTTTAAAAACAAGGAAACAGTTTAAAATCTATTTATTCACTTTTGTTTTCAAAATCTATTTTAGAAAACAAAAAACGAATTTGTACATAAAATGTAAAATGACTAAAAGTTGTTTTAAGTATTTTTTTGTCCAAAACAAGGAGAAACTTAAAACATAAAAAACAGAAAATATCAAACCAAATGCATTTCTTATTTTTCGTGTTTTGAATTTTTTAAAATATAAAACATATAAAACAAAAGTAAAAATAAGAATGCAAACCAAATGCCGTGTAAGTATTTTTTTTCTTGCTTCCTACAAAAGGTTTAAATATTTAAGTATTTTTTTCTTGCTTCCTACAAAAGGTTTAAATATTTACTATGAGATGTCATTATTTGTCTAAATTGCTTCATATCCTTAAATTATTTGATAATATGTATTGATAAAAATAACCAAAAATCATCGATAATAATTGTTATAAATATTATCAAAAGCCAAAAATATTCAAAATTATTGTACCAAAATAAAAAATAAATAAATAGTCTTGACTAGTCACGTAAAGGGAATATATATAAGAAAGAAAAGCAAAAATCTAACTACGTAAAAAAAAAATAAACCTTAAAATTGTTACATATTTTATAAATTCTAATTTATGATCGTAAACGTTAAAAATATATCATATTTTTTTTTTCCCTTTTCTTAGTAAATAATAACTAGCATTCTTCTTTTTTTTTTTTTTTCTTCGGTTCTGGGCAAAGAAGCTTGGAACTCCGTGACTATTTTTCAAGGAAAAACTAAGTGCCGGTTTGAAGCTTCAAATTTTGGTAAAAAAATAGAAACTGGAGTAAATTTTGAATTGTCACGGGTTTGGTGTATTTTTCGAAAAATATGAAGTAGTAAAAGTTAGAAATTTTTGGTCTAGAGAAAGTTGAAAATTTTTGGTCAAATTTAGAACTCTAAATGTATAATAGGATAAATGCAATTAATGAAAAAAAAAACTGTAGAATTTTATTTACGATCTCTCTAGAATGTCGAATTTTATGCAATTGTATAGAAATAAAGAGTTGTTTATTGCTTCCACCAAACCAAACCAAAC
>QLOD02000001.1:12464091-12477032 GCA_003260245.2 Sideroxylon spinosum | reverse complement strand
TTTTTTTTTTTTTTTTTCCTTTCGAAGCTCCTTTTGTTTTTCCCCAATTATTTCCTAGAACGGGCATTGTTTCTATGAAGTGGTGAATTAATCTGTGACTTTCGCTTTGCAAATTAAAGAATTAATAGCGTTTTCTTTTCCATCGTCATACTGTTTTAAGACTCTTCCCATTCAGCTATTGGCCTTTTGGTCCATTATGTTGTTAGATGATTGTCAGAAAGTATTTTTTGAAATGAAATGTAAATTATTAAGCAGCAGTTCAGAATTTTTTACGGAACAGCCTAGCCTAGAAAAGGGTTATGATTTGGAACTAATCCACGTGAACTTGATAATCAAATGTAAAGCAATGCTTTTTCATCCTTGGGGAAAATAATCTCCTCACTGGTAGTAATTTCAAGATTGCGACTCTCTACTGAGATGGCGTGCAAATAACATATATTTTTCCTCATGTGTGTTTTACACCCTTGTATTCATAACAATGATTGCTCCCCTTTTTTCAAAAATACTACTTTCTGGGAGTTAGGTGCTTTGTGAAAATGATGCTTAAGAAAAAGCAATGTCTTGAGGAAATGATTTGCTCTTTCTTGGTCATTATTTAAACTATTTATTTAATTTTAAAGAGAAATGGCATGATAAGTTATATGGTAATTGGTCGACTACTGCAAAGATTTATGCTGTCAGGATGCGCTTATTCTATGCATACAACAAATGTTTTGGGCCTGCAATTGATATTGATTTTGCCCAACTGCACTTCATTACCGAAAGTTCTTAAGCTCTGTTTACTTCTCCATTTGTAATGAGTCGTGGCCTCGAGGGCCACCATACGTCGCATTTCCCAGTATCGACTGATGCTACTCATCAACCCTTGTATAAGTGTGTGTGTGTGTAAGAGAGAGAGAGCTTTTCTTTTCATATTGTCTCAAATGTCAATGTGCTTAAGTTGAATTTGCGTGGAAAGTCCTGCAGGTGGCTAAATTCTTGAGCAGGCAAGTCTCTTACCTGTAGGATTGCGTGGTTTGTGATTGATGGATCACATAATACGAGGAAGGCTCCATGGATATTCTGTCACTAAGTGGCCTTGCATTGCAATGCGTTCTTTGGTTTTTTGCTAGCTTCTCTGCTGTCCTGAAGGTATTAATCTGGTCAATTTCCTCTCTTTTTAGCGATGTTCCATTTCTGTTATAATGAATTGTATATACTTGACTTCTTATTAATGAAAATGAGATGTTTGAGACTTTGATGATTTATGAGCATATGAATTTATGTGGATGGTATTTTGTTGCCGTTTAACCCTTTCATTTATTTTCATGGTAGAGTTGATAACATCGACTCCAAAAGAAAGTTCTGGCAGGAGAAACCAGCGATAACTTGATGGACTGAACGTTTTTTTAGCCCCAGCTAGACTTTGTTTCATCCTAGCAAAAAAGGATGCTGAAACTGACAGTGTTATTCATCCCCTGATTTCCTGGTTAATTGAAAAAGAATGCTCGCTGATGTATGATTTGAGACACGTTTCCTTTAACTAGAATTAGATTGTGTGTCGAATTTTTTCGTGGTTACGCTGCTGCATGGAATTTGTGTCTATCCTATTTTTTGTGATTGGTATGCAAGCTCTTAAACTGTATTTTCAAGAGAGGTTACTTTTTCTTGATTAGTGTTTCTCATGAAGCTGATGAATGTCCTAAACTCATGCTGGGATGAGCAGCTCTGTGTTTATTGTTGTCAGATTCTCCGGACATGAATCCAGTTAGATCACTGCATTACTAATGCTGTAAAATATCTCTGCTACATTACGATTTTTATTAGTTTTTCATTCAATTTTAGTTCTTGCAAGTGATAATGTGTATGGAAACAGGCAAGATCCTTGGCTGGCAAGTTCTGTTTTGAGTGAGCAATTTGATTTTTGGAGGAATTTGCAAGACTGGGGGATGGATGAGCGGGTGGGCCCTTATGCAAGCCTCTACTCTATCACCCAGGTGGGGTTGAGGGTTGAGTCCGTTGGACCCCTCACAAAGCTGGGTAAGTCAAAGTGAAATCCTTTCTCGAGGCTTTGAAAGGGGATGGAGAGGTACAATCCATCCAGTGGATGGAGGTTGGGAATGATCCGGCTCTTCTTATGGTGGCTTTTTTTGTTTGAGGCGTGATCCATGGTAGGACACTTACAATTGATAAAATTAAAAGAAGAAATCTGACTTTGGTAAATTGGTATAGTCTATGCAAAAGAGGAGAAGAATCGATTGATCACCTTTTTTGTGCATTGTCAATGGGCAAACAACCTGTGGCAGCTGGCCCTATCATGTTTCTAGTTGATTGGGTTTTTCCAAAGAAGGTGAAACATACCTTGTTGGAATGGTGGGGGGCGAGGATGCAAAAGCGCAAAAGGAATGCATGGAATCTGTTTCCTATGTGTTTAACATGGCTTATTTGGGGAGAGTTGAACAAAAGATGTTTTAGGGACACTGGTCTTCCTTTTCAAGATTGAAGTTTCTTTTTAGGTTTTTGTATAGTTGGTTGTCCGAGGGCAAAGAGCCAGACATGAGTGGATTCTTACACTATATAGATCACATGGATACTTGTTGGTTTTGTTTTTTTTTTTCCCAGGCCTCCTCTTGTGGAGGTTTTTGTACTTAGGGCAGCATCCCCTTGATACTTTTTAATACAATATTTGTTTATTTATAAAAAAAACAAGGCATGGATTAATTGTTTTTATATATGTTTACATAAAAATGTTAATCTCCTTTTGCGGGAAAAATTTTCCACTATTCTTGGTTGTTTCCCTTCTATTTGGACAAGATGTCTTGAGATTTTTATTTTTTTTGGGTGACATGGAACTCACTTGGACAGGGTGTTTTGAACCCATCCAGACTACAAACTCCGGAGAGACTAACGCTGGGGATCCCATTACCTAGTGGCCTCCTACTTGATGCTTGGGTTTCAAGCGAGGATCAAACCTGTGACCTTGGTATATCGCCCAAGTCCCGTGTCTGCCCTCATTCCACTGAACTACCCAGTGGTGGGTAAATGTCTAGAGATTAATTTGTATGGTTGAATTTCTAACTGCAGAGATGGGGCGTGGAGTAAGAGAGCATTTGAAGAATTAGTTGTGTTGGTAATGCTAGTTTTATAAATGGTTTACGAGCCTATAAAGGAATCCATGATGCCATAGGGTTGGAAGATATTTATAGAACCACTTGAAAATTAATTAGCATGTGGCAGAATTTTATGCGATAGTGGGAATTTCGTATCCACATGAGCTATAATATGAGCCCCACTTTTTAGTAAATATGTTCATGGCATTTAAGATGGTTGATGATTGCTACAATGATAGCTCAATTCTGTCTTAGTGAAGATAAGACAGCATAGAAAATGATGGACCTAATATAACAATTAAGAACTGTTTTGGCTAATTTTGACCAACTCATTCCTACAAAATGTACTCTCATGTCATTGTGGATGGTTGTGGGGGTATGTCAATGGAAAATGAGCCATGACCAGCAGTCAGTTCTTCTTTCAAAGCCAAAGGAAGGTGCTACCATGCCTATGAAAGTGATCACTTGATAAAGCATGTATTTAGGCTCCGTTTGGGAACCTTGAGCTACCAGCTACTAGTTTTTTGACTTACCAAAGTTACTCTCTTACATTTTAATTTTTTTTTAAAACCTTATAGGGCAAAAATGTCAAATTAACGAAAAGTTAAAAAGCTAGCTTTTTTCCATTCCAAACTTAAAAAAAGCTAACTTTTTAGTAGCTAGCTATTAGCCAGCAACAAAAAAGATAGCTTTTTTTTCTTTCCCAAATGGAGCCTTAATCTTTGGAACAAAATTCAAGGGTGGTAGGCAACAAATGCTAAAGATTGTGTGGGACATGCAGTTAGTCTTTGGATTAAAATTTAAGGGTGGTAGGCGACAAATACTAAGGACTGTGTGGGACTAGAATTTTTGTTGTGGTGGTGGCCTCAGGGAAATCAGAATAGTGGCCTGTTATAAGGCAGAAGCCTAGAGATTTTCGCCAGGAAGGGAACATAAACGAATGCCCAATAGGTAAGTCCCAATTCTGCATTTCAGCAACAACTATGCGTTCAAACTTCCAGTTCAGAGTAAGTTTTTTTCATTTTTTGTGTTGTCATCTCTTAGTTAGTGCATCTTTTAGCCTGTCAAGATGTAATTTTGTTCAATTTCTAGTTTCCAAGGCTGACCATAAATAGCTTCAGATTTTATTTACAGGGAGAAAATCACTGGTCAGTGCCTCCACACTTTCTTCTTAGTCTCCTATGAACAGTGTCCTGATTATCATTTTTTACCTCCAGTCTTTGTCCCTTCTCTAATTTTTTTTCTCCATCTCCATAGCTTCTAGGCATATGCATGTAAAGGACTACTTTTTCTTTTTTGTTTTTTCCGCCACCTGCCACTAGGGAAACGCAAACGTTAAGAATGTCACAAATGAAACAGGATATAATCTGGTTGTGGTCAGAGGTGAGGACATTTCAACTTCTTCCTAACATATAGCTTCTGTTTCAGTTCCCCCACTTGGCAGAATATATACCTTGTAAAGAATTTTTTTGATTGTTTGGTGATTTTGATTTATGTCTAGCTTCATTTGAGTTGTACATATTTGTTCTTGGTTCCTGATAGTTTGACTGGATATTTTTAGGTTATAAAGGGAAAGGTGTGAGGATCTATGTTATGGTCCACATATTGATTGGATGCTGATTCTGGACAATCACACTAATAACAATGCCCCAAGGCCTGAAAAATATGGGTTTCATTCACACTTTTCAGGTATCCTAATCAATACAAACCTTTGCTTAAACAGTTTGAAAAGGTTGTCATGGCCATGTCTGAATGCTCCTCCAAAACCTACTCCTGTCAAGAATAAAACTTCCTGCATTCTTTTTTCTTGCGTAGGATAGAACGTTATTGACTTTTGTTTGGTAAGAAGAATATGCCAACCCTTGCAGTTAATTTTCTGTTGCTCCACAACTCAGTAAATGTTTAAGTTTGTTTCAGGTATATAATACAGTGAACTTTCAGTAATTTATATTGTAATATCTGATATGTTATTTTGACAGTTTATGTGATAGATTCCAGAATTATCTGGAAATTGACTGTGTCACGCTTTTGCTATTTATCTTTAGAGTTCCGCTCCTATAGGAAAGGGAGGTCTTGGATGTGGATGCAAGTCTAAGAAGTGGTGCCTTTTTCCTCCATGAATCGTTTGTGCTAGTGTTGTACCAGATTCCTATATTGCTTGGTAGACTTCCTTTTTGACCTATGGACATCATTGGTGACTGTTGGCACCTTTTTCTGAGGTTTTCTATTGTTAAGTTGTTCAAATATGGTTTAAGCAGATGCTTTTCGATCTATTAGAATATTCTCGTTCAAGCCGCTACTCAAATCAATTATTTCTAGAGAGATACACATGGAGAGAGATACTGATCTAATCAACTGCTAAGAGCTGGAGTGACAGGAAATTTATATGAATGGAACCCAATAAGTTTGAGGGTCATGTGGCATTCTCACTATCTTTCATGGCCTGGGGAGTTGGAAGGGGGATAAAAATGAGGTAGACTTGAAAATATAGATGCTGACTTTCTATGATTTTCCTTGTCATATGACTCATGTTATCTTGCTTTTTGGTTTTTACCATCCATATGTTTTGGGTTTGGAAGTCGTGCTTGTCATGTACTCATACCAATAGAAGAAACCTTGCACAAAATGTCGATCCACTTGTCCACTGCATTCTTTATTATCACAAAACATGAATGTGAGAAGTGGTTATTAGGCTTGGTTTGGGAAGAAAAAAGAGCTAGTTTTTTGTAGCTGGTTACTAGCTAGCTTTTTTTTGTGTTAGGGAAGGGAAAAAAAGTTAGCTTTTTAGTAATTAGCATTTTAACTTTTTATTAATTTGACATTTTTGTCCTTGAAGGTTTATAAGAGGATAAATTTAATCATTGTAGAGAAAGTCAAAAGTTAGTAACAGCTACCAGCTGAAGAATGCCAAATGGAGCCTTATCACACACCCCTTTTAATCAAGCAAGTACGTCTATCTGACAATGGGTAGTTTACCTTATTAGTAAAAGCTGCATTATATTTACTATTTTAAACTCTTAGCTACAAACAATGTTGTATTTCACAGTGGGAATCAATGTAAGCCTGATAAAGAAGAATCCCTGATACTATTACCACTACCAAAATATGCTGTATTACTTTGCTACCTAATGGTGTTGAAGGGGTCAGGAAATCATGCCGACCACACAAGTGAATACACCAGAATTTACCTAGCTAAGCTTAACATGAATCATAAGCAGTTTGAATCCGGTTGCTTGATGGCTTGCCAACCTGTAAGCAATTGATTGGAGGCACAGTGGGAGAGGTCAACTCTCCAAAAGTCTGCCAACAGAAGGGATCATACATGTGATACCGTTCTTGCCTTGGTTTTAGTTCTATGTCAGTCAGAGTGACATCGAAACACGGTAGGTTGTCACTGCAGGCAAGATGTGCTGGTTTTACAGTATAAGTTCCTCTTATCTTCTCGTATGTGATTCCTGATAGGGCCACTGCAGCAGTCTGGTTGTTGCATTTCCTTTTGTCACAATAGTATTGGTCAATTACTATTGGGAGCTCTACTTCAGAAACCTGAATGTTGGAGAACAGTATTCCTCGCACAGACCCTGATCCACCCTGCAGATACATTAGAAATAGGTTAGAACATCAACTTTTTATTTAATAATGAATTGGCTCTTTTGGATAAAACTCCGATGATATTCAGAGTTTGAATTTTTATTACCCCATAAAAGTTAATTCTGGACATTTATATATTGAAATTATGAAAATATGGAATATATCTTAGTGATCCAGAACCAATCTGCAAAGCATGAACTCAGTTAGAATTAAAAACCCCATCTTAACTGAAAACTTGCTTCTACTTGAGTTTATGTTATTAGTGGTGATTGAAAGAATTGCATGGTTTATGTCTTATCAGAGTTTTTAATGTTATATGGAAACATGTTAGTGAAATTCACTACAGGGTTTTTAATTGCTTTATTGCAACTGAGTTCTCAAATAGATGAGCTGAAGATGGTATATTTACCTGCCATGTCTTTATCCTGACACCATTCATTGTGTTATGCATATTGATATTTCGAACAGTAATGTTTGAGACACAGGCCTTAGTGCCATCCTTTCCTAGCCCGCCGATGCTAATACCATGTCCAGGTCCACAGTTCACATCGTGTATATATACATTTGTGCATCCAGTTTGTATAGAAACACAGTCATCCCCTGTATTGCATTGAAACTTCAGATATTAGTGTACAACTTGCTTAATGTATGTAGCCTTTATCCTTATTCCATTAACTATTTTTGTTTAAGGTTTGTATAGATTATTAAGCAGCAGAACATAAGAAAAGAGGAAAGAAGCAGTTGCTTTTTGATGTCCATAATTGATGCTAGAGAAGACAAAAGAAAAATTGAATGCACATGACAAAAAGATAAACATATGGCTGTCTGTGGGTTCCAACCTAATCCCCTCTCGGACTATTCTTTTGATGATTTGGAGTATGCCACGTTTCTGTAAACAGATCCATTAGGCTAGTAGTTACAAGGATAACATAAGAGATAAAGAGCTGCCAAATGCCAAAATATTAATTTTTGGATGGTCAATAATGTGATTGGTATAACCGTTTAGGGTAACAATGAGGAAAAAGTTTGTGGCATGGTATAGAGTAATTTGTCCCAGGTATCTCAATTGAATGTAACCTTTCGTTCATTACATTAGATTAGTACTGTCATGAACTGGCCACCGGTTATGATTGAGACCACATCACTTCAACCCTGGACTCTCGAGGTCTTTTTGATAGGCTTGACCAGTAATGAATGTGATATTAAAGTGCCCGTGTAGAAAGAAAATTACCACATGCAAGATTAACGCTGCGGATTAACGCATCCTGGGAGTTCTGCAAATGGATGCCATCAGTGTTGGGGCTGTCACCAGGAGACAAGGTGCTCATATTGAACACTGAAACTCCTTTACAGTTGTCAAACTTGAGGTGGCACTGGGGACTGTTTTGAATTTTTATGCCTGTGACTGTAACGTTGAAACTCCCATAGAATCTCAGTGCCTGTAGAGCCAAAGTAGAACATTATCAGGTTACAAGGGTTGCATGGTTAAGAAATGCACTCAATATAATTCTACAGTGGTCCTTACAGTTGGCTTAATGCTTGGCATTTTCCCACCCAGCGAACCGCTTATCTGTCACAAAATTGTTCAAACCAAGTGCTGTGAGGTTTTAGATAATGGGAAATGAGAAACAGACAAATAAATGAGTGGTAGGAGAATATTTTTTAACTGGAACTGGCTTGTTTTCTGGAACCGTGCTGTTTAATGGGACAATTAGCTTTGATTCATCGTCTATGGGGTCTTCATAGTGGGAATCTTGCCACCAGACTGAGCCTCTTCCATCAATGGTGCCTGATCCTTGAATTGTGATTCCTACGAGTTTAGTAAATAGAAGCCATTGGAAAAGGCCTGAACCCCAAGCTTTAGAGCTCGTGGGAGCAATAATTGTGCCGTCAAGCTGGCCAAAAAAAAAAAAAAAATCTGTAAGCCTCAACTGGAAGATGGAACACGAGGGTATACCTGATTATAAGCAGAGTCATACATTTCTATGCATACAGGGTTGGAAATTTTTTACAGTGTCTTTTAAGGAGTTACCTGAAAGACAATGTTTGGTTTGCAGTAAGGACCAGAGAATGAAATGGGTCCCACAAAGAACGTGAATTTTGATGGGACTAGCATCATTGATGCCTCCACTCTACAAGCAGCCGCCCATGCAGCTTCAAACGCCTGTGTTGCACGGTAGAATTTCGTTGTCTTAGTAATATTTACAACACTTACTATTTACTATGTTTTTATTTTATTTTACTTTATTCCCAGCTGCGAAGAATGTTGTGACTTTATTTATTACCATAGAGTTGTTTGTTTGTACAGAACTGGATACAATTATTGTGGGTAACCTTGACCTAACTGCCACAACGAGAATTGTTCTAGTGGGCCTCACATGATTTAATTTGTTTGTTGTCCAGTATTGTGGAAGTTCTGTTTGTTTTTCCCCTAGCAGTTTCTTTTTTGTTACATTTATATTTATTTTATAATGCTGAAACTATGTATTTCTCTCTTCTCCTCTTCTTCACCATGATCACACGTGGTATAACTCTTTGCTCTCCATTCCTTTTTTTCTTTTTTCTTTTTTTTTAAATTTTGATTTTATTTTTAAAATAACTTCCTCTCTCTCTCTCTCCACCTGAAATGAATAATAATAAAAACTCGTTAAAAGAAATTCACACTCTCTAACTGCAAAATTCTTTCACCCATCGGTACTAGTAACATTAGAAAAGAGTTAAAAAAATTAAAAAGGAAAAGAAAACTGAAAAGTCTTTCTCTCTACCTGGAATGTATAATAATAAAAATTTATTAAAAGAAGTTTGCATTAAAAGAATAAAAAAAATAAAAAAAATTAAGAAGTCACACGTATAATAATAAAAGCTCATTTAAAGAGAATTACATTCTCTTTCCCTGTCCAAGTTTGTATTGAAAAGGATTCAAAAAAAAAATATAAAAGGAAACTGAAAAATCATTTTTTTTTTTTCAATTTCCCTCTCTCGATCACACAAACTAATTGATTTCACCAATCGTAATCTTTTCTTTTTAATTTTTTCAAAATTTTGTTCTTCGATTAATAAAAAAATAATGAGGTGGCAAAGTACCAACAATGATGAAGCACGGGTGAATTATCGAACTCAACAAACCTCTCTACTTCAGGTATACATAGCATATGGTCTAACATATATATATGTACACATAAATTTATATGTATAACATATGGTTTGGGTATTGAGAATTTGGATGAGATAAAATCATTTTTTTAACTAAAAAAAGTCAAGACTTTTTAATAATTTTAGACTTGAAACTCAATTCAAAATTATCTCTCTCAATTTTTTTTCAAGATTTTATTATTCGAACAATGAAAAAAAGAATGAAATTATGCAATTTTATTGAAATATTTTGTTATGTATATAAAAATTATATGTTGTCCATAAAAATATTACTTAATTTCGTGCGATGCACGGGTCAATACTTCTTGTAGTCTAAAATATAGTTCTTTTATGCCTTATATATGTTCTTTCCCAAATTCCTAATCATCTACCATTTGTGAAGAATATATGGCAATTTTCTGTGGTTACCGTTATTTTACTTATGAATTACCGGTGAGAAAATTTTACCATAATGCCCTTCAATAACCAGTGCAGCCTAATATTTTGCTACTAAGAAACAAAAAAAAAAAAAAAAAAATTGTAAAAATTATGCTTTAGCTTATGCTTGACTGTAAGATTTTTGAGTTCCTGAATGGCTGAAGAAAATTAGAACCTAGTTAATGTAGGTAGTGGTCATGCATGTTCATGTATCCCTATTGCCATTAAAATTGAAGCATCATTCATAAGAAAATGATATTGTAGCAGAATTTTCTTCCTGAATTTTGAATCAGAATGATGTGGTGGTGGCTTTTTAATAATGATGCACCCTCCCATTCCACACCCCCCCCCAAAAAAAAAAAAAAACCCAAAAAGAAAATTGATGGGCTCATGAGTTTTACCACTTTATTCTGATAAACTTTTTTTTTGGTAAAGGAATTTTGTTAGTATAACACTACCCATATTGATATTATGCAGCTCGTAATAGAAAGCCTTGTTGTTGCGTGGGTGAAGAAAAGGACTTACATTGTGACTGAATTCTCTTTAACTCAAGCAAGCCTATGGCCATGAACAAGAATTTGAAGGTACGTACCTTTGTGTCATCACTAGTTCCGTCTCCCTTGGCACCAAAATCTACTACGTTGAAGACAGTGGAAGGGCTGTTATAATGTTTCTTTGGCGGGTCTGATGGATGGCCTTTTCGTGGTCCTGGAGCTGGAAGTGATGGTGCTTTTGGAGATGGAAGAGGTTTTGGTGCTTTCGGAGACGGAGATTTGTGTCTGGATTTACCAGCATTGCCACGGTGGTGACTACTGCCATGACTCTTTCCTTTCTTCTTGTACAGGGAAGCTGAGAATCCTCTGCTTTGCCTCCAGTGCTTGCCTCTTCTAGCACTGCAAGTGTCTATGTATGACGACCAGACCAGGAACGCAATGAATAGCATAAATGTGATGCTTCTGAAGCCAAGGGTGCTCATCTTCACGGTACAGGGAAGTGAAGCAGAGGAGACACACCGAGAGAGTTTCTTTTGAATGGTAGACAGACAAAAAGGGCAAAATGGTTATGACTTAAATAGGGGTAGCACAACAAAGCTCATTAGGCTGTGGAAAAATAAGAAGGTTGATAAATTAATGCAAGGCATTTGTGTTTCTTTCTCCCCTGCCTTTTTTTTCCCCCCCCCCCCCCCCGGTTTTTTATTTATGATTTTCCTTCTTTCGTTGTGATTTTTAGTTGGGATTTATTTTTAGCTCATCAAGGCCCCAGCTTTGCCACATGGCAATATGTAGTTGCACGAGTCTCATCCAGCTGCTCTTGCAAAAATCTCCTCTATCAGTTATTTGCATTGGGCAAACCTTGATGTAGACCCCCAAAAAAAAAAAAAAAAAAAATATGACACAGAAATCCTTTCTTCTTGCTTGTAATGGATAGGACTCTCTGAGCCATGGAAATTTTGTTTATGTGGAAGAGGCGTTTCTTCTTTTTCATTTTCATTTTCTTTATATATGCATATATATATATATATATATATCAAGCTATTAAATATTTTTTTCTCCATGTCCAATTTCTTATGAAATTTACAAGGTCCTTCTAGTCGTATGTTACTATGCTAGGTTATTGATTATTATAAACTTTAAATTATCAGGATATGTATATCGTATCTTGCAATAAGATGTAATATTGCAATGCTTTGTCCTTTCTAATCGATTGGGTTTGTATTGATCAGTCAGTCAAGTTTTGGACTCACCTTCGGGACAGGGTTTCCCAATTCAACTACTATGTTGTTTGTTTATTTATTTTATTATTATTATTTTTTTTTTTGTTTCTGCGGGATTTACTATTTTTCATGCCCCATAAACGAACATGTATAATCGATTTGACTAAATTAATTCATAAAATATATATTGAAGAAATTACTAATAATTCAAGCTCCATTTTGTTTTCTGAACTATGAATGAATGGCGTACATACATGTACATACATATATACATATATATTTATAAGCAGCCAAGATTTATTGGGTGATAGCATCTCTCTCTATCTACCTTCCTCTGGCTTTCTACTATATATGCATGGGTTGGTTTCACTATATTTATTTATTTAGTTCTTTGAAGTGAGACACGTGAATGGGTCTATAAGACGTCAAAGAGCACTGATTATTACAGCTCTTTATGATCACATGCAAGGCTCACGGGCTTCACTTCTTTTATGTACTTTGTCTTCTTAACCAACAATGGCTGGAGCCCCCCCTTTTCATTTTTTCGCCCTTTTTTTCTTTCCCTCTCTTTAATTTCTTCAACCCCATACAACTCCTATATTTCAATAACACACACACACGAGTGGTAATTCGTATTTAAGTATTCAAGTTTATACATACAACAGTCTCTAGTTGTGTTTAGATTTCAAAATTTTCAAAATTTAATGAATATTTTTTGCACAGAATGACAATTTTAACGTTCCCACATTGCGGGTCTTATGAGTGAGGTAAGGGTCAGACATTGATAGTTTTTCTTTATAAATAAATAGAGCGATTTCATAATCCAAACCATTAACCTCAGATCATCCTTTCTAATTGTAAACACGTTAAATATTTAATTTATTTTAAAATTAATTTAATTTGTGTCAATTCGAGTTGGCATGTTCGATATATCCTTTAATGGATGCTGTGTGATATTATCACATTCCACAGCCATA
>QLOD02000001.1:12238049-12267665 GCA_003260245.2 Sideroxylon spinosum | reverse complement strand
TATTAAATTTAAAATTTATCTCTTATATATGTTAGATAATTGTTATTATATTGTCAAATTAACTAAAAATTATTTTTGTAATTTTCGTATGATTTTTTTTCTTTTCATTTTTTTTACTCTATCTATTTAAACTAAACCCACATTATTTAATATATTCCAACATCTTCATTTTCTCTCTTTCATTAAGTCTCTTTTATTTTCACACACTCTTTTTCTTTTTCTACAACAATTTCTATTATTTTTAGTCTTTATTTATGTCTCTCTGGCCACCACTTTTATTTTTTAAACATAATAGTTTTTAATTTTGTAGTTCCCCACTTTTATTTTTTATTTTTAACCATAGTAACTTTTATTGTTTAACCAAATCAGGTTTTTCTTTTTAATTTTATCCTCAATCAAATAAAATTTTTAGATTCGCTCCTATCAAGCAGTGTTAATAAATATTTGTATAATAAAATACATGTTACTAAGTTATAATTTTAAAAATAATTGATAAATATTTATTTTAAAAATATAATTTTTTCTTATTGATTAAAAATTTTGTATTTATCATTGATAACTGATATAATGATACTTTTCCTTTACTTTTGTTAAATTACTTAAACAATTTCAGAATCAATTTTGAATATTATAATAAAAAATCTTATACAATTTGCCTAATCGTAGAAAATAAATAATAATTATTCTTTAAAATAAAATATTAATTGCACATCAAACTAGATCATTCCAAATCACTTTGGATAGCTTCGCGTGGGTGCATGGGAAAGCCATACAACTTGCATGCAAAAATCAAAGCGGAAGTAGCCGAAAAAATATCAAAGCGAGCAGAGCAGCGCCATTTTCGAAATTTCCATCCATCTCAAGGGCATTCATCTACCAGCAGTCTAAATATCAATGCATCCGCTATTCACGGACCCCACGCTTCCTGCATATCGCACGTGACAAAGCTCGTATTCCCAATTTCGCCATGTCTCGTTGACGTATGGAATGGCGACACGCGTTCTCGATAAAGCGCCATTTCCTCTCGTTCTCCTTTCCGCGTCCCCGGTTTCCGATTCTCGTAGCTTCTACACTCCTTTTAACGGTTTATCGTCTCCGATCTCCTCCGGCTCCGTCGTCTCTCTCTAGAATTCCATCGTGTCTCTCCCTCTCTCTCTATGTCTCCCGCTTGAATCGAAGGTAAATCTCATCCAAATCCAATCAATCAATTGGTCTCTGATACGTATCTGTATGTCAATCTATCAATGCAAGTATATACTTTAGTGTGCTTTGAGTGTATAATGGTTCACGATGTTGATTCAGATTCGAATTTCGGTGATCGACGAATATGAGCAATTCGATAGGCCATAGCTTGCTTCACCAAAGTTTGCTTGCTCCAACAGTGCTAGAGCATCAAAGTAAGATCAATTCTTCTTGCATTTCCGGGACTACTTTATTCCAACCTCAAGCAACTTCACAGGCACGGAAGTCGCCTTTAACTACCAAGTTCTGGGGCGGCAGTCTGAGTCTGCGGAAAACGAAGTTGCCGATTGGAACTCATCGAGTGGTTTCTGTTCTTCCTCAGGCTGTATTAACCACTGATCCGGCTTCTGAGGTATACAATCAATTTATTACTGGTCTTTATGCAATTAATCATTATTATTATATATTCAATTGCATAACTTTAGGGATTTTTGGTTTTATCCATTTTGCTTGATAATTTTGCAGTGTTTGATCAGCTAGGAGGCAGATAATTAGGCTTTTTTTTTTCCCTACTTTTTTTTTATGTTGTTGGGAACTGTAATTAATCCATGTAATTAACTACAGTTACCAAAAAATTCTGGGTTACGAGGCTATATGTTTACACTGCTCATTTCTAAGTATATAAGTGTGTTGCTTTTGTCACTGAGAAAATGTGTTGTGGAAAAAAGGTTTTCATTTTGATTTTTTTGATTAGATAATGCATTCCACTGGTTGCTTAGTAATTAACACTGCATTGCTTTGCCGCTACCAGCAAGTGTTATTATAATGGAAGAATTGTAATATAGATAGCTCTACATGGTTGTTTTATGGAGATTAGTTCACTTAACTGGCAGTTTGTGCTCGTTTTCGTAGAACGATTTCAACAACCTGATTGACCATGACAGTTTGAGATGGGACATCAGAGGCATTGATAAATATAGATTTATTGCCTTTGGGAAGAGAGCATTGAAAAGTAATTAATGATCGCTAAAGATGGATTTTCTTTACTTGTTTTGGCATATGGATTAAAAGTAATTGATTGCTTGAATTGATAATTTGAAATCATATTTTTGAACTCTTATGAACTAGAGGCTTGCCACGCTTGTCTATTTAGTATTGAGTCTTCTGTATATAACAATGTAGAAAACTTGTCAGATGTTTCTTTTGGACTATCTACTGTGTCTGCTATGCCAAAAGAGTTAAGTGTTATCACCATATAACATTTGTTTTTATAGAACTTATGATCTCTGATGTAGAATTTCAAAATAGATTTGAATTGACCCCTATTAATATGGATTTGATATTTTTACTAATTTTTGTTGCTTTGTTCAAATTATTTGTATTGACTTCAATTAATGTGTTGACTATACCTCATTCATTATTCACCAAATACATGGTATGCAAAATGAAATTAATGATTATTATTATATTTCTTGCATTTTTATTTAGAAGGCATAAAATGCATCTCTATATGGATTTTGATTCAAAGTTTTGGCTTTTTTTTTTCTTCGGTCAAATAGGGAAAAAAAAAAAAGAAAAAAAAAGAAAAAAAAAAGAAGAGTATGCTTTAGCATGTGACTTGAGTATCAGCACTTGAATATTTTGGCATTTCAAATTTGCTCTAGCTAGCTTTGAAGATGGGAAGATGTCTCACTTAACTTCATTCTTTCTCCACTACAGCGATTAAGGCTTGTGTATCACATTGTACTAAAAGAAAAATGTTGTATACTTGCAATATTCTAAACAGTTTTCATTATAACATCCAAAATATTTATATCGGGAGCATTTAAAAAATCAAAATCCAGCACAATATATATATACGTATATATATATATATATTTTTGATAAAAAAAAATTGTTAAAGAGCGTCAAGGGGAGGCTACCCAATTACAAAAATTCCTCTCTAATCACAAAACTCAATTTTCCATATTCTCCAACAAGGACAAAAACATTGTTAATCCGGATCATTCCCCCCCAAAAAATCCATATGTACAAAATAGCCATAAAATTGCTCTTCGATCTATACAATGGTGTACAAATCATCCAAAACAAACAAAAGGAAGCAATTCTTCAACTGTTCCTCTTCCTTTTAAAGACGTGAGTTCCCTACCAAGCCTCAAATATATGCTTTACCCCCTTGGGGAAAACCTATTGCATGTTGAAAGACAGAGGAATTGTATCCCAAAATTCCTTCGTCCATAAACAATGTTAAAATATATGATCAATTGAGACTCCGTTTTTGTTACATAAACAATACCAATTAACTAGAATTTAAGGTCTCACTGTGAGATTGTAGATAGTGAGAATCTTACCACAAATTGAACACCACATGAAAAAAAGGCTACTTTTGGAGGAGCTCCAAATATCTAAATATTCTTCAAGTGAAGTCTGCTTCTTTTCTTCATGCCAAAGCATCATAGTACGTTTTGACGTCAAAAACCCAACTTAGACATTTTCCATCACAGATAATCCTCCATATCACCCATATTAAATGCATACAACATGACTAAAAGATTCTGGAAACTTTTTGACTCTCGATTATGAGGATTTCTACAAATATTAGTATTCCAAATAATATTCCCACCCACCGAAGAATAATACTCAGCTACTGAATCTTCCTTACTCATTGCTACGCAAAAATATCTGGAAAAATATTATGAAACCTCCTTCCATCCGTTCAAGGATCATTCCAAAATTTGATTATATACCCTCGTACAATTTCTAATGATAAAAGTATCTGAAACCCATTCCATTGACTTTGAATACCTTTTCAAAGACTCATTTCATGAATGCTATTCCATTACAAGTTGATTACTTGCCCAAGCAACCCCATGTTTGCAAGACACAACTCTCATTCAACATTTATCCCTTTTTGTTGAAACCAACATTCCGTCATAAAAAAAAAAAAAAATTAACCTCTAAATGCCAATCCCACCGTCCCTAATTGGGTAAACATACAATATTCCAATTAACTAGATGTATTTGAACTTTTCTTCAACTCCACTCCATAAGAAAGCTCTTTAAAGTTTTCCTACCTTTCACTACCAACACAGGCACAATGAAGATAGATATAGAATATGTCGGAAGGCTACACAAGATACTTGTAATTTAAGTAACATTATCCTCTTTAGATAAGTAAGATTTCTTACATGCTGGCGGTCTCCTTTGGAATCTCTTTTCCACTCATTCTTTACCTTGTATGAAGCTCCCAAAAGGAGTCCCAAATAAGACGTCGACAGAGAACTGATTTTGCACCCCATAACAGTTGCTAGCCCATCCGTATTGTGTATTCTGACTCTTTTTTTCCTTGTAGCAACTTGCAGGAAAGTTCAACCTTGACGGAAATACCGAAATGCAGGTATTTTCACTGAAATTTGTTTGAGTTTAAATGTATTCTGTTAGCTAAAATTAGAAATGAAGTATGTTGAACATGAGCTTCTCCTATGCAATTGTGTAGGTGAAAATTAGTGCTCCTACTCAAGTTTCTATACTGCAAGTAGATATACAAGTTACAGATTGTACAGGTACCCTAGTTCTACACTGGGGTGGCATACAAAATAGAAATGAGTAAGTTATCCTGTTAATATCGTGATTTGTGTCAATTCAAGTTTTAACCTCTACTATTAGAAATGATTTCTTTTTCATTTGTGAACTTTTTTTAGAAAGTGGGTACTTCCCACTCGTCGTCCTGAGGGAACTAAAGTATATAAGAACAAAGCTCTTAGAACTCCTTTTGTGAAAGTAAGTTACAAACTGTGGTAGAAGATCAATTTTTTGATTGCTTTCCATAATACTAAATATCGGTAACCACTTTTTGACTTATTTAACAACTGGATTCTTATATATTATCAATTGTTTTTTTGCAGTCTGGTTCTAACTCTTTCCTCAAAATAGAGATTGATGATCCTACAATACAGGCTATAGAGTTTCTTGTATTTGACGAAGAACAAAATAAATGGTAAATATCAGTTAGTTTCAATTTTGCTATCTTTGTAGCGTCAGTGTAATCTCTACTACAAAATTTACGAAATTTTCTTTTTTGTCTATACTTATATCTTTTACTGCTAGGTTCAAAAATGATGGTGAGAACTTTCATGTTAAGTTGCCACTGAAAGACAAGTTGATTCCAAATACTTCAGTTCCTGAAGATCTTGTACAGATTCAAGCATACTTGCTTTGGGAGAGGAAGGGTAAACAGGCATACACTCCTGAAAAAGAGAAGGCAAGTAACTATTTTTTTTTCCTTAAATGTATAGAGTCATGGACCAACTCTAGATACTGTTAGTGTGATTCTAGATCACATTTCCTTTCTTTCTTTTCTTTCTCCTCCCCCCCCCCCCCCCCCCCCCCCCCCCCCCCAAAAAAAAAAAAACAAGAAAAAAAAGGAAAGAGTCGTATAAAGTTGGTCCAATAACAGTTTCTGCTTTGGTGGTTTTAAGATAAATATGTGTCCATATTTTATGTCGGTGAACACACTGAAAGTAATTAGCTTAAGTATGGGGCAAATGAAAAACTTTGTGATATTCAAAAAAAAAAGAAAAAAAAAGAAGAGATAACGCTGACATGCCAAGTACCACATAGCAATGATGGAAAGGCCACAACATTCACTTTTCCAATTTCATGAATGTATTTTGGCATATTTAATATTGCTCAATTAACTAAGAAACTTTGATGAATCATCTGTGTACATGTAGGCTTACTTAAAAAAACATTATAGCCTTCTTAGTCTTGTTGTCAATAAATTTCAAATGTAGCTTTTCTTGTTGTAGTTAACTGCAAAATTGTGATTCAAACAGCAGTGTTGTCCCTTTGTTTTCTTTTTTCCGTCTTTTAGAGGGTACAGAATATTGTGTGGTCCAGAATGAATGCTATATTGTCAGACTTTGTTTCAGCAGTTTGAGATCAGGAAAAGAAAAATAAATAGATTGTCCTGCTGTGTGCACTAGGTCTGCAGGCCTTAAGGAAGACAAAAGTTTGTATCAAAGACCTTTGATGAAAGACCTTTGACGAATACATAGTTATTGTGTTAGGGGGAATGCTGATTCTGATCCATAATAATTTGACTGTTATTCAATTTTTTCTTTATTATTATTGGTCCTGTTTAGCATGTCAAACTTTACCAGAACTTACAAAAAGTTACAAATTTTTTCCATCTTTCTCCAATCAAATTTCGTCACGTGTCACTTTGACACCAATTTTTCAATTTTTTTGCCATCCAAACACTACCATTTTTATTATTATTATTATTATTGTTGTTGTTGTTGTTGTTGTTATTATTATCTTTTTTTTTTTTTGGGGGGGGGGGGGGGGGGGGGGGGTTGGGGGATATCAGAGGCTTAAGATAATTTGGGAAAATGGATAATTGACAAAGCAAAGGTGTTCTATTTCTGAATCTCCGAAGACTATCTGCGCGAAAAAATGATACTAGTTTTCTATCATTCCTTTATGAAATAGGCTTGTTCTATGGGCTGCCACTCTGATGGAGAAGGTGCTGACATTCGGTATTTGCTTTTCTTTAAGGATAGAAGTATTAAGTTTCATGATGCTTGAAAAGTCTTCTTGTCAAGTCCTTTTGAAAATAAAGCACTGTAAAAAGGTTAGAAACCCTTCATCCTGCACACTCTCCGAGGACTAGTCCGAGGGAAGCCTTTGAGTTCTTGGAGTCATGCAGACAAAACAGGAGTTATTTTGTTGTTAGATCATTTTATTCTGCTATGCCTATTGGGGAAAAGGGACCTCAAAATAAGTGATTGCTGTAACTTTTAATATGTTCAGTCATTGTCTTTATTTTCTTTCTAATAGAATGTTGGATACGATGATGGATTCTGTCTTTGTAATTTCGCTATGAAGCTTGCCATTTCTTGATGGGGGATTATAGAGTCAAGTTGGATCCTTTGACTAGTATGTTTCTGATGATTCCATTATATTAGTTCCAACACTCATTTGCAATGCTAGCGAGGAAAGTTTTTATCATATATCCTCTCTCTCTCTCTCTCTCTCTCTCTCTCGCATCACTCATAATACATGTTTCGTCTTCTCATAGGAGGAATATGAAGCTGCTCGATTTGAGTTATTGGAGGAAGTGGCAAGGGGCACTTCCATTCAGGACCTACGAGCAAGGCTAACAAACGAAAATGATACACGTGAAAGTAAGGAACATCTTCTTTCTGAAAGCAAGAGCCAAATACCTGAAGATCTTGTTCAAATACAAGCTTATATACGATGGGAGAAAGCGGGAAAACCTAACTATTCTCCAGATTGGCAAGTTGTAAGTTCACAAATACCTCATACACATTATTTTTGATAATTTGTGTCTATCCTTCTGTAGAAAAAACTTGACTGGGTATCACTGATTATTTCCTTCCTTGTTTTTATATGATCATAAAGAAGGAGTCACCAATCCATGTCATTGTTTGTATTGAATTTTGATTGAGTGCTGTTACATATTACAGAAAGAATTTGAAGAAGCAAGAAAAGAGTTGCAAAATGAACTGGAGAAAGGTACTTCTCTTGATGAAATTCGGAAGAAGATTGTAAAAGGAGAAATAAAAACCAAAGTTGCAAAGCAACTAGAAAGAAAAAGGTATTTTACTGTTGAAAGGATCCAGCGCAAGAAGAGGGATTTAATGCAGCTTCTCAACAAGAATGCGGCTGTATTGGTAGGGGATAAGATCCCAGCCAAACCACAAGCCTTGTCCGCAATTGAGCAATTTGCCAAGGAAAGGGAAGAACAAGCTGGTAGTCCGATTGTGAACAAGAAAATATTCAGGCTTGCTGAGAGGGAACTTCTGGTGAAATCATGACATGCTATTGATGTTTTTCTCTGTGAATTTAGTTGCAGGAGTAAATCTAATACTTCTTTGCTTTATATGTTATGAAGGTACTTGTAATGAAGCCTGCTGGTAAGACAAAAGTTATTTTGGCCACAGATCTCACAGAGCCAGTTACCCTTCACTGGGCTTTATCAAAAAAATCAGGAGAATGGCTAGTAAGATATTGGAATTTATTCATCATGGCCATTGTTATCCCACAGTTTATTTTTTTGAGTCTTAATAGTAGTTTCTACTTAATGTCTATTGGGCAACTATTTGTGAATCAATATAATGACAGTGGACGTTTTGCAGGCTCCACCTTCAAGTTCATTGCCCCCTCACTCAATTTCCCTAGACAAAGCCGTTCAAACACAACTTATTAGTTCTGATGATTCAACTTACAAGGTGTGCCAAAAGAAATTTGATTTGGTATTATGCCTGAACATGATGGGCAGCTAGCTCATCCTCAATTCAATTTTCAGGTGCAATCCTTAGAAATCGAAATTGAAGATGAAAGTTTTGTGGGGATGCCATTCGTCCTTTTGTCTGTTGGAAGATGGATAAAGAACAACAGTTCAGACTTCTATGTTGAATTTGCTGTTGGATCCAAGCAGGCTCAAAAGGTTGCTTTCTGTATGATTTTTTGTTAAAGACTGCTTCTTATAGGTTTTTATTTTTTTATTTTTTTATTCTTCTGCATCACACAACATTTCCCAGACATATTGACTAGACATTGTTCCACTGAAAAGGATCCTGGTGACGGCCAAGGTACTGCAAAGGCTTTGTTGGATAAAATAGCGAGAATGGAAAGTGAGGCACAAAAGTCCTTCATGCACCGGTCAGTAATCTCTGCCTACTTTCGATAGCATAGGATAGACTTTGTCCTGTATAAGTGCCTATTTTTAGTTTCATCTTCTGCCTTTTTGTGTTGGTAAGTTTGGGTTGCCTTCTGATATTTTTGGAAAACTGTCTGCAATGGTTAATTCCATTTTACCAGTATGCCTCAGTAAAATGGTGATGCTTTAATAATATATCTTAACCAGTTATGCTCTGTTTTTGTACAGCTTTTCTGTTCATATGCATATGTATCATTTCTATTTTGTCAACATTTCTTTTAGAAATTTTCCAATTCAGTAAGCATTGGTAATTTATGCCATTTTCATGGATGATATTCGATTTTGATTGCCTTCAGGCATGTTAGGTAAACTCTGTGGTAATAGTAGGCTTCAGGAAAGCAGGTAGTGGATTGGAGCCACCTAATGGATTTATCATTTTAGCTTTGTATATTGTGCTTTTTGCACATGTTTTGTCCATTTTCATTTGGTATCTCTCTTTGTTGAGCTATCCTTTTAGAATGTACTGGTTGCTTCAACATTATTTTGGTCCTTTTCATTTTCAGAGCATTTCTTCTTCACAAAATCATTCTTATCGAGTATTGATGTGGCTCAACCCCACCTATATAATAATTAAATGCACTATCTTTCTATTAGAATCTTTCAGGTGATTTATGCGTTTAGCTCATCCTGATTGAGTTTTATTATGAAGTGCCTGTTAGTACATGTACAATCTGTTGTGTTATGGAACTTGATCTCAGCTAATATTTTTGGTTTAATTTTTCAAATCACGTTTCAGTTTCTGATTTGATTCACTGTTATTGAAGTTATAAGTGATATTCTTTTTCCCAGTTTTAATATTGCAGCGGACTTGGTAGATGAAGCGAAAGGCACTGGTGAACTGGGCCTTGCAGGAATTCTGGTGTGGATGAGGTTTATGGCGATGAGGCAGCTCATATGGAATAAAAACTACAATGTGAAGCCACGGTATAACTTCTACACAATTCCTTTATGCATCTGTAAATTTCATTCTTTCTTATAGACTCCTACAGCTTTCAGATATTACTTTTAGTTTGTTAATAGTTCCCAGATGAACTGCTGACTGATTCTAGATCTTCTAGAAATGAAATATACTTGGAACTCTTACTTTGTAAAATATTATGTGGTCATCTATATCTTGTCTTCCTTGAACTATTTGTAAGCTGCTGGATGCATGTTCATCCTCTAACTTTGAATGTAACTTCTTTCGTTCATCTGGCCATTCCCTAAGTGCAGCTGTACCTTTTGTGTATATTTGTGCAGTGAAATAAGTAGAGCTCAGGATAGGCTTACAGACTTGCTTCAGAATGTTTATAGAACTCATCCACAGTATCGGGAACTTTTGCGAATGATATTGTCTACAGTTGGTCGTGGAGGTGAAGGGGATGTGGGGCAGCGAATCCGAGATGAAATACTGGTTATCCAGGTAAAAATCCAACCTCTCTTACATATATTCAAGCGGTGATTAATATGTTTATATTTGAGCTTTCATTTTTTTTTTAACCTTTGAGGATGAATAAATGTTGCAGTTATGCGAATAATTGTGTTTATTGCAGAGAAAGAATGATTGCAAAGGTGGAATGATGGAGGAATGGCATCAGAAGCTACATAATAACACTAGCCCTGATGATGTTGTGATCTGTCAGGTGTGGGAATGCAAATCTTGGACTTCTTTTGTTTGCATTACTCAAGCTTGGCTTGTCTCTCATTGAATATTCTTGCAGGCACTAATTGATTATGTCAAAAGTGATTTTGACATCAGTGTTTACTGGAAATCCCTGAACGAGAATGGGATTACGAAAGAACGCCTTCTAAGTTATGACCGTGCAATTCATTCCGAACCCAATTTCAGGAGAGATCAGAAGGACGGTCTTTTGCGTGATCTAGGAAATTACATGAGGACATTGAAGGTTAGCTCATTAAACTTGTGCCATCAATGCCTCAACCGTGATATCTCTAATCTCTGTATGACATGAAAACCATATTTTGGTAATAAGTGGAATCATGATGACTGATTAAACAAAAAATTATGATGGAGATTTTGAAACGTTACTATCTACCTGCATGTGAAATCATAATCAAGATTTGAAACCATATTGCACAAGCTTAACTTTGCTTGGGTGTGTACATATATTGGTGTATATCTTACTGATTGTTCAAGTCCAGAAGCTATTGGTGTGATCTGAGGGGGGAAGTGTGATAATTACAACAATAAATATATGTTCCCCATATCATATGTTTAAATTGGGAACCATTTGGCGAGGGATTTCATTTGCGTGTTTTTTTTTTTTGGGGGGGGGGGGGGGGCTTTTGTAATCTGATCATTCATATGGTCTTGATGTTAGTTCTATTGTTTGCCCCATTCATTGATATCGTAGATAAATATTTCCACTTCTACTGCTTGCCTCTTTAATTCATGTTGTTGTAAATGACTAGTTGATGACCTAGTGCAAATGCAGGCAGTTCATTCGGGTGCAGATTTAGAGTCTGCCATTTCAAATTGCATGGGTTACAGGGCTGAGGTATTGTCAGTAACTGGGTGGTGTTGCTTGATGATGTCCTTCCTCGATAAGTTGATGAGAATTTTAATTTTCCCAGGGACAAGGTTTCATGGTCGGGGTGAATATAAATCCTGTATCAGGCTTGCCATCTGGATTTCAGGCACTACTTCCAAGCTACTCTCTTTTCAAAACCTTAATAACATCACCTATGCGTGTGTGTGTCATAAATGTAAATGCGGCTCCACGTAACCAAGTTTTTTGAACAGGAATTGCTTCAATTTGTTCTAGAACATGTCGAAGATAAAAATGTGGAAGCCCTTCTTGAGGTAATTGATATTTTTTGGTGCAGTTTTCTGTTATTTCTCATTGCCCCTACAGTTTTAACTTTGCCATTGAAATATGTTTTTGCCACAAATTCTTATATTGTTCAGGGATTGTTAGAGTCCCGTGAGGAGCTTAGGCCATTGCTTTTTAAATCAAATGATCGTCTTAGGGATCTTTTGTTTTTGGACATTGCGCTTGATTCTGCTGTTCGGACGGCCATTGAAAGGGGATACGAGGAGTTGAACAGTGCTAAACCAGAGGTATATCCTCTTGTTAGTAAGATTGCATCTGTATAGCTTTATTAACCGTTTGAATTTCCTCTGTTTAATTGACTGACAGGCTTGCACTTTCTTAACTATTGTGGTTTGGTTTAGTTTCATTTGTGAAACATTTAGTTGATAAGCCTACTCATGCATTTGCAGACAATTATGTACTTCATCTCCCTTGTTCTTGAAAACCTTGCACTTTCTTCAGATGATAACGAGGATCTCATCTATTGCTTAAAGGTAAACAGCTAGTTGATTAAGATATTTGTTCCTTTCCCATTCTTTAGTTGGTTCTCCATGGTTTACTTTACATTTTTTTTTTTCATGTCATGTTGGCCTTTCTGGATCAACATGGTTTAACATAACCAGTTGGATGACTAAGTGATGGTTTCAAATGTTTTTCTCTCAACTGTTCTAGGCTTTTAGCTTATGCTAGCTCAATCAGGAAGTCTTGATCATTAATTATCAGTATCCAGTCACTTCATTTTTATCAAAAGAATGCATATAGAACAGAAAAGAATACACTGATGTCTGACATCACAGAAAAATGATCCATCGCGTTGTCTTATGCTAGATGACGGAACATTGAAATAATCTAATATTTATACTGCGTTCTGTAGGGATGGAATGAGGGTATGAGCATGGTGAAGAATGGAGATAGTAACTGGGCTTTGTATGCAAAATCAGTCCTCGACAGAACCCGTCTTGCGCTTGCAAGCAAAGCAGAATTATACCATCGTCTATTGCAACCATCTGCTGAATATCTTGGGTCACGGCTTGGAGTGGATCAAGGGGCTGTATGTTGATTGTTTAACAATCTAAATATCAACTTTTGTCTTGCGTTGTATATAGTACCTTGATTCAACTTATGCCATTGGTTAATGCAGGTGAATATTTTCACGGAAGAAATTATTCGTGCTGGATCAGCTGCTTCATTATCCTCACTTCTTAATCGACTTGATCCTATCCTTCGCAAAACTGCTAATTTGGGAAGGTTAATCTACATTTCATTATTCTAATAAGCTGAATGACGTGGTAAATGTTCATTTGAATTGTGTGTGTGTGTGTGTGTAAATCATCAAAATTGGTTCTTAATTATTGTCCCTAAAGAGTTTTTCTTTATAATATAGTCTCTTGTTATGATGCTCTGGCAAATCCTAGTCTATGCTAAGAAGCTCAAAATAGTTATGTACAATAATATTAATCAACATAGTCTTACCTGATACAGTTGGCAAGTCATCAGCCCAGTTGAAGCTTTTGGATATGTAGTAGTTGTAGATGAGTTGCTTGCTGTCCAGAATAAATCTTATGGACAGCCAACAATTTTGGTGGCAAAAGCTGTGAAGGGAGAGGAGGAAATTCCTGATGGTACAGTTGCTGTGCTGACACCTGACATGCCAGATGTCCTGTCGCATGTTTCTGTGCGAGCAAGAAATAGCAAGGTAATTCATTATCATTATGTATTTTTTTCCTTCTTCTTTGCGTACTCAGATTGGCAATTGTTGAAATGAATGACTGATTTGTGATGTGATCCTTTTTTCTGCTCTGGCAGGTCTGCTTTGCTACATGCTTTGATCCCAATATTTTGGCCGATCTTCAAGCCAATGAAGGGAAGCTATTACGCCTAAAGCCTACATCTGCTGATGTAGTTTATAGGTAATTGTTTCCATCAAAAGAATTACTGGAAATTTACCCTTTTTGTTCTATAAAGTTCCTGACAAATCTATAGTTCCTTGTTTTTAAAGTATGACTCCCTCTTCATATTTTCTACGTATCAAAAAATTCATTTATCCACTAAAATCTCACAATACAGAAGAATTCAATGTTAATCCTCTCTCCTTTTTGTGCTTAACCCCAGCAAGGTGGAGGGTGACTTAACAACTGAAAGTTCAACTAGCTTCAAAGAAGGTGGCTCTATGCCCTCTTTAAAATTGGTCAGAAAGCAGTTTGGTGGTAGATATGCCATATCATCTGAAGAGTTCACGAGTGAAATGGTAAGGATTTTAATGCCTAATTTCATTCATATTTAAAATTTTTTTTATTTAATCTTGTCCTTTATATTGCTGAGTGAAATATAAATGAGAATTATTCCATGGATTGCTGTACAAGTTTCAAATCAGATCTAGTTTCAGCTTTTAGCTTACAGAATGCTGATTTTCATAGGTTGGAGCTAAATCACGTAATATTGCATATTTGAAAGGAAAAGTGCCATCTTGGGTGGGGATTCCTACCTCAGTTGCTCTACCATTTGGAGTTTTCGAGAAAGTTCTTTCCGATGGTTTAAATCAGGTTTTCCCTATCTTGGGATCTGCCACATATCTCTAACATAGTTTGTAATTGCAATTATATTCTCTGCATCATTCAATAAGTATTAATGTTTTGCCATTGTTTTTGTATTTTGGTTATTATGCCTAAATAGTAGATTCACCAACCTTGTGAATTTTCACTGTTGTCAATCCTAAATTGGTTGTATTGTTTGAGATTGGTGTTCCAGCAAAACAAACTGTAACAGAAGAAACAGTGTCTTTTAGTAAGTGAACAACCAGCCAAGGGGATTTTAATTTGGTGAGGACCTTCGTGTTATAGTCTGAGAAACAAGACAAAAGCTTAGGAGATTCTGAGTGCTTTATAAGACCAAACATATTCTGATCCACCCCTTAAATCTGTTATCAAAATTTTAGGAATAAGGTTATGTTCATGATAGATGCGTACCATCTCTAAAGCTTTAAGATTATAAAGTCAAGCATTCATTAACAGTGTTGAAGAACCTATGGGCCCAACTCAATCCTGAAAATTGGCTTACAAGGTGAGAGTTGCCTAAGGGTTTATATGGGGAATACCACCTTCGTATCAACGCAATGTGGGACTTCGCTCACAGATTCCCTCACACCAAGCATAGAGTGATGTGACACCAGGTTGTGTGAGATAAACCAGCGGCTTATTTCACAGCAGTCAGAATCCAATCCGGATACCATGTTGAAGAACCCATGGGCCTAACTCAACCGTAAAACCGACTTACAAAGTGAGGTTGCCCAAGGCTTTATATGGAGAGTATAACTTTCATATAAAGGTGATATGGGACTTCGCTCATAGGCCCCATCCCCCATCACGCAAAGCGTGGAGTGATGTGAGGAATACAACCTTCGTAACAAGGTGAGAGTTGCCTAAGGGTTTATATGGGGAATACAACCTTCGTATCAAGGCAGTATGGGACTTCGCTCACAGATTCCCTCACACCAAGCATAGAGTGATGTGACACAAGGTTGTGCTAGATAAACCAACGGCTTAGTTCACAGCAGTCGGAATCCAATTCTGATACCATGTTGAAGAACCCATGGGCCTAACTCAGCCGTAAAACTGACTTACAAAGTGAGGTTGCCCAAGGCTTTATATGGAAAGTATTACTTTCATATCAAGGTGATATGAGACTTCACTCATAGGCCCCATCCCCCATCATGCAAAGCGTGGAGTGATGTGGGGTAAGATTGTGTGATATAAGCGAATGACTTTGCCCACAAACTGAACTTTTCTGTGCATCATCCTTGGATAACCCTTGCAGGGTCTGTTCTGCAGTTCTGTCTAGTTACTATGGACCATCTTCTGTTGTTTCAATTTGGTCTTCTTATGGGTTCTTTTACCTTATTTGCTCCTTATTTGTTATGGTGTGTTGCTACTTGCATTTAATGTACAGGGTGTGGCAGAGAAGTTGCAATTCCTGAAGAAAAAGCTAGATGAAGGGCATTTCAGTGCCCTTGGGGAGATCCGTAAGACGCTCTTAGAGCTTGCAGCACCATCCGAATTGGTATGATCTTTTCAAGTGTAGTTGAAGGACTTTATTGTTAGTTTTCTTTTCATTTTTGGACGTATGAACCTTGGAAAAATTGAGGTGACAAATATGCATTTGTTTCTTTGTTGAATTGACGAAGAAGCGTAAGTTGTTCCCCATGTGTCCTATTAAATATGAATTGGATATTACAGACCTACTCTGTTCGTTGTTCTTGCTGAAGCAAGGAAGGGGGGGAGAGGGGAAGCGTGGATGGTGGAATTATATTCAACATAGTGGGAGCTTTATGGTGGAATGTACAATTTAATCTTTGAACTTATGGAGAGTTTTATTTCAGGTGCAAGAGCTAAAAGAAAAGATGCAAGGTTCTGGCATGCCTTGGCCTGGCGATGAAGGTCACAAGAGATGGGAACAGGCATGGATGGCAATAAAGAAGGTAAGATTTTATCACGATGTAAATAAAATTAGTATATGGCCTACTGTTTCATGCTTTAAAATATTTCTTAATGCACGAGCAGTAACTTGCTTATCTAGAATTCAGGAAATTTCATGAGTGCTCTTATGATCACGTCTTCTAGTTGCTTAGGTAGATTTTGATTGACTTGTCCTTTCCATACTGAACTATGGAATACTTAGCTGCTTCTTTAGAAATATTGGTATTCTGGTTTATGCTAATTTGCATATGCTGGAAATTTTGAATTTAATGTTATCTAAGTTGGACTTCCATAAATTTGTTTGTCTTCAAGTTACTGGGACATGAACCTGTGCTGAATTGCAACCTATTGATCACTTCCTAGTATAGAAATATAATTTGCTTGGTTATATAATCCATTTCTGTTTTCTTTTAGGTCTGGGCTTCAAAGTGGAATGAGAGAGCATACTTCAGCACAAGAAAAGTGAAATTAGATCACGACTATCTTTGCATGGCTGTCCTGGTTCAGGAAATAATAAATGCTGATTACGCATTTGTCATCCACACTACCAATCCATCTTCAGGAGACTCATCAGAGATATATGCTGAGGTAGTGTCTGATCATATGATTAAATTGTATTTTTGTTCTACCAAATTTCTCAGTTGTGTGATTAAACCAGATGACTCATAGAGAATGTATTCCTACCCACGAACTGGTGCTGGGCCTGCTGGCTATGGGTGAAGGAAGATCCTCTCCTGCTTTCAAAATTGGTCCCATAAGCTTTTGATAAATTGCTGCCATCAGGCTCAAAGCTGATAGTTAGATAACCTTGAACCTTGATGGATCACAGTTCGATGCATAAACCTGACTGATTTAACTCTGGCTTGTGATTTCTGTTTTTCTTCATCGAATATACATTGTCTGTGTTTGTTAGCATGGATTTATTGACGGAAAACGAAGGAAAAGGAAAGAGAATGCGATCCAAAATTACTTCTCTTGCTGGGATGAGATGGAAAATGCATGGGATTTGAAAAATAAAAAAGCAAATTAAATTGTGATATTAATTTATTAAGAATTTCTTTTCTTTTTTTATTTTTATATTTTCTAAACTAACCAAATAAGATGTGTTTGGGATTTTATGTTTTCTTTCTCTATTCCTTTCCTTTTTCTTTTCGTTTTCTGTCTGTTTTCCTTGAATAGCAGAGCAATAATGTTGTTTGTATTTTCATTCTGGCACAGGTCGTGAAGGGCCTTGGGGAAACATTGGTCGGAGCTTACCCAGGTCGTGCTTTGAGTTTCATATGCAAGAAAAATGATCTGAACTCTCCACAGGTGAGTAATCTATTGTTTTTTCTGATCTTTTAATAGAGGTGGTCATCTATACATGAATGGAAGTTAAAATGGGTAACTATCTTTTTGAACTTTATGAACTAATAATTTCATGCTTTCTTAAAAACAAACAATGTAAATCTTCTTTCATAATCATCCTTGGTATTGAGCTTTATTGTTCAATGATCCTATCTTTGTTACCAAATCTGAAGACTTTTCAGGTGTTGGGTTACCCAAGCAAACCCATTGGCCTTTTCATAAGACGCTCTATCATATTTCGGTCTGATTCCAATGGAGAAGATCTGGAAGGTTATGCTGGTGCAGGACTTTATGATAGGTGAAATTATATGACCAGCAACGTAGACTCTGCTATTCTCCAATTCCAAATCAAATCCGTTAAATTCGACCTCTGTGATACATTCTCACATTTCTTTTCTTTTTGTTTTTCTATCTTTTTGGCAGTGTACCTATGGACGAAGAAGAAAGAGTCGTGATTGATTATTCATCCGATCCACTGATTATCGATGCTAATTTTCGTCAGTCAATCCTCTCCAGCATTGCTCGCGCTGGAAAAGCGATTGAGGAGCTGTATGGATCTCCTCAAGACATTGAAGGTGTTGTCCGCGATGGCAAAATCTACGTTGTCCAGACAAGACCCCAGATGTAATCCTTGATTCTCTTCCTACTATTTTCACAACAGGAGAGTCGGTCAACAACATGAGACTGTTAAGTTGTCCATGTAGATTCCTTATTCTATTTAAATTTGTAATATTTTAATGAGGGACATGTTACCTACAAATAAGATTCAGAAATATATATATATATATAGAGAGAGAGAGAGAGAGAGAGGAATTGTATAGAGAGAAGTTGACACCTAAACAGCCACGTACATGAAAACTGAACTTCTTATTAAAGTTTTATTTATTTTTTCCTTTGTGTTTTCTGCTGTATTTATGTGCAGGAGAAAATACATTCAGAAAACATTTACGATTGTTAAATAAGGTCGATTATTATCTGGAAATCATTAGTAAGGACAACCCTCCACTTTGAAACCTGATACGTTCGTCCAAACTTCGTTTAATCGGCCCGAGAGATGATGAGAAGCATTATACTGGGCAATTGTATAGCTTATGTATGAGCTCTTTGCAATTATGATTTTATCCAAGGTGGTGGCAAGAGCTTCTACTTCTGTGTCAATGATATCATCGTTAGCAAACCCAGAAAACTTCCTGACTGCCACACAGTGGCGATTCCATTTGTCGTAGGCCAAATTCAGTTCAGGGTAAGGCTGCGGAATTGTCCCATCGTATTTTGGAGACAAATAGAGCCTGACGACATGGTTAGATTCATTTGCTGGTGGGTTGGGAATGCTTGTTAAGACTGGAGCAGTCATGGGGAGCTGAGAAGAGTTGAGGTTACCGCCATGAATGTACTGATACAACCTGCAAAAGTTGACCTGTGAAAATAGATGAAAGAAAATAGATGAAAGAAAGAAGAAAAAGTAGACCTATGAAAGCCGTCTTCGGTGGACTTCTCGAAGGTGGTGCCGCCACGGACGGGGGAAGACATCCAGGAGGATTTTTCGTAGAGCCTGATCTCCACCTCCTGTTCTGATCGGACAACCGTGTATTGTGGTGATTCGATTGCATTACAGCCACGTAGCAATGCCAGACAACCCAGACAACAATAAAGAAAAGATGCAAAACTGGTGAAGCCCCACTGCCTCTCCATGTGTGTTAAAATTTAGTTGCCCAAGAATCATAGCTCCAGTGCTTAGAGCCTCTCCTCCTTTTATAGATGTATATGCTTAGATAAGAATATGTTAGGGAGAATATAGTCCAAACGAGGATGGTAAAGTGAATGTGCGGTGAGATATTAGTAGCAGCATGATATCAATTGAAAATAAATTAAATGAATATCAGCTAAGATTGTACGTTAACCTACAACATAAATTAGTCGATACAGTAATTGGGAGGGGGTGATGACAACATCGTGGATAATACGAGATGACAAAATTAACTTGAGTGGGTAAAAATAATAAAGAAATATAGAAGTGATGTGGTTTAATAGAGAAAATATCCTTTAATCTCACAGAAATAAGAAATATAATCTATGTAATCAGGGATCAACTAAGTATTTTTAGTTAGCGAGGACGAAAATTATATGCTAGTGAGAATATGTTTACAATAAATTATTAAAAATAATTATAGTAATATAATAAAATATGCGATAATAAATTTAAATTTTTTTTATTATTTTAACAAAATTATTAATTTTGACAATGAATTAATCTTATACATCTGCATTGCACCCAAGGGAAGATGATTGCAAACGGATAATGGGTAAGTCAAAACATACACGAGGTTCAGTCGTCCACTCACTTAAAAAATTATACTTATATCCCATTATTTTTGTCCTATTCACCTAAAAAATGTAATTTTGTCTCGTTATTTTTTCATGTTGTATACCATTTACTTAAAAATTGTATTTTTAATCCCATTAATTACGAATCATGAGTTCGCCTCATACAATATGGAATAGATTAACGAAATTATTTGGGTCTGTTTAAAAATAGCAAATAAGGAAACAAAACTCAGTGGGATCGGCGGCTCTCACAGCTTTTGCTATGATTCTACACTTATATCATTAACCTCATTTAACTGAAAAATACTAAGCTAATTTAACTTGAGCATAGACAACCGGTTTTCTCATAGAGAACCGGTTTTGAATTGTGATTATATTAATTCAATCCAATGGGCAGGTTTTAGTCCCATCAATTTCTACTTAATTCCCCACCCAACCAGGCCCACAAGAAATTTTCTCGGACATCAAAAAGGTACCACGAAGCTCCACAACCAATAGAATTTTGCAGACATTGCCCACCTACGTCTCATCTACCGAGTTTGTTCCCCAATTAGCCTGGATGGAAGTCTCCACAAATTGCAATAGGCAAATTTCTGTAATCCACTCTTTTTAAAGTGGGTTTGGAGTTTTAAAAAATTAAAAAATAAATTAAAAATTAGTATAAAATGTGACATTTAATAAATCTTGATTGGAAGAAAGTTATAAATTCTTAAAATATTTAAAATTTAAAAAAAAAATAAAAGTTCAAACAAAATTTAAATCACACTTCTTCTAAAGGACGATAAAATAAGTTTGCCTAGTCAAATACCCAATCAACTATATATATACCAGCAATGACTCGTGTGATGTACGAGTAATACAAATTTTTTGAAATTATTAACGTTAAAGAAAATAAAAATATCTTTGAAACAATCAATCATTTATGTCAAATAAATGCTAATAGTCATAAATCCATTTGTCAAATAGATAGGGGAAAAAAAATAATAAATATGGTATGAGAATCTAATTGGACAAACAATTTCAGATTTGTCTTAATTTATTTGATAAAATGTTGCTCTAATTGTTAGATTAAGGGATGGAAAATCTAATAATAAAGTAATTTGAAACTAATTTTGGTAGAAGTTAAGAGAGTATAATTGAGAGATTTTTTAAAAATGATATAAGCTTGGGCGAGCGAGTTAAGTAATTTTTTTTTATTTTATTGAAAAGGAAGAAATTCGTATTTTAACATTTATTGAATTAATTATACACTAATGTACATGAAATAATATATATGCAATAACATATCTGTTAATTTTTTTGACGTCTAAAGGGGAAATTGGAGAAATTTACGAATAAAAATACCCACAAGTTTTTTTAGGTGATAATAAGTGTATGTGAAGGGAGAAATTTGAAAAAGAAAATGGCTATTGAATTTTATTTTTTGATTTTTGACTCTTTTATAACCCCTTTTTTTAATGGAGCATTTTATTATTATTCATTCCCCGAGATGGGTTCATTGCACGTGATGGACGTAATTTGTAAAGAGAGATTTAATAAAACTTTATATTACTATTAATAGGTGGAAAATGGTGTAGGCTTGGACGAGAGAGGTAAGAGAATTTCTTTTTTCTTTTTTTTAAGAAGGAAGAATTTGGTTTTTTAGCATTAATTGAATCAATTATACACTTATATACATGAAGTGATATATATGCAATAACATATCTGTTAATTTTTTGATATCTAAATAGAAAATTAGAGAAATTTACGAAAAAGAATCCAAAATTTTTTTTAGGTGATCGACAGGTATGTGTAAATAGAGAGAAATTTGAAAAGGAAAATGACTGTTGAATTTATATTTTTAGTTTTGATTTTTCTATAACTCTTTTTTAATGAAACCTTTTATTATTATTTATTTCCGAGAAGAGAAATTTAATAAAACTTTTATTGTCATTTATGGGCAACAGATAGAGGAGAAATCAAATGAAATTTTGTTTTTTATTAGTATTCATTTACTATATAGAGAGATGAGAGAGAAAATGACTGTTGAGTTTCACTTCTTTATTTTTTATCTTTATTTTTGATTTTTTTTATAACGCATAGAGAAATAGGGGAGAGATTTAATGAAACTCTTATTATTATTTATGGGCGGGAGAGTAGAGATTTAATGAAAATTATTATTATTCATCTGTGTAGAGAGAGGAGAGAGGAATTTGTTTAAAAAAAATCAAAATTCTATTAAAAAAAATAAGCAAAAAGTGAATGGAGAGTAAGGCGCATATCACGGAGGATGAATGAAGGAGAAAAAGAAACCCAAAAACCAAATAGTTTTAGAATTGTACCATAGATATAGATGTAGAAACTATATAAAATTAGTGGCCAAAGTGGTCTGCCAACCAATAATTTAACTTATCTTGGACTAGTGCATTATAATTAGTGCATGAAAAAGAAAGCAAAAGGGGGAATCAAATTGTGTCATTCAACTTATTCTAATGGGCAGCAGTACATACAAGCCTGCACATTGCGACAACGAATCAGCAAGCCCTCATCTAGTTCCCTCCTGTTAACATATGTACCAGTACTGAGATTTATTTAGATTTGACATAATTTTACCTAAATCTTATATTTCGTAATCTATTTGAATTTTCTATTTTTCTTTCCTTATTTTTGTCTATATATAGCTCAAGGTAACATTAAGGACTCGTTTGAAATCTCGAAGAAATTCAAAAAATTTCAAAAGTTTCATATTTTTTAAATTTTAAAAAATTCCAACTTATTTTAAAAATTTTCAAAATCCTTTGGAATGGCCAAAATAACACATTTCAACGGTTTTGGTAGATTTTTTTTTTTTAAATTATACTTACATTTGTACTAAAAAGTTTCACAAAACTCTAAAAAAATTTTAATATTTTCCATCAAAAATTTGTCACATGTCACTTTATATAATTTTTAACAATTTTATATCAAGTCAATCACAAATATCTAACTATTATTTCAAAACAACTCGTTATATTTTAAACTCTAAAAAATTCACTTTTGGTTTTTTTTTTTTTTTTTTTAGACTCTAAACTGGCCCTTAATTCACTATACAAAACATATGTTTATTTATTTTTCACTTCCATTATTTTGTCATGGCATAAGGGTTAGGTATGAAAATTCTTTCTCCTTGTATTTCTCAATCTATTATTTTTAACTTTCTCATACTAGATATACCATCTGCTTCTCAAATCAAATATAAGAAAGCATATTAAAATATATCTTATATCAATAAAATCATTTAAACCTCTCAAATTAGTGGGTTTATCTATTCTTATCGATTGGGTTTGAGTTGAATATTTTAACATGGTATCAATTCTACTTGTTTGCAAAGGGAGTTCACTTAGGTGTTAGGCGTTAACTACAAGGAGGAAACTTTGGCTCTAGTTATGCACCTTACTTTGTTTTCATTCATTGCTTATAGTTGCCAAAATCATTTGTTAAAAACTATTTCAGATGAATGTCGAAAATAATTTTCTTAATGATGATCTTGTTGAAAAAGTTAACATAACCTCTTCAAGATTCACGCATCTCCTCACTAAGTATGTTGTCATTACCACTTTTATTGATTGCCTGAAGTTGTTGCTAAAGGCCTTCAAGTAGTCACTATTACACTTTTACAACCGTTAATGGTTGGTCGCTAAAAAGTCGTCGATAATGATTATTAGTGACTGCTAGTTGTTAGAAGCGCGAAATTTTTTGAAATTTTAATGATTGCCAAAGACTACTGTTAGGCAATCACTAAGACTATAATGGTAATCGCAATAAATTTAGCTTTAAATTTTATTTCATTTAGAATTAATATTAAAATATTTATTTACATTTCTGAATATATTTTTAGAATATTTTATTTAGCATAAATATTATGTTTTTTTTATTTTTTGATAACTTAGGGTTTCGGGGTCTGTATACTCACACCTCGACTAAAGATTTGAAATTAACGACCGGATAAAATCGAGTTAATAACCACTGGAGAGTAACCCCAAAATCTTATCAGTTGAGTTATCCCTTAGAATTAGCTTAGATATCAAGTTAAGAATATGTTAACTGTAGAAATGATTTAGTTTTCATATTTTATGTTATTTAGTTTCATATTTTTTAGCTAGGATTTCTATTTTAAGTATTGTAAATCTATGAATTTAGGGAGATCTTGGATTAATTAAATTGAGTAATACATATTTTCTCTATTATTCTGAATGGTTTTTGTAATATATAATTTGTCTGTCTATTATGAGTTTCATTTGTTTACATTTTTATTGTTTGTATGGAAAGTTTTCGATCTACCCTTCTTATCATCACACACTGCATCAAACTAATAATAAAAAGATTCAAAGCAAAAACTAGGACTCCACCATGCTACATACAACATTCATGCAACAAAGCATGCTGAAGTATGAAATCGGAATAATAAGCTGTTTAGCAATAAAAAATATTGCCATGTGTGGTCACCACATCCATTGGAAGGGAGTGACTCAAGCTTGAAAGTAAGAAAGAAGTTAGAAGAAAGGGTTAATGAGGGTTCTCGACTACAATCCCTTCGGGTGTGTTTGTTTGGAGGGATTGGATGATGGGGTATAAGTAATACCATGGATAATATATGGGATAGGATATAACATGGGATTAATTTTTTATGTAGGATTATTTTTTTGGTGTTTGGTTGGTGGGATATAAAGTGGGATGAAAGTTATGGTTTGACATGTGATGTGATAGGAAATAATTTTGAGCCTTTAGATTTTGGAGGAAAACAAATCCAGAAGTGGGGTATTATTAATACCACACCTCCCTCGGTTTATTAATCCGCCGAAATGTTGGACTATTAGTCCGGTTGGAGAAGAAATCTGACAACCCAAAATTCCAAACAAACATATCATTCGATGGACCCCACGCATTACTTGTCTAATCCCCCTTTTTATACTGGTAACAAACGTGGCCTTCGATACTTAAGTTAGAAATAGTTTGTGAGAATGAAGAAATAAATTGACAGAACTTTGTGAACGATAGTAAACGTACCTCTAATTTAGTGTTAAGTGTCCTATTTATATTCTGAAAAATTAATATTAAATAATTGAAAAACTCATGATTACTTTCTCATGTGGGAAACCCTTTCTTGTGAACGTGTGTTTTGCATTGAATGCCGATAATATTGTATTAAATATGTATCATTTATCATTAAATGTGTGTTGGATGATGCGGGGTATTTGGGCGTTATTTGACGGTTAGAGGTTGTCCAAACGTCCCATCTCTCTGATACTTATACGACTGAAGATTAACTAATATGTAATCAGATGATAGTAAATGAACTAAATTTGTTACTCATTTGCATTTATAGTTAAGGTTAAATGAATGGAACGGGGCCCCACTTTTTGAGTCACTCAGATTAAAAGAATTTTCCCTGAACACATGCTTTCTAAAGGCTCGTGGTCCGTCTTGTCACGTGTCACTTATATTTTTTATTCTAATAATCGCCAAAGGGATTTTTTTTTTTATTATAAAACAAAGATTTTATTACCGTATTATTTTTTTAACAAATTTTTGATTAAAAATTCTTATTAAGAGGCTCGCAGAGATCTGGGGTTCGAAGTGTTGAATCTACTGCATTCT
Organism: Sideroxylon spinosum; assembly: GCA_003260245.2. Classification (NCBI taxonomy): domain Eukaryota; kingdom Viridiplantae; phylum Streptophyta; class Magnoliopsida; order Ericales; family Sapotaceae; genus Sideroxylon; species Sideroxylon spinosum. The sequence goes on along the minus strand of QLOD02000001.1, from coordinate 12,242,163 downwards.
TGGCCATGAGTTCGTGTGTCATCTTTTTCCCTAGTGTGTACCGAAATGGATTATTGTGAGCGGGCTTGTGGCGTGCGGCCCAGTACAGGCCTGTTTTCAACTGTAATTGACCTCCAAGCCTGCTTTGCTTTTTGTAACAATACTCGTCCAACACCCTCGACACTAAAGTTCTATTTGAACTTTATATATAAACATATATTTAATGATTTTAATTTTATTCTTGTATTAATTATAATTAATTTTAATATTTATTTTAGTTCATAATATATCATTGAAAGAATTAATCCAAATGAACTCTATTTTCTTTTACTTGCACCGATTATAAGATATTTTCTCATCTTTAACACTTATATTTGATAACTTTTAGTTGTAAAGTATTTATGTAATATTTTTTGCCCACCCAAGTAACTAAAATAATTATCTTTAAATAAAAAAAATTTAAATAGTTTATGTTAGATAAAAAAAGCTATATTATTTTTGTATTAAAAAAAAATCTATTAAATCACTTTGAGCCCCTAATACTATTGGGCCGGCCTGTTCCGACCATTAGCCCTTAGAAGAGACATTCCACCTTGAGAGATCAGAAGCTTGAGGCACTTCCCTTGAACAGCATGCCCAGCTCCCAACTTGCCTGTCTTCTAAGTCAATTCCAGTGGACACTAGGCTCCACTATTGCACCCAATTGTCCAAAGTCAATTTTTGCTTTTCAAAATCTTCTTTCTCTAGCTGCTTTTGTTCATTCTTGCATAATTGTTAGGCAGATGACCTTGATCCCCATGAAGGTGCTAGCTTGCTTCTCTGAAATTTCAACATTAATCCATGCCAATGTGCAACACAAACTCACACCTTATTTCAAATATTTCTATCGCATATATGTTTATTAACTTGCCTGTCATTAAAATATGATCATCCTAATTTAATGTAGGATTTGGAAAAGAAATGCTACATTTTTTTTTATTTTAAATTTTATATTGATATAATAGTTGGTATATAATTTTAAACAAAATTATTTACAACGCAATTTTATCGGAATAATGTGAAATACTTGCGTGCTTATTATTTATAAGCAATATAAACGCAGTAGTACACTTTTGTTATAACATTTCTATTGTCACCTCATTATAATTGGGTTGGTTTAAGACAAATTAATTTTTTTGTTTTTTTGTTTTATAAAATATCATTTTTTTATCCCTCAAAATATTTAGGCAAGAGTGCCACATCTAAGGATGACAATGAGACAAATCAGAGACAGATATGATAATATTCGAATCCAAACTCTATATTTTTTTTAAGCCTCCATCCCTGCTTTTAAACAAAAAACTAATGTATTCGCAATATCCACAAATCCGAACTCTTTGTTACCCCCAAATCCGTCCCTAACTTGATACATAATTTAATTATATATGTAACTTATTACTATCAAAGTATTCATCTCCAAAACTAACATAATATACTTTATTATTTTAATTTGGACCAAAATTACATTCCTCTCTCTAATTTAAAAATTAATACATAATTTTTTTAATTTGTATTACATTGTAAAATTATCAAAAATTATTAAATATAATTAATTTTCTGTCATATCTAGTAATATATTTTATAAATAATGTCATAAATTTTAATAATCTAATAATATATTTTAAAAATAATTTAATGAAAAAAATATAAGAAAAAAATGTAAGTGTTATAAATTTTAGAATAAATAAATTATAAAAGATTTGTAAAAAATAAATAAATATCAGAATTATAAAGAAAATGAAAACATTTGTAAATAAATTAAAACAAAATAAAGTTATTCTCTTATTTGATTAGGTTATAAAATAAATTAAAATTTATTTTTACGTGATTGCTAAAACTATAAATAAAAATAAAGTTTATTTTAGTTTTTCAAAATATTTTTCTTACATAAAACCAGCACACATAAAAATAAAAGCTATAAATTTAAATTTCTAATTGTTTTTTTATCCCTAATAATGTTTTCATCAATCCTAAATTCAAAATAGAATCACTAATTCTTTTTCTCACCATTCACAAGTAGAAAAAAAAAAAAAAAACTACCAAAAAAATGTCTAACAAGGAAAATCAACAAACGAAAAAAAATTAACTTTTTAGTATATAGATAGATTTTTCAAACAAATCATAAGTATATTTTTTTTTAAGTCTACTTTTAAATTATTTTATAATAACAAATAGTTTTTTTTTAAAATAAAATAGAATTAGAAATTTTTATCATAATAAGATAACTCATCTGAATAAATACATTTTTTCAAAAAATTTAGAATGTAATTATCTGTCCACTTATCAAAATATTTAAAAAAAATTTGAGAAATTGTTTTCTGTACGTATTTTAAAATAATAATTCCACTATAAAATAAATGTGTTTAAAACACTATAACTTGTCTTAGATTCATTTTTTATATAAGGATTTTTATGACATTATAAGTATATGAAAACTAAAAATATGAGAAAATAATATGAACAATTGTGTAATTGTAATTAATAAAAAAGTAAGTGGACTACAAGAGACTATTTGTAGAATGAAATAGATTCACCCTATAATTTTGTCACATTTTGATAAAAGTTTTTACATTCAAAAAAAAAATATTGAAACATTATCCGAGGATTCGGGGCTGTTTGGATATTTTGTTGGGACAAATCAGGAACAGATTCAGATCAGATATAAGAGGATCGGGGTGGAGGCAATCCCACATTCATATCCGATCTTATAACTGAATTTAAAAAACAAAAGGACAAAATACGAATCGAATCAGATTTTCGAAAAAAATTCAAATTTCATATCCATTTGACTTGGATAATGGATTAAATTTGGATGGATCAACCGAGATAGTTATCCCTAGCCGCATCTTATCATCAACATTTTTGGTCACCATGCATAGCAAAGCAACAAGAAAAAGTGAATATGAATGAAAAAAAAAAAAAAAAAAAAACAGAAGGGGCTGTGTTAACATGTATATATATATTAATTGTGTACCTGGGCACGAGGACAATCATAATGATCGATGCAAATGCAGGAGGGTTTAACAAGGATGGCCCATGAGCCATGAGGATGATGCCCCAAGCGTGCCATGCCCCAAACAAAAGTGAGTACAATGATAAAACGCTCTTTTAATTCCCTTCAATATTCGCCACAGCTCCCACATTATGATTTTGGAAAAATCTTTGCTGTGGACATGGTGGGATCACCCTCCCCTCCTTCCTTCCTTCGCAGAAAACCCTTCATGTGTCTCAACTTCAACTCCCATTTGGCTAAGAAAGTTGGCCACTTACCTACTCTTTCTTTAAACACAATCATTGCTTGCCATTACCATTCCACGGCCTCAAACCTTTAATCTCTTCTTTACTACCCTTTTCAAGAAGCCCTTTTTTATTTAATATACGAGGCACACATATTGAGGACCAAATACAATATTGAATAAAACCCTACTTTAAGTGAGAGGAAAAAAAAAAAGGGGGTGCGTCTGTATCTATTTGGGGCCATTTGGATCTCAAAAAAGTTAAATTAAAATGTGATTTAGATAAATTTTTTGATATTTGGAGTGCAATTAACAAAACACGAAAATGTAAAAATAAATTGCGAAAATCCACTTAAATAAATTGTGACGGAGGAAATCGTTATTTTTTTACGTTTTGTGTAGATTTTTTTTTGAAGATCTGTAAAGATTTTATTAGAATTTGTATGGATTTAATGAGATTTGCATAGTTGTAGGGATTTTTAAATATTTAGATAAATCTATAGAGATTTATTGGTGAAAAAATTTTGTAATAATTTGTAGAAATTTTTGTTAAACATTCTAACTCCAAACCCCCCAATTATGTCATGAAGAATCATTTTCAAGCTTGTGAATAGCCCCCCCCCCCCTTTTTTTTTGAATAGTTACTTCCAACAACTTGGTGTGCATGGCTGTGAAACTTTCCCCCCAGAACTTTAACCAGTTACCATTCTTTCTCATGATTCTATTCTCTGGTATCTTTTCATGATGTGCGTCTAAGTGGATTCTCTTGAATAAGGTTGTATCATTCCATTACGCTCTGACAATTCCATAAGCTAGCTAGATGCTTAGACATCTTTCTGCCAAGGAATATATATATATAT
>QLOD02000001.1:12119577-12136269 GCA_003260245.2 Sideroxylon spinosum | reverse complement strand
GATTTGAACTAATGATCACTGGGGAGTAAACCCAAGATCTTACCAGTTAAGCTACTCCTCCGGATTTATTACTATCATTATTATTATTATTATTTTAGCAAAAACAATGAACTGCGTAGATTAGTGAATTGCTATTATAATTATTATTAATAAACAAATCCGTTATACGCCAGTTGTTATTGGGTTTAGAGCTGCATAAATTTGCAGACACAACGCCAACAAACGAACGCAGCATACCAAAAAGAAACAGCCCCTTTCTTGAATAACGTCGAAAACTAACTAGGTGGAATTTTATTTTTTTGATTATTTCTGTTTTTGACCTTTTTCTTAACTCAATAATGTTTAACTTTCTCCTCAATTAGAAAGCAGGAGGAGGTTCATAAATCACACACTCAAAATTTTCCAATATGGGAAGTAATCCCCTATAGGAGGGGATTAGATTATCAATTTATATTCCCATCATATTTTATATTTAATTGAATAAACTAATAATAAGTTTTATATTTAATTACCAACGGTTTAATTGCACGTCACGGACCAAACATAGCAAATACTATATCAACTCCTTCAAATCTAGAACACACCACCCTAAATTATGAGTTATGAATATTGTCATATTTTTCAGTGATTATCTATTGCTAAGAATGCATACTAATTTTTTTCTAGTAGAGAGTGTAACTCTAAAAAAATGTTATTTATTGTACGAGTATGCACCAATAATAATAATAATAATAATAATAATAATAAATAAATAATGTTCTTATTGTAAAAATAGTATTTTTACAATTAGAGTGCATATCTTTACTCAGCCTTTTCCTAAGTTCCAATTCATGAGGGTCGTGTTGCTTGCTGGCCATGTTGGTGGAAAGCACAAAATAGCTTTATGCTTTCTTCCCAGTTCCACTGCTTTTACTACCACAAGCTTTCGAGGTTTTTCTTCAAAGAAGACTGCACGGTTTTGTATAACGGTAGAACGAAATTAGGGTGCACAAGATTTTGTTTAGTATTAAACTTGAAATAATATACACCAAATTGAACAATTTATTGAACTGAAAAATGATGAAATCATAACTAAATAGATGATACCGAACCAAACTGAATCACTAATTTCGATTAAATTTGATTTGATTTGACGATTTTATTCTTAATAATTACTAAAAAAATTTATCTAAATAATTATGTATTATAGCATATTAACGATCCATTTAATGCATAAAGAGACGTCAAAAAACTCTGAAAAACTCTAAAAATAATTCACTTTTTATCTCACTGTACGAATTACGAACTCATAAATTATCTCATTTTATCTTATTTTTTGTTATACTTAACACCTCCTAAAATAAGGGGGTTAAAATAAAATTATCAACATCAACGTTGTACTTACCAAAAAAAAAAAAAAAAGATACTCATAATCAGTGGAGAGCGAGAGCTTCGCATTACTTCCAAATGACATTCCATCTCCAAAACCACGCCCTCAAAACTAGGAAGATTGCAATACTTGGAAGGATGCTAAAAATGTTCCCACCACAGAATACCTTTCAGCTGGAACCTCAGACAGTCAGTCATGTCAGGCTCCATAGTAGCTATTCAACGACTTTTTTTTTTGTTCTACTGATGATAACCGAAGATTTCGTGGGAATACTATCGAAATCAAGCAATTTGTAAGAGTACAGCTAATGAAATCGCGATATGATCTTGCAGTGTTAATCGGAGAGAAACCGTAATATAATTTTGCGGTTGTTCTAGGAACCGCAGTATCATGTTGCGGTTGTTCTTATGAGAACCGCAGAACCATAATGCGGTTCTTGGCCCTCATTTCATAAATCCCGACCTCTTCTCTTCCCGTAGATTGTTCTCTCTCTCTTATTCAGTTCTTCGGCTCTCTCTCTCAGTCATTTCAGTCCGCGTTTCCTTTCCAGCATAGCTCGTCGGCATTTTCTTCCACGGCTCTTCCTCGGGTTCACCTCTACTGACCGATAAGTACATTCCCGTTTTCATACTCTCAATAGCACGAAGTAGTTTACATGTAGAGGTAGGATTTGTTGTTGGATGTTGATTTTGTTTATAGTATTGCAAGTGACTAAGTCGATAATATTGTTGCTCAGCTTTTGTGTACGTGGTCTATTTCTTTTTCAATTGCTGCAATTGAAGGAATTGATACTTGAAAAATACTTCATAAAATAAATCACCGCACATCCACTACGCAGTCATATTAAAAATAATTTTATTGTACATCATATTAAAAAAAATTAGTTTAATATAGTATTTTAAAAAATAATTGATTTTAATATGATTTAAAAAAAAGTAGACAACGTGTTAAAATTGATAAATAATATTATCGACAAAGTATAAAAAAAAATATCAATTGACAAAGTGTTAAATTTGATAGAAATAAATATAAATATATAATAAAAAAGTTTATATTGACATTGTTTATTAATTTAAATATTTATTTTTAGTAAATTTGTGAAGAGAAATAAAGTTTAAATATATTTTTTAAATAAAAGTTTTCGTTTACTTCTATGTAATAGGTTTAATAAATGTGTACAAAAAATTAATTTAAAAATATTAAATATTTAAAAAATTTATGAAAACAATGAGAGATTATATTTTTATATGATGTAATTGAATTGATTTACAATATTAATGTTATATAGTTTATGAAATAAAATATTTAATACTTCATGGTTTTAGTTTTCCAAACGTTGACTTTATTATTTACGTAACAGAAGTATCATGTCAGAACAAAACGTGACTGTATTTTGCTTTTGGGGTAGGAATGTAACTTCGACGGATGAAGGGCTATCCTATGATCGTGAGTATGAGAAAAGTACTCAGATTCCTACCACGATAAGTTATAAACAACTAATAAGTGAATTGTGCACGATAATGGCTGTAGAGGAGGCTCGGGTAAAGATTCATGTTATATATCGATATCCAGTGATTGTTGGAAGTGTTGTTCGTTATAAGCCATTTCGGGTGAAAAATGATAGTGGGGTTAGGGCAATGATGGATACTATAGCTCAATTAAAATGGACGCATGTTGACCTATACATAGAATATGGACCATTGTCAACTGACTCTTCTCGACCTGTAACTGTGCGTGAACGTGGAGACAACACCTATCATTAATTCTGAGGGAGAACATGCATCAAATACTGACCTCCAATCGGCTCACGTTCGCTTGCATGCAGATTTCACTAAATGGGGGGCAGTCCAAGAATTGGCCAAGTACGAGGAGCAAACAAGTGTTGCCGCATCACATGTGCCCCTTACCATGGAAGCTATGATGGCAGAAGAAGACGCATTGTTTGGGTTAGATGATGATACTAATGTCAATCTAGATGGTAGCGATGTGGATGACGTAGATGATAGCTTTAATGAAAACGAGGGGGTCGAAGAGAGTGAGCATAGTTTCCACCAACCAACATCGCAAACGTTCACAACATTGTCTGAGCCTAGCACTGCAGCATCAACATCTAGGTTTCAATGTATAAATTGGGACCCTATGACCGAGGAGCCTCGTGTTGGAGTTATCTTCAAGGACAAGACTGAGTTAATCAAGGCGCTTAAGGCATATTTAGTTCGAACGAATACTCAGTTTCAGACAGTTGAATCAGATATAAGGAGATGGGCTATTAGGTGCAAGATGTCTGGGGAAACGCATTGTGTTTGGCGATTGCGAGCTACTAAACTTAGAAGACATGGTCAGTTTGAGATCACCAAGTTTGAGGGTCCCCATAGCTGTGTTTATGCTCGCATGAATCAAGATCACACCTAATTAGATGCCAGTTATGTTACAACGCATATAGAAGAATTGGTGAAGAAAGATCCATCCGTTTCAGCCGGTTTTTTGGCAGTGGTATTGAAAAATCAATTTCAATACGTGATTTCCTATAACAAAGCCTGCGCTGCAAAACAGAAGGCCATTGCCAGTATTTTTGGTGACTGGGAAGAATTATATAGTCAGCTACCAGTGTTTCTACATGCCGTGAAAACATATAATCCTGGAAGTTGATTACTCTTACTAGCCTGGACCTGCTACGGGTACTGCCATTCTTAAGTATGTGTTTTGGGCATTCAAACCATCTATTGACGGCTTCCATTTTTGTAAACCGGTCATAACAGTAGATAGGACCCATTTTGTATGGAAAGTATAAGGAAAAATTGCTCATTGCTATGGGGACTGATGCTAACCTAAAGATTTTCTCACTGGCTTTTGCAGTAGTTGATGAGGAGACGGTAGACAGTTGGTCCTGGTTCCTTCGTAACTTGCAGAGACATATAATTCCAAATAGACGAGGCCTTTATTTGATTGTCGATAGACATGCTGGCATTACCAACACCATCAACAACCCATCTTGTGGCTGGGCGCCCCCTTTCGCCGTCCATAGATTTTGTTGGCATGTGCAGGCTAATTTTAAGAAAAAGTATCCTAGCTCTCATATAAATAATCTGATGTCTCATGCTGTAACCACTCCTCAGATTCGAAAGTTTGACGCAATAATGGAGATGATTAGAGATCTTAATGTTGAAACGTGGAACTATCTCAACGAGATCCCGCTGGAAAAGTGGACAATGTGTCATGATGGGGGCCATAGATATAGAAATTTGACAATAAATATTTCGGAATGTTTTAACAATGTGATGCGAGGTGCCAGATCATTACCTATTGTAACATGTGCTCAGTTTACATTTTACAAAGTCATGACATACTTTAGTAATTGAAGTGAAGTTTCAGTGGCAGCTCAGGTGGCGGGGGTTCGACATCCACCAGCAGTACTGGATTTGATTGGTAAATATCAAGAACATGCTCGAGGACACCAGATTTTTCGATTTAATCACATTGACGATGTATACGAGGTAACTACAAGCCACCATGTAAATGGGAGTGGCCGTGTACAGGTGATATGTCTGAAAGAGCAAACCTGTACATGTGGTAAATTTACCTACACTCGGATCCCTTGTTCGCATGTCATTGCGGTTTGTGAGGAACGATGTTTTGATTGGATGACCATGATTCCTTTGGAGTACAGCACTGAAACCTATGTCAAAAAGTATGCTTCCCAATTCCAACCCTTACATGATCCCAAATATTGGGAAGTGCCAAGCCTCCCAAATTTCATTCCTAATCTTAATTTGAATCGAAAGAAAGGAAGGCCAATGTCAACTCATATTACAAATAAGATGGATAGGAGCAAAAGTTCGAAAAAGCTGCGGTGTGGTATTTGTCGTGAGGAGGGTAATACTAGGAGGAGTTACCTTGGAAGACGTGCAGCTAGATAGTATTTCGATTGCTTGGCTTTGTAATATGAAAGATGTTTTATGATTTCTTCTTGTATTGCGTTGTCATGTAATTCGTAAGATATTTGGCTGCTTTGTTAAGTAATTCGTAAGAAATGGACTAGCTTGGTTTTGTAATATGAAATACTTTTGATGAATTCTTGTTGTATTTGCTTTCTCATGTACTTTAATAAGTTTGTCATTAATCATTTAAGTAAGCTACATATGTCTGAACTATTATTAATTATTTCATTTTGTGTATCAGTCATGAATCCCTCTGGTGATCAGGAGGCTCCTTTGTTATCGCCAGGACCGCGTGATGCCTCTGTGCTAGGGTCACAGGTCAGACATAGATCGACGGACATATGGGATGGTGTGGTATGTTACGAGTGTATGAAGTTGATTACTATTTGCATTCATAGTTCCTAAGTATTCATAACTAAACTTCATATTATTATTATTTAGGAGTCTGCAGTCCTTGATCTTCGTACGGGCCGGTGCCTTATGAGAGATCTTACCGATCCACCCAGAGATGTCGGCATTGTAGATTCCATTGTCAGAGCAGGGGTCTACGGGTTTTATCATCTAGGCTGTATCATGTTGTACATGCCACTTATCACAGCCCTTGTGGAGAGGTGGAGACCCACACTTTTCATATACCGATCGGAGAGTGTAACATTACACTGGAGGACATCAGTGCCATTACCGGGTTGTCAGTTGATGGGATGGCTGTTACAGGCATGGATGTGATTCTGACGAGACAGGGCTAGATTGAGCTTCTTCATAGTCAGCTTGGTGTGGCACCCTCTGCCAGTAGAATCAGCTGGTTGCTGCAGCATTCTGAACACCTCCCAGCCGATGCAGATGATGCCTTAGTGCGCCACCATGCACGTGCCACATTCTTTATGTTGATTGGAGGTTGCTTGTTTCCAAATAAATCGGCGAACCTAATCCCGATGATGTTTTTACCATTGATCAGTGATTTGGATCATGTTGGGCAGTACAGCTGGGGAGAAGCAGCTTTGGCTCGTCTTTATCGGGAGATGTGCAGGGCATCGCAGACTCGGACAAAGGAGATAGCAGGCCCATTAGTCATCCTACAGCTATGGGTATGATAGAGGTTCTCATTACTTCATCCAGTTGTCCGACGTCAAGACCGACGACTCGATGCACCTCAGCCAGATGCCGCAGATGCGGCACATCCACCCGATGCACCACATTTGGGTCCTCCAAGAGACGGAGCTTTACCGATTGAGCGACCAGCAGACCCATACGGTTGCAGGTATAACAATGTTACATGGATTTCATATTTTTTTATGTTAGCAAAGATTACTAGTTATTTACATAATACACTAAGCTATCCGTAACTAGACTATGAATAGATGGCGGACGGGGCTTACGTTGACAGCTGTACGTACTCTTGTTGAGTACAAGGACCAGCTAGACTTGATGGTAGACGCTTAGATGACATGGCAGCCATATCCAGAAGACCTACCTATCCCAATGCACGACCGGGAAATATGGCGGACTAGATCTCCATTGATCTTCTACGACATAGTTGAGATGCACTTACCCGATCGCGTACTGTGGCAGTTTGGGATGGTGCAGCACGAGCTCAGCACATGTGACACATCTGAGCCATTACATGCCATTGACCGACAAGGCCGGGCAAGTACTGAATGGAGTTTACTTCATGCGGATCACATTGCTATGTGGGACGATCGGCGTGCTCGTGTGGTCACTGCTGAACCACTTATGGGTCAACTGGATCGCAGTGATCCATATATATAGTGGTATGAGTTGATTACGAGGCATCCTATTGGGCCTCCTCGGGATATTCCTCCAATTAGGTCTAAGTCGGTGGCTGCCATGAAAGAAATATTGGTATGAACATAGTCAAATTACAATGTTCTTTACTACTTGTTTGGAATGGGTTATATTGTAATATGATTTGATGACAGTTTCAGGTACAAACTGCTATCATGGCCACACAAGTTGCAGTAGATCTCTTCAGCTGCACTAACATAGAAGAGGTACATCGTTTGGCGTCGACTTTAAGGGCGACAGGCCGAAGGACTATTGCAGCTCTAAATGAGAAGCATCGACTACGAGGGGATGGTAGGAGGTCTAGATCGGAGGGATCTGAACCGTCTACCTCAGTCGACCCATCAGCCTCAGCCGGAGATAGACCTTACACTTTTACCGGAGTGTACCCATCTACATCAGACCAGCCGATATCATCCGATGCATCTACTGACCTACCCAGTATCCATGACTATACAGTTATCACCGAGCCTACCGACTGGTCGCCCTCACAATTTGTCCAGTTTGATATGCTACCAGACGATATCCGATTAGGTGCTCCCACTTTGCCACCCAGCAGTCCACGAGTATCCTATCTATTGCATTATACGAGGAAAAAGAAGACGATATCTCGATATCAGACTGAGGTGGAGATTCCGACTCAGATACAGTTGGAGGAGCCCCTGACACATGCACAAGGGATCGAGCAACCCTCTCAACCAACAGAGCCCTCGACTCAGCCACAAGTAGAGGATAGACGTAAGAACCCGGCACGTAGTAGGAAGGTTCCTAGTTGTGGCACTCACTAGCCTTTTATCATAGATGGATGCAACTACTTTCTTATTTCTATGTGATGTATTGTGTTATTTCAGGTTCTACATAATGTAAACACTGATTTCTTCTTTAAAATGTTTTTTTTTTTTTTTTTTAACTTGTCTAAGGTTCTATTTCAATTTCTTAAAGCTTGTGGTGCCTGTTTATTATTATTAGTAACCAGGTTATAAAACAGGTTGGTTTTTGGAGGTTATGCACGGAGGAACTAGAGTAGGTGGAGTTGGAGCTTAAAACCGCAATATGGTTATATGATTCTTGAAAGAACCATGTAATGGTACCGCGGATTTGCGAACAACCGCGTAATGGTTATGCAGTTTTAGTTTTGGATTGAATGGCCAATAACCGCAAGATCATAATACGGTTTCACTAACCGTAGCTTCACAAATCGTTTTTCTTCCTCCGTATTCCCACAAAATGTTTGTTCTTCGTCAGTAGAACAAAAAAAAAGTCCTATTCAACCACCTGCAAACAATCCTCCTCTTCTCCCTCCATAATGGTTAAAAAATAAAAATAAAATACCAAACCAAAACTACCAAGTAAACCTTTTCCCACTAGGTGGGGAAAAAATAAAAATAAAATAAAATAATTAATTAAAAAAAAACAACAACAACAACAAAAGCCCAACTCCTTGGGGGCTCTGGAGAGGGGAAAAAGGGGAAATGGTAGCCCAATTTCCTTCTGACTTCATTTGGATCTCAAAAGAATTAAGGCAAGCACTTCAAAAACCATAGTATTAAGACCTATGCAGTTCATGACAAACCCCATACACCCTGACTGGTTAATGCAGATACTATCAAATAAGTTTTGAAGGCAGAGGTAAGAGAGAGCGATCTATATATGTTTTTAGAGAAATTAGTAACTGAGAACAAAGAAGCCTGTGCCTACAAAACAAAGAAGAGACCATTCTTTTTAACTCATAAACAGGTAACCATCAAGTAAAGATAAACAACTCTGTCTGCCCAAAGCCCCTTTGGAAGAAATCCACATCACAAGAGTTTGTAAGAGGATTGGTTTATGAGTCGAACTTAGAACCCAACGCCTTGATTCTCCTTGGCATAATACAGTCTTCCAATTGCATAAATTGCGTAAAATCAAAGCAAAATGCTAAAATGACAACGCAAGGAAACCCACAGGTTTCCAGGATTGCAAGTTGGTTTCGTGACTGAACGAAGCCTATCATTACTATCAAACAATAGGATCAGGAAATAAGGCTTTCATGATTAGCATCAAGTACAAATGAAATGAAAAAAAAAAATGGGAAAACAACCTCCTCACTAGTTTGGCAGTCACCACTCCTTTCCCCAATTCAATTTAGCAAAACCGATTGACGTGTGTATATGGCAATCATGAATTTATCAGATGCTGTTCTTTCCTACAAAACCTCCCATTTGGTCTACAATCAGACGCTGAAAAACTCCAAAAATCTTTAAAAACAATTCATTTTTTATCTCATTGCACAAATTACGAACCTTACAAATTATCTCATTTTATTCTACTTTTTGTTGTACTGAACGCCACCTATACAATCTAAAAAAATGAATGCTTGTGCCAAAAGTGGCCTCACTTTAATATTTATATGGACAAAGGAATAATTTTCTAATTGTTTTCAGTGACAAGGTTTTGAGTCAATATAAGCACAACAGCGTATAAATTTAATAGATGGAAGAGAGAGGAGACACCACGCTCTGGTCCAAAATCAAATGTTGCAACAAAGCCGCATAAAATCCTTGACTATATCGCTACTGTTCAAAAATGATCATAAAGCTCATCCAGGAGTTTATGACGCAAATTCAAATGTAACCACAGACTGGCAAGCAACAAGGCCAGTTTTTGGCCTAAAATCAGAGTGCGCGGCAATACTCAGCAATCTTTTTGTCCATCATTCTCCCTCTCTTTTGGTAATGGTTCTCATTGTTCTGTTCACATTTATAGAATTTTTCAGGTCTGCTCTTTCCTTCTCCCAATGGCTTATAAAAAAAGTCTATTATGAAAGTACTGTCAAACAGAAAACAGAGGTTAGCAGTGGACTTCATCTTCCTATCTATTAGACCATCTTACACTTAATTCATCAAATAATTAACACAAAAAATTAGTTCTTAGTTCTTACCTCTACTGTAGTACAAGCTATGTTACATGGACTTGGATAGGGGGATCTGATACAGATACGTGTTTAAGAGTTAGATCTATTAATTATCTTATTTAAGGCTACGGAGACACGAGACAATATTCATATATTTAATATAATTATTTTATTTTATAGGATAATATGTTCTTAATAAGGTTCAATTAGAGTATTTTATGCATAAAATTTAAATTTTAGGCATAAATTATGTGCTAAAATTAAATTGTTAAATATGTTTGTACGACTATTCAATTACATTGAGACACATAGATCGTATCTTTGCTCAAATATACTTGTCCAAATATCAATTATCCGACACGGATACGTCATACATTTAGAAGAGTCAATTTAACATAGAGTATAAGTGATACGTCATACATTTAGAAGAGCCAATTTAACATAAGAGTATAAGCATGGGATATTGTTAACATCAACTTCCAAAACCAAAGTAATAATGCTAAAGGAATGTCAATTACGAAATCTATTGCACTTCCAGGGAAAAAAAAAATAATTATAGGTCCTTGTATGGCTAAACTTTATCCATACCTGCAGTTATGAAAGAAGCTAAAATTGTTATAGATCTCCATAGCATTCCTGATCAATGTCATTTATTCATAATCATTGACCCAAACGTTAATGATGAAAAGAAGGCCCCAACCAAATAAAAGCAAAACAGTGACAGCAACCACAACAAAATAAATCTGCCTACAGAATCAACGCGAAGATGGATCAATTTGAAACATGGGTAAGAAGGGAGCAGCAAAGGAAAGAACAAATATATAAAAAAAAATGTAGTATTTTGTTTCAAAAGGAACTAATTCATCACAAATAGGAGAAACTAACAAGGTATGAGATATCAAGTTTAATTAAAATATTTTTTATCACTCATTTTAGGACAAATCTATGACTAGATAAACTACTGATTTGCACAGTGAACAACTGTGTGTTTCCTATCACCCACCCCGTGTAGATCACAATGTATCAAACCTGATACTGATATATTAAAGCTGTAACAGTTTTCAATATAACAATTGACTCTTCCATCACAGATGCTATTTATGGGGCATAAGACTGCCCATGAGGATGGGCACCAGCATGATACAGATTAAGGTGGTAAAATGCATTTGCTACCAATTCTTTCAGCTCGTGATTTTGGGCTGTCACTGAGCGGTCTGCCCCCTCAAGAGCAGTCAATACACGTGCTTGTTCCAAAGCCTCACTATTTCCAGCATGTAATGCAAGGTAGCAGAGGAGAACCAGTGCATGCAACTGCGTCCGTTCACCACCCCTCAACAATCTCATCAGAGGTGGGACACCATTAAACTCAATTATTGTCTTCGAATGCTCCATACGAAGAAAATTATCCGGACAAGCAAACTTCCCAAGTGAAATGATAGCTTCCATTGCCACGTCTGGGTTTCTATTGCTAAGCTGCTCTACCAGAGGACCAATAACTCTGGTCTCCCTTGCTGGAAAGGTACGAGCCAATGAACCAATTGACTTTATGGCGGGAATTTTCAGCGATGGACTATCAAACTCATTAATCACCCTCATAAGTTGATCCACAACAGCTTTTGCAGCCGGAGAATTGGTCTTAAAGGTTGCCCGTCTAAGATCAGCGTTGGACTCAGCCGCAGCTGTTATCTCCATTATCGCCATCAAGCAATTCAATTGCAACTCCCCATGTTCCTTCTCGACAAGCTTAGCCAAACAAAGAAGCCCTTTCGTCTCGGTTATTCTCCTACTATTCGACACGCTACCCCTGGCAAGCATCCATAAAGCCTCAGCACAACTAATTTTCAACTTATGCTTTACTTCAGGGGTCTCATTTTCTCTCTCTTTCCTATGGTGCCCACCTCTACTGCTACCATCAGAATACAGAGACAGGGACGAACTCAAGTTTCGCCTGCAATTTGGATTCTTCTCCAGCTCCTTATTAATTTGAACAATAGAATGAATGCTCTGCTTACCAAGCTGAGGCTTTGCATCCTCCACAAAAGTCTCCAATGACAACATTGTCACAAGGGGCCTAATAACATTCTCCCTTGCAAAGTCGTCCTGCGCAACAGGGTCATGCTCTGCCATCCTCGCCACCAAATTCGCAACCCGAATTTGAACCCTCGTTGGGGAATCCCCGAGAACCTGAACTATAATCGGAACGCCGAGGTCACTGACTATTAACCGAACCCTTTCTTCGTCATTAGCCAAGTTGAAGAGGGCGGTGGCGGCAGCGATTTGAGCGTCCGGCGACGAGCTCTCCTTCAAGAGCTTCAACAGAGGAGGAACCCCACCTTCCTCGGCTATAATCTTCTTGTTCCGATAGTTATCTTGCGCAAGCGAAGCGAGCTCGTTTGCGGCCTCAATTCGATCGCCCATTTGACCCAAGTGAAGAGAAGCAATAAAGGACCAAACCCAAGAGAGAATCGGATCGTTACTTGCGATCGGAGGCAGCGAGAGGACAATACCTCCGCCTCCGTTAGCGGGGTCGTAGTCGAGCACACTCAGAAGCCACTTCATGTCGCCGACCGAAGTTTCGAGCAAGTTGAGCATTTTCCGGAAATCGGCCTGGGTAACGATGGTGACGACCCGGCGGAAGACGCTCCGGCGCTTGCATTTGCGGACCAGGGTTAGGGCACGGTCAAGGTTCTTCGACACCTCCGCCACAATCCGCCGGACCGGCCGCTCGTAGAGCGACCCGCCAGTGGAGGTCGCGAACCGGACCGCCGTGCGGAGCATGGTGGAAATTTTTTCCACCGGCTTGGCCACCTCGGTGCACTCCGCGTGGAAACTCCCGGCCTCCGCCACCGCCGCCCGAATTCTCTCAGACAACAGAATCGGAAACGACAACACCTCCTCGATTCGCTTCTCTTCTTCGCCGCCGCTCGCCATATCTAACACCCTCCCCCCACCCCCAAAAAAAAAAAAAAAGAATCAACTCCTTTTTCAGTCGATTTTAAACATTAATTCAAATCCTTGGTGTCGTATAACTCGATCAGTGAAATGGCCTAGGGTTTTTTTGGGTTGGGGGGGGGGGGGTTTGGAATTGGAAGTCGCTGGAGTCAAAAGGTGGAGTCTTTTTGGTTCTTCAATGGGGTGGCATGTGGGGGTGTGTGTCAGTAGTACTGGAGGTTCGGTCTGGGAAATTGTGCTTTTGAGATCGACGGTCCACGGAGGCGCGTGGGGTGGATGGGGTGATTCATCTGAGCTTTCGAGTGCAATAATGTAACCGTCTGGTGTACGTTAGTAAATATAGGCGTCGGACTTTACCAGACGTGCTTGACCTGGAGTCTTAGGATGACTGTTCGAATCAATAAAAGTACCTCAATATCCACTGGTGCTTTTCCATGGTGTTTTTTTTTTTTTTTTTTTTTTCCAGACAAGAGATAGTTATTTACGGCGCGTTGGGTAATATTTATAAGTATTATTTAATTTAACTGTTTTTTATTTTAATTTCAGTTATCATTTTTTTATCTGAAATTAAAATGAAAAATATTTCTGGTAATGTACTTTAATTACAGTAATTAATTTAGTTTAAATAAAATATATAATATTCTTAAAAATATAAAATTAATTGAATTTCATATGATTAATTTCAAATTTATTTGGTTAACTAAGCTAATAAAATAATATTTAAATTCATTAATTTTAATTTTATAAAATATTTATTTTTAATAGTAATTATTTCAAATAAAATACACTAGTAAATAATATAATTTAATAGTAAATCAATATTCCATTTATTAAAATTATTAATTTAATAGAATAAAATATTTTAATAATTATTATTATTTTAATACTAGTTTTAATTTTAATAAAATAAATATTCCATTATGAAAATATTATTAATTCTAATTTTACTAGAATAAATTATTTTAATCAAGAATTGCTGTTTATTAAAAATAATTTTAATTGAATAAAATACATCATTTTAATAAACTTATTATTCTTAGTCTAATTAATTTAATTTAATAAAATAAATATTTAGCATGTAATAATTATAAAAATAATTTTAGTTTAATAAAATAAACCATTTTGAACATAAACTATTATTTTAAGTTCAATAAAATAAATCATCATATTTTATTATTTATTAAAAATAACTTTATTTTAATAAAATATTTGAATAAAAAATTTATTTTAATATGATACAAAAAATAAATAAATTATTAAAATTAACAAAATAGAATTTCTAATTTTCGTTTTACTGTTTGAATTTCCATTTTTTGTAACAAGATAAATTTATCTCACACATTTTTATTGTTGGTTTTTAAAATTTTACATATATAAAGAAGAAAAATGTAAGTACAAACTTATTAAACATGACCTTAAAATATGTAAAAATAGTAATTTTATAATTTTAAAATATTTTTATGATTTAAATATTCTAAAATAATAGACATACTGTCTTTACATAATTGTAATAATACAATATTTACATTCTGTCTTTAATTTTTGTTGTTTTATTTGCGATGAAAATGAAAAGAAAAAAATATAAAATTTAAAAAATTTATAAGCTAATTTTTTCTTGGATGTGCTTTTATATTTTCTAATCCTTGAATTGAAAATATACATTCAAAATTTTATATTGCCTTATTTTTTTCACATTTTTTTAAACTAATTCCCTCTTTTTATTTCTCTCACCAAATCCCCAAAATCCAAATTTATATGAGAAAATAAAGGTCAACAACCCAACGGCTCAAATCGGTTCGTTTTGCTATGATTTTTTTTTTTAAATTAACAATTTAGGTACGATTGATTTGAAAATTAAAACACAGAACAAATTCAAACCAAACCAAAATTAATGATTTGATTTCTTATTTTTGTTTTTGTTTTTCAATTTCTAAATTAAATAGTTTGATTACGGTTGATCACTTGTGATTTAATTTAAATTTACCACCAAATCAAAACAAAATCAAGGGTGCGCACCTTAGGAGAAAACGGCTCTCAAAAACACTATTTTTTTTTTTTTTAGGTAAAATCCCCCCATCTTCATTTAGCGATAAGTTCTTAAAAGTTTTTTGTCACAATGAAAACCCACCACAAACTCTGAAGTCAAAATAACAGCCAAAATCATTACACAAAAATAGATTTCTTTTTATTTTATTTTATTTTGTTTTATTTTTGTCATTTTGAAGCAGAACCAATGAAAACACATATATAAACTATTCATTCGGGGCCTTCTCGAGCAACAATGAAATTTCTAGAGGGAACATGGGGTTCCCCCCATGCAGTCTTTTCTCTTGGTGGCCAATTGGCCATTAGGATCTGTGTGCCGGTGACAAAAAGATTTTAACAATTCCCAACCAACATAACAAAACAAATAAACAAAAGGCCCACACCCGCAACTGCGTCAGCAAAAAGAACTAAACCAAGCTCATCATCAGCCCTTAATCAAAGCACGCACATTTATTTAACTTCTTCACGTATTTGAGTTATGATTCTTTCCTTGTCATGGAGTCCATACATTAGGATGCAATATGAGGACATCAACTTTCGGATGAAGAATCAAACAACTTGGCATAAATAGAAAGCGTCAATGGCAAACAAACCCCTTCTCCACAATAATAGTCAAATGCCCATAAAATAGGATGTTTCATGCCACAAATTGTGGCCCACAATCAACAATTATAGCAATTCAAACTTAATTAGTTTTGGACTAGTTAAATACATGCAATACTAACACAACCACCACAGCACTTTGCAAGCACACCTATTCGACATGGATCACATAAATCCACCGCCGTGAGTAGAGTTCGCTCAGAACCTGAGGTTTCAAAGCTTAGCAAGCAATCCGCTCTGGATTGGCTTTGTCACGACCCCAATTTCCTTCATATCTGAGTCACATGAGCTGGGAGGGACGTCCACAGCGGGTGAGCAGTTAAAGAATCCATGCGGCTGCACAATAAACAGCGGAAAAAGTACATTAAAACGCGTGAACGTTTCATGAAGGTCCCAAAAATTTTATATTGAAACAATGAGAGTGGAATACCATCAGCATGAAACCAATACGCTCCACCGGCATGACAGGCCAGTCTTCCAGACGAGGAATGTGTGTCACTCCAAATACATACCTGTAACAGTTTTGACAACATAATCAGAATCTATTTAAAAAATACACTCACATCTAATAGTCGAAACAAGAAAAAAAATTATAAAACATAGTAACAGGTATATGTACAGGAAAGGACAAACTAACCAAAGAACTATGTCAGTTTCTTCCAGTGATCGGTTCTGCTTAACCCAGGTAGCCAATCCCTCACTGACACGTGGATTTTGGTTCGGAAACTCTCCTCCAGGATACATCTCACCACGCCTGTAGGGTGTGACCCAAAGGTTGTGCTTCAGAAAAGCAGCTCTTCTCAAAAATTTTGCCTCAGTGCCCGCCAATGGTAGACAATTTGATCCAGGTACAAGCCTGTAACCTGTCAACTGTCCACTCCGGTTGACACTCCTCGTGTTACGGATCTGAATCATGAATAGGATGTTTCAATTATGCAATTCATCCATGAACACAAATTCTTTATAAGAAAAGAAATGCTCCTATCTATGATTGGCAGCCATATTATATCCCCCAAATTGAAAATTGAACTAGTTCAATTTAACCATACAATCCAATTTCAGGCCATGAAGGCGTTGTGGTACATGTACCA
>QLOD02000001.1:12023654-12039040 GCA_003260245.2 Sideroxylon spinosum | reverse complement strand
TTGTCTCATGTATGCCACTAACTTTGTGCTAAAATTTATTATGTCAATAATAATAATAATAATAATAATAATAATAAAACTTGTGCTAAAGTTTTCATGACTACTACAACGGCAGCCCATCACAATGAAGAAGATTGGGCTGCCAAGGCCAGAGCATGGGCCGCAGCCAAAGCTGCAACCGAGAATCAGCCTTCACAGTCGCAGTTTGCACCAGTTGGCAGACTAGAAGAGCCGACTCATTATCATGATCAGTATCCACAAACTTCTGATCCTCACTACCATGATATTATTCAGCCATCACTTCCTGCATCGGGCTATCAACAGTATGCACCTCCTGCTGCACCTCCACACAAGCCACCCATTGTTCATCTGCAGGAGTCTGTATCTGTCGGTCCTGGACAATCTTCTTTCGTTTCAGCTGAGCATCTAGCTTACAGTGCTAGAGATGGCAATTTGGCGGTAGATTCAAGTGCTGTATTTCCTCATCAAGAAAGTTCACCTACAAGTTCATCAGTTCTTCTGCAGGAGGTACCTTCTAGTTATTCTTCTGTTACAGGTAATAATTTACTTGGCATTGTGATTTTGCAAGTGAAGCATGTGCTTAAGAACTGCTTCTATATTGATATTTTTTAATAATGTAATTCCCAAAGTCACTGATAGGTCATTTGTAGATGTTGTTGACCCCATATAAGTATAGAACCCACTTTTGAAATTTATGTTTATGATTTTGCAAGCTTTAGACCTCTAGCATGTATGTAGATATTAAATCTGATATATATGATGGTTTTGCCTCTGATTTAGTAACAAGTTCATTTTTATTTGATTTATCATATTAAATTGGTTTGCCATTTAGGATTTGAGAATGCTGCTCACTTAGGCTTTTGTAATGTGAGTTATTTTTTATGTGAATCTATTCTATCCAAAAATTTTCAATTTCTAAATCTTTGTGAACATGGCAAGTTTTGTTAGCATTGATGCAAACTTTTCCATTTCCTTCCCCTCCCCCCAAAACGTTCTCTCTTTCTATTTTCTTTAGAAAAGTGGGGTGGGGAAACATAAACATTTAGAATAATAATAGGCTAAGTTTGAATTATAACATTGTGGGAAGTTGGTAATTTGCACTTTGCAATTGTTCTCAACTCCAATTAGCTCAACACACCACGCCTTTGTTTCAGTCTATGAAGCAAAGACACTTTGACCTGGGTGTCATATCTGTATCTGACATGTATCCGACACGCATACTCCCTCGATACTCTGAGATTCGTGTTAGGCATGCCAAGTGGCATGTATAATTATTTTATTTTATTTATTTAATTATATGATTAAGACAAACCTAAAATCGAAACACCTAAAATTATAGAATCTTTTACTTTATATTTTGTATATTGAATTAGTTTTGTTGGGAATGTTATGTTGATATATATAACTAATAATAATTATATATATATATATTTTTTACTGTATCCACACCATGTATATATATCCTTAAAATTAGCCTGTATTCGTATTCATGTTTCTTGGGGTTTCAGTTACTTGGGTTGGCTGCATTATCCATTTCCTCCATTTGGCCATATGTTTGTTGTTAAAAGGACATCCAATTACCTGATTTTGTATGATTGCACCAGTTTTCATTTCAATGTTTAAATGTCAGGTGGTTGCACTTTTCTATTGTCTTCTTGCTGCTATATCTTCTTTTGACAGGTTTTATTTCTTAATGATGCCGAACAGGATCTTTAATTTGCCCGTCTTCTGTAAAGAGACAATCTTAGTTATTTATCTTCTTTGTGACTGCATTTGTACTGGATATATTTTCTTGGCTAACAATTTTTGAAGGCTAGGTGGCCGAAACCATGTAATTAAATAGTTTCTTGGTATGTAGGCCAAGTTAATCAATCAAATGTCTCAGATGAGCCAAACATGTTGGTTTTTCATTGGCTATGCTGTGGTCAATTGAGTTGCACATAGCTATTAAGGGCAGAATAGTTTCAAAGAGGATGCTAATTACTAGTAGTTTCAAGACAGTAGTCAGTGATGATAAGTGTCAAACAGGTTCAGACAAATCTTGAATTAGGCCAAACAGTCATCACCGGACTTCCATGCAAACCCTTAGTCATATGGATTGCTCAAATATGATAAAGAAACAATAAGAATATTAACATATGGTGGATAATTAATTGTTAATGACTTTCATATGGGCCGGGTTTGTGTAATTGGAACTTTTGACTTTTAACTTGTATATATTTCTATGCTAAGGAGAAATGTTGTTAACATTGGGATCTTACATGGGATCAGTGGAAGGGTCTTCTAAATTGGATCATAGGATTGGAAGATCCTTCCAAGGAGGATTAGGCTAATAAATTTTACTTATAAGTTAACGAAAATAAGATAACATTTCAAGAACTTTTTCACCCATTTTAGAAACCTTTAATGTGGTCACTTGTGATAAGAATATGGTTCCCATGGGGCTACTAGCAAAATTACATATAAACCCTCTTGTTTCTATTCATCCATACCCCTTCATTGCTCTTTGAACTCCTCAAGCAATTATAGCACCTCTCATACTTTTTTCTTCATAAATGCCATCCAAATTTCATGATAAGAACGTGGCGCAGTTCTTTTTGAATGCAAAAAAGGAAAAAACAAAAAAAAATTGCAGCTTAGGATCCCACTTCCAGCTGTGATCATCTAAATATGATTCGAGTCAATTTGCTAATTTGGGATTGTAGGATCTGGTTCGTGATTTTAACAACTAGGAGGATAGTGGTGACCTTGCTGGTCAGTCACTTGGGGCGAATTGCTAGTTTTCATTTTGCAGTGGTTCTACAAAATTTCACCTTATTTTCCGGCCTATCCAAGACGCTTTGCTTTTTCTTTTGTATTTAATGTTACTTCTTAGTTGGGTTTGTTTCTGGTATAATTATTTATTACCATGCATTATTTACCACTAGAGCTAAGAATTTTATTTTTTTCTGCATATGGCACTGGTGATAAAAAATACTCTGCATACGAATTATTCGCATGGTATGTTTCCTCAATATCATGTTAACATGTTTATTATCATTTTATAACGGTACCGACCAACGCTCATTCTTGATAATTGTAAATTGAACTTCTAGTTATACAGTCGAGGAGCATTCCATGAATGGTGTTTTATTTTGATTTTTGCAATATTAAGAACCCACATCTTGTGGTTCCAAAACTTTTGGTGAAAGCTGAGTGGTAGTTGAGCTTTATCTTCTCATTGCCTAAACATTGGAATTCTTGGTGTATGGAATGAACTTTTACAATGCTTTAGTTGTTTAACTAGTCACCCAAATCCCAGGTAAAGAAGAGGCTGGAGATCAAAGTGAAAAGTTCTACAAGTCTTTTCCTTTGTGCATTGACTCAAGCCAAGGTCTGCAGCATGTGCATCCTCCACCACCTTCCATTGGTAGATCAAGTTCAACAGAAATGCCCCATTATGCAATTGGCAATCAGTCAGCTGAGGCTCCAAATGATCTTAGTGACCAGCCTTTAGAGTTTGCACATAGGTATAATCATGTTCATGATCCAATTATGCAACCAAATTATGCTCATAGTGGATCAATGGGACCTATAAGAGGCGTGGACCCAATTGTTGCTGCACCTTCTAATCATGCATGGCCTCCCGCTGCTGCACCTGGTGCGGTCTATACTCCAATCCCTCCAGTTCTGCAATCGGGACAACAGGTTTTTATTCTGGCTTGGATATTCCTGTAATCTTAGAGACCTGGTGTGATTGTGCTAACACTTGCTTTCATTCTTCACAGCATGATCCTTCCATAGCTATACCTTCTCCAGTTACTGGAATGTCTTCACCTCTATTTGGAAGGATGTCTGGACCAAGCTTCCAGCCAATGATCTCATCTGTTGGTGCATCATTTGGAATTGGCACAGGAAGTGCACTTCATCCAACAACAGCCTTTTCTGGTGATGGTTATGGGGTTTCTAGTGTTTCTGAACGCCCTAAAAAGGTACTTGTATTAACTGAATCCAGCTTCACTGCTAATACTGCTATACTGTTGTTCCTACAATCCAACTTGTGTAACATTTCCTACAATCCTTGATTTGGAAAATTTCAGGCTTCAGTACCTAACTGGTTAAGAGAGGAAATAATTAAGAAGAAAGCTGTTATTGCAAATTCTGCTTCGGAGCTCCCGAGAGAGGAAACTGGATCCATTGAAGATGAAACTGTTGATAAATCTCTCGGAAAGGCTGATCAGGCAGATAGCAAAAGCATTGACTCTTCTAAATCAACTGAAGAAGAGGATGAGGTTTTCTTCTTCTCTGTGATGTTAATTTTCTTTTCTTCTGTTTTGGATTTTTGCTTTCCTAGTTGAGCTACATCTATTGAATTGGTCAATGAATTTCTGATGATTTTGAGATCATCCCATGGTTATCCAGGTGAAATTCATCTTATGTGGGAACTGAACTACTGTTTATTTCTCCTATGTAGGACTATGTGGAAGCAGCTAGAACAGCAGCAATAAACCAGGAAATAAAGCGTATCCTAACTGAAGTTCTCTTGAAGGTTGCAGCTAATTAAACACTTAATGAGCTTCATTTGTTACATCTCTTTATTAGTGTTCTTGTTGACTTTTGTTTTTGAACAGGTCACTGATGAACTTTTTGATGAAATTGCTACAAAAGTTCTGAATGAAGATGAGCTCACTGTTGAAGGTGAAGGTAATTTTTTAGTGACTTATAGATCTCTATTTTTTATTTTTTACTTTTGTGGTAAGATTATTCAACACCTCTGGCAACTTTATTCCTTTGCTAAAATTACATCTGCTGTCACATCTTTTATTACAGTTGACCAAAATGTTGTCACTCCAAATCATAAACCATCAGCATCTACTTCAGCAGTTCCAACTCCTAAGGCTTCTGCAAAGGTTTTAATTCCAGGAAAAGCCAAGGGTACTGAAAATGAAGAGGATAGTGGAAAGTCAAGTTCTGGCTCCCCTGGAGATGTCTTGGGTCTAGCTAATTATGGCACTGATGATGAAGAGGATGATGGAAAAACTATTCATCAGCAGCTGAGTACAAGAAAGCTTTCAGAAGATAAACACGCAGTTGAGAATGGCAGTTTACAAGCAGACACTGGAATGCATAATAAAGGTCTCAGAAATGTGGAGGGTGACACCAGCATGATAGGCCCTAATGGGGCCACAATTCATCAAGGCATGGTTAATGAGTTGAGAGATAACAGAGGGGGTAGAAGGTTATCTGATGGCAATGTTGGATCTAGATATTCTTCTGAGATGGTCTCTGGAGCTGTGGAAGATGAGGATAAATTTGATGGTGAGAAAAGGCCAGAGTGTGTTGATGCCTCCAGGACAGATCATAGTGTGCGGGAAAATATTATGAAAACTGAACTACCAATTGAGAATATTAGTTCCAAGAAGTCCAGTACAGAAAATTCTCTAGGTAGAGAAACCAAAAATAAACAGGATAAGACTGATAGACGTGAAACCAAAAGGAGTTCTTCTGGGAAAGACATTGTTGAGGAGGTTGATAGTGGTAAGGATAGAATAGATGAGAGAGAAGATGAGAGTTGTAGAAGGCAGGATGAGAGGCATGTAAAGAGGGAAAGGATAGATAATAGGAATGATTCAAAAGACAAAACGAGAGAGCATGGTGGCAAGTCTGGAGACAAAGCAAGGGATTCTGATTCAAGAAAAAGGTCTATTCATCCTGATGTTAAGGACGATAAAAAGGAAAAAGAGAGAGAGAGACGAGTTAATGCTAAAGAAGATAGTGATAGAAGAAGAGAACGAAGAAAGGATGAGAAGGGGGAGAGATCAAGACATAAGCTTGCGAATGAATCGAGCAGGCATAAGAGGCGTCGTTCTTCTTCAGTTGGCAGTAGAGGTAGAAACAGCAAGGACAACTCGGTGGTCAGTCATGCTAATGATTCAAGTGGTGAATCTTCAGATGATTCTAAAAGGTTAATCATCAGATTTCTTGTCTCTTCCTCTTTTGTTCCCAGGCCATAATTATATTTGATTGTGTGGTGCAGGAAGCTTCATTCAAAAAGTCGTAACTTGTCACCATCACCTAACAGATCCAGGAGAAGGTACTCTGTTTGAACATCTTTCTTCTTTTCATCCTTCTGATTTATGATGTCCACATATATACGCATAAATATCTGTATATATGTTGACATCTTATTGAACATTGGTCTTCCAAATTTGGGAGCATTTTTATAGTACGAGGGTAACAAAGCAAAGTCATCCTATGTTTCTACTACAAGAAGAATTCCTTGGCTCAAGATCCAAGCTACATTGTCTTTCCATTAGCTGTTGGCATGTGGTAGAAAGATGTCTTTGGCAGCTTTTTGTTTTGTTAAAACCGCAAGCTAATTTCTTGATGCATTGCAATCCTATATAGTCTTGGTCGTGGACCATGGAATTTATTCCCTCTTCAAACCACCACCACCATCACCAAATAGACTGCTGTGGAGTTGAAAAAATGGATAAGCCTGATGACTACTCAATTAGTTGCTTCATTTTAGGTTACTTTTGTGGTACATCCGAGGCCTATAGGGTCCCGATCTAACATGTGGTAAACAGGAGGGGGAGTGGTATATTCCACTACTACTTGAGATTGGTAAATTGCACCCATAGTGATAGAGCATCTATCGTTTGCATCCACCAAACTTTATTCTTGCTGCACAAGTTATATTTGGATTGTGCTTGTCTCAACATCGTTGTAAGATGGTCCGAAATTGAATTCATCCCAAAATTTGCCAATGATTGACCAAAGAGTGATTCTGCCTTGAATTTCTTCCATCACTGTATTTTCATGTTGGTTCACTTTCTTTGCTTGTCTGATGTTGGGTTTTGGGTATTTTAACTGGTTGCTTCCTTAAGGCTTTATTATAAATTAAACTTGTTGCTTCCTTATGGCTTTATTATAAATTAAACTTGTTGCTTCCCTATGGCTTTAAAATCAAGTAATGGAGACAATCCCGGGGTTGGAAAAGAAGCTCCCTATTGCAAATTTCATGGTCATATTTGTTGTCGTTTTCTGCGAGCATATGTATTATCAATTATGATTTAAGACTCTGAGTTCTTTGTAAAATGTTAAACTTTCTGGATTGAGACCTAGGTCTTCTCCATTCGATCTTTAATGTTGTTGTTTTGCCATTTAACATATTGATGGTATGATAACACATGTTCTGTGGATGTAGTTTGTGTTAATGTGAATTGTGGTCTGGTTGTCACTTATTTTCCCGTTGATTATATGACTTTCCTAAAAGAGAACTTGTCCACTGTCTTGATGGTGATGTTGTGGCCTTCTTGTTTTAATCAACCAAGCACCCCCTTCATATGGTGTCTGTGCACCCTTGTGGGAGGTTCTTGGTCTCTAATATATTCTCAACTCTACTCAACTGCTGAAACCCTTAACTCCAACTATCTGGAGCTAAAAACCCCACTGTATGACCTCAAGTTCTTTGGATTTTGGATGATGCCAAAAATGTTCAATTTGGGTGTTTTTATTTGGGGAAAGATGGTTCGATATACTACTTTTCGGGAGTAACATGAAGTGCATACACATTTCTGTCTTCCTTTCAACAATATTGTTTTACCACAAGGTGATGTGGATGGTTGGATACCATTTTGTGTATTTTGAATCGGGTTCAACGAATTTTCCGTATGTCATTTAGACAAGGGGTTTTAGGTGAACCCCTTCAGTAAAGCAGATGGGCTGTTTTCATTGAGGTTTTAGCGATTTCATGTGCCTTTGACAATAGCAATTTTTTTAATTGTTTTTTCATGGTACGTGTGATATTTAATCATATTAGATGTTATTTTATGCCACTAGAAGCAAAATAGATTGTGCAAACAGACAAATCCTTGTATTGTTCAGCTGTGGCAAGGCTGAGCATTCGTCTCCCTAATTATTTGTTTCTACTTACTGGCTTAGTATGGAATGTTTTCATTGTTAGACAAGATTCGCGGTCTCCACATAGCAAGCATTCTCAGCGCAGGCATTCTCCCTACTCTTCTCTTGAGAACACCAGGTATGTGGTTTCTCAGTCTTTTAAGATTGTGTTATGTCTAATTTCGAACACCATCCATCATCTTAACAGTAAGAAACTCAGGTGAAAGAATTAGGTCTTGGATTTTTTTTTTTTTTTTTTTTTAAAAAAGTATTATTTGGTTAACTATTGAATCTATTTGCAGGGGAAGAAGATCAAGGTCTAGGTCACCTGTTCGTCGACAAAGATGATTGGGAAGGACGCGGATGCTTTGAATGTGGTGCAAGGGACTTCGGTTAGAAGATATAATTACAGCAAAACTGGAGGTTTCTTGTACAAATATTAATGTGCAAATGCAGGTTCCGTATTACAGAGGCTATGGTATTACGATTTTAGTGTAAATGCTTGCATTGATGGTAGTACTTGGTCCTGTACCGTATGCTTGCATTTGTAAAAGCTCGATGAGACATTGAAGGCAGATGGATGATGCATGGGTTATCTTTGATGAGACATTGAAGGCAGATGGATTGATGCATGGGGTATCTTTGATGAGACATTCAAGGCAGATGGATGATGAAGCACGCATCGCTTCTGGCATTTTGGATGAAACCGAATATTTTTTGTTTGTGTTATGTCTTGGAGGGATCTGAATATCTTTTTGTTTGTGGAATCAAGGTTGCATGTTCTTATGTATCAACTATTGCTGTATGTATCTAAATGGATGCTGAAACCCTTATTGGCAGTTATTTCAATTTCAAGTCATTTTGCCTCATGGGATTTTTTGAGTGAACTTGTATTTTTTCTTCATTTTGGGAGCGAGCAAGTTTCTGTTTAAATAAAGTAGAAGAAGCATCTGGACTTTGTTTTGCATACTCGTGGCCACTTTATTGCAATGTTGTGGCGGGGCTTTTGCCCAATGCACTCAGCCAAAATGCTTTATCTTATGCATCAGGTGGATGCGTGGTTTTAAATAATATATTTAATTTTATTTCCGCTGGAATGCATTGTTAGGAGTGATGTATTCATTGAATTTTTTTTTTATAAGTTCTTTACTTCTATTAACCCATCATTTTAAATGACGTAGTTCACCTTGAATTTTTCAGAAATTTATATGGCAAAAATGGATATTGACTCTTCATGAATGTCTTTTTAAATGACGTATTTAAATAGTTGAAAACGACACGTTTAACTATGTTATTCAAGTTTAAAAAGAAAAAAAAATGGAAAATTCAATGATTATGATGTTAGTAATAATGGATTTGGGTGAAAGTTATACTGAATATATATATATATATTTTAATGTGAATGCGCTAGAGATTTTTGTTCTTGTTAAAGAGTTGCATTGGGTGAAAGCTTCTTGTTTGGCATTACAATGGATGGATGTGAATTTTTTGCGTACATTAGGAGTGGCAGGATATATATTTTGGAGCGGAGGATTCTTGAGTTCATGAGCTGGGGATTGAGTTCTTGGCCAACTGGGTTCGGGCTTACTCGATTGATGAGAATATACTTGAACTCGAGTTTTGCGTACTAGTTATTAGTAATAGATTGGTTTTAAACATACCAGTTATAAATTTATTTTTCGTTTCACTTTGGTCCTGAACCCTAGAAACCTATTTCTAGAAGTGTCATAAGAATCACAGGAATACGGTACTTTGAATCTATTAAAAATTTTTAATTTTCTACTTACCTATTTATTTATTTTTTATTTTTTGATGAGAAATTCATCTGAAGAGGATCTTTCGGACCCACCATAAGTTACAAATTTCAAGGAGACAGTCACTGAGAATCCCACTACCTGACGGTCTCCCATTTTATATTTGACGTTCATATGAGAATCGAACTCGTGATGTTGGATATAGCATCCAAGCCCCGACCTGATCTCGGGGGTGGGTTCTACTTGCCTATTTGATTATTGGAAACAGCCAATGAAATTCACTCCTTTGGCAGAATTTGAGAAATATAAAGGTGTGAAGGAGAAGAAAGAGCTTTATCAATTTTTGCAAATCCATTGCAGATGCAATGTGAGAAGTGAAATTCAACCCTTTGGCAGAATTCGAGAAATATAAAGGTGTAGAGGAGAAGAAATAGCTTTATCAATTCTTGAAAGTCCATTGCAGATGTAATGTGAGAAGTATATTGATTTTAATTTAGTGTATAATTTTGTTTGGAGTCACTATAAAAAAATACAAAATTTTACAAAACTCTACAAATCACTACAAATACGAATTACGAGATAAAATTCTACTTACTGCACAAAACACGAGATATTAACTTTTATAAATTTATATCATTTTATACAACTCCAAACACCCCCATTTTTGGCTTTGGAATTCAGCAATAATAATAATAATAATAAAAAGAATCCAATTTAATCAGAATTTCTCCCATGTTATTGCCTCCAAGATTTACACTCACACCGAGAGATGCTTTGTGAAATTTGGCACCGTTTGGTATACCAACAAATACCAAATATCTTTCAAAACGTTTAAAAATTTCTAACACATTTTATTTATTTCGTATCCGTGAAATTTATATAAATTTTTATATATATTTACATATCCCAACAAATTTTTACAAACTCTAATACATTTTTTATAAACCTAAAAACTTTTTCACAAACCCAAATAACTTTTCAATACATTTCAATATTTTTGACATAAATCCCTTAGAACGGATCTAAAAAAACCGTTTTAACTGTTTATCTCTCCAATTTTTTTATTCAAAATTCAAAAAATTCTGATAATTTTCCAAAAAAATCTAACACAAATTCGTTAGAACAGAAAAAAAAAATGTTCTAACAATTTTCCCTTTTACTTTTTATCACAAAGTTCAAAAATTATATTATTCATTTTCAAAAAATTTTATTTGAAATAAAAATATCAAACACTAAAATTTATCCTAAATTACATTTATTTTATTTATTTTTACTTTTTATTTTTTAACACTTCAAACCTTACCAAAATCATTAATAATTGGATATAACGATGATGATTGGATTGAGTAAAAGTGTCACTTTTGGCTTCGTGGGGGGCGATTCCATTGTTCAAATCTTAGGAAAGTTGACCCACCCAATATTACCGCCGATTCTCTCTCATGGGGTCGGCTCTCCCCTTGCTTGCTTCCTGGTGTGCCACCCCCTTGCTTGTGTTGGTGTACCTTCCATATTACTACTTTCCGTTAAAGTCTCACTCACTCACTCTCTCTCTCTCTCTCTCTCTCTCTATATATATATATATATTATAACCCAACTCCTAAAAGTACAAATCAAAAGTGTTCCTCATTTTTATTTTTCTTCTCAACAGCAGAAGAAGCAGCAGCAGCAGCAGTGGAAGACTCTTCTCTTTTCTCTCCCTTCCGCTACAAGAAGAAGGTTTACACACACCCACACACACTTGTTTTTGCAATGTTCTTGAGGGAACAAGTTTGATTTGCAGGCATTTCAAATGGGTTTATGGTCCGTTTGGTTATCTGGGATTCTCTTGATTGCTGTCTCCTTCTATGTTACTCTGAATCTGCCTTCTTCCATTAAAGATCATATCACCAGACCCAGAATCGTTCGCAGTATTAGTTTCAGCAATTCGGGCACTCCCACAATCAC
Organism: Sideroxylon spinosum; assembly: GCA_003260245.2. Classification (NCBI taxonomy): domain Eukaryota; kingdom Viridiplantae; phylum Streptophyta; class Magnoliopsida; order Ericales; family Sapotaceae; genus Sideroxylon; species Sideroxylon spinosum. The sequence goes on along the minus strand of QLOD02000001.1, from coordinate 12,027,437 downwards.
GATATTTACAGCGCCTGCCCCTTTCAGTGGCTCGGTTGGGGAAAGGCAGGTTATTGCCGTTCGATCATGGCTTGGTTTATCCCCAGACATCACTGTTGTTCTGTTCAGCCAGGACCCTTCTGTTGTGTCTTTTGCAGGTGGCTTTGGTGCCCGGGTTTCGGTTGAACCCAATATCGATTTCACGTAAGGACTTTCGATTTCATGCCTTTATTATTGAATTCTTAGCTGAACGTGCTTAAAATGTGTTTTATTCATACTTTTGTCTTGCTTTTGTTGAAATATTTCCGTTCTGACGTCAAATAAAACAACCAATAAAGATGTAAATTTAAGCTGTGTTGACTCATTTGCCCTAGCCCAAAATGTAGGGTATCTTAGCTTTGCAACAAACAAAATCACTTTGGTGGCACGCTGCCATACGTTTGATTCACATCACTGAATATTAAGGTATCTTAGCTTTGCAAAAAACAAAATCACTTTGGTCGCACGCTGCCATACATTTGATTTGCATCACTGAACATTAATAGTGATTCTTTCCTTATAAAAGATGCTCTTTTCTCTAGCATTGCCTTTACACGGTTGTTTTTATGTGTAAGGTTGTTAACAAACAAAATAATTTTCTTTCTTTAGTAATTTACTTGTGTGATAAATATTGCCCCATGGGATCTATGCAATCTCTTTGGACAACAAAATTTGTGCTATTATTCTAAGCCGACATTTATTTCAAACTCGGACAAGATCTGAAGTTCTATCTGCTTAAACGTCCAAATGTTGTATATCTACGGTAATCTCCTTGATGTTCTTGTAATATAGGTTTAAAGATTTTATTCCTCCAATAGATTTACAGAATTTCAGTTTTATTGTTGTTTTTATTTGTCCATTCCTCTGCAGACATCAATTTCCACTTGTGTGAAGTTATGCCCACAGTTTTCAACTTGTTCTTTTTCGGTAGGTGGGTGTTGATGGTTTGATGCCTATATTCTTAAACTAAGTGGTATTAACAGTGAAATAACCTTAGAATTAAGTGACATAGTCATTCTAGTATATTGCATACTATGATGTGCAAAATAAGAAGAGGGGGATTGCATATTACTTGAAAATATATATAAATAAAGAAGAGATGAATAAACATATGAAGATGAGTGAATCCCAAAAAAAAAAAAAAAAAAAAAAAAAAAAATTAAGCATAAAGAATAAGATAAAGAAGTGCTTATGCTTCTTGGTTATGTGGAAAATTTCATGGATGAGAGGATTTAAATAGAGAATGAAGTCCAAAAGATTCAACTAGTTGTAAAGAATTGTTACCATAGAGGTTTAAGTAATTTGGTGGGCAATTGTATTGCATAGAAATGATTAGGATTGAGCTGATTTGACACCCCTAAATGCAGGAGGAGATTGTAAAAAAAATCATTAGTGGTTTGGGCCACCACTTTCGGGATGGGAATGGTATGTGTTGCTTTTGTTGTCACAATAGGTATCCTTCTTAAGTGGCCATAATGATAAATAGAAATATACAAACGGATTTTTGGAAACTTGAGAGGAATAAAGATATTGATGGCAAGGACATTAAAGAAGAGAAGAGAATACAGCATTTAAAATGTGTACTGAAAGATTTATTTGAATTATTAAGGGATTCAATGGTTGCCAGAGCTTAAACATTATTTCTTTGCCTGGAATAAGTTGAAATGGCTCCCATATGCAATCACCACAGTTTGTTCCAGTTCTGCTTTGGAGCATTGTCTAGATTGACATGGCTTGGAACATTGTGTAGCATCAAGATGTTGAGTTGAATGGTCACTGTTATTGTATGATGGAAAATTGAGGAATTTTTAAATATAATATAAAACAATATGAGACAAATTCATAAAATATTTCTTGTACTCAGAAGATCATATTTGCAAGATGTTATCATCAAATGTGGCAATAGGATGGTAGGTTCAATTATGCTCTTTAAGAAATGTTAAAAGTAGCAGGATGAATTGAAATCCCCAAGTCACCTAATCTGTATATATTTTAGGTTTCTAGGTACCCCATTTTTTCACTCAATGATTGCAAGATCGCAAGCATCCAAATCAGATATTTCTGTTGTTGTTGATCCCGAAATCATTCTGTTGCCCGATTTCACTTTGACCCTAAGTTATGCTCACAAACTCGATCATGATTGGCTTCTTATTTCCTTTTCACGGGATGTTTCCTACTTCCCATTTCACTTGGATGAAGATGGAAAGCATTGGCTAGGAGACGATGGTAAATGGATTAGAACTGAAAAGGTATGGAATAACCTGATATAGATTGGATCTTGATGGGTTTCAGGGCAACTTCCATTGAAATTTTACTCCCTTCATCAGTTGCAGGAGTTTCTTGCTCAGGCTCGGCAGTGGAAGCATTGTGAAGATAGGACGCTTCTGGCATGGAACAATGGGGATCTTCCTTTACATACTGGAGTCCTTCCTCCTTTCTTGTTCAGAAAGGGGCTCCACAACCACTGGGTCATTAATGAAGCCCTGTCATCTGGCATCAGGTTTTTATTTGATGCAAGTTGGGCCTTCTCAGATTTCTCTCTGAATGCTCTTGACCATAGGTCTGATCAGTTGTTCAGAGGTTCTAATGTCACAAATAATGGAAAAACTTGGGAGGATGTAGGAAATTCCCATCTTGCGGCTCTGTATGGATCGTTACTTTTTCAAGAAGCTAATTACTCTAACTTGGTTAATATTTACAAGTGCCATGGACGATATCTTTTTGTGGATTCAGCAGAAAATATGGTTTATCCATTGGGATACCAGAGACCATTCAGCTTAAGGAGGGAAAAGGTCCTGGGATCCAGTATACAGAAGAAAATTGTAGATTGCATTGACGGTTTTAAATCAGCTGATGGAATGAGAGACTGCCATTTGAAGGACCAGTTGATGCCAATGATATCACCATCTCTTCCATTCTCCCTAGAAATGCTCCTCTCGATGCTTGCAGACCAGAATAAGACAATTGTTCTAGTGATTGCGGGATATAGTTACAAGGACATGCTTATGAGCTGGGTCTGCAGAATACGGCAGCTCCTGATCTCAAACTTTGTGGTCTGTGCTCTTGACCGTGAACTTTATCAGTTCTCTGTCCTACAGGTAATCAGCTTTAAGATGTTCCGTTGCCTTTAGTTATATAGAGATGGCCCCCTGTTGTCATCGGTTTTCATCCTAGTTTTTAATTCATATGTAGATAGCCCTTAACATTCATTGGCAAAGACCTTGGATATCTTTTGATTTCACGTATTAAACTTCAGTTTAACTCTCTCTCTCTCTCTCTCTGAATTTGGAAGATGTATGTTTTGCTAGGGTCTACCTGTTTTCAAGGATTCATTTGCTCCAACCAACATCAGCTTTAACGACTGCCACTTTGGAACGAAGTGCTTTCAGCGCGTTACCAAAGTGAAGTCCAGGCTGGTTCTAAAGATACTGAAACTGGGTTATAATGTACTTCTGAGTGATGTTGATGTCTATTGGTTCAAAAATCCATTGCCATTTCTTTACTCTTTTGGGCCTGCAATTCTTGTGGCACAGTCTGATGAATATAACAAAACAGGTGATGACTCCAAGAATCCTAATTTTGGAAATATTCTCTTGTTTTAGCCCATGTGTAGTTATTAGTGATATTTTGAGGAAAAAAGGACTAGCAAAACTGATTGGCTATAGCAGGACAGCTTCATCTGGAATCCCCATTGATTTGTAAAATGAAGACTAATGTCCATCTAATTATGAAATTGAATACTTACAATGAATAATCAACTTTCGA
>QLOD02000001.1:11665749-11679069 GCA_003260245.2 Sideroxylon spinosum | reverse complement strand
TACAAGTTAAATTATATTTATGTGCCTTTAGGCATATGTAATATCTAGTAAATTATATTATATTACATCAAATATAAGCTACAAACTTTTTCTGGACTACTAGAAGATTCACCTGATCATTAATTTCAGGATTTCAGATATTAATCGAGGCGTAATTAAACTAACCCGACACTCTTAATTACAAAATATACATATATATATATATATATATATAGGCTACAAAGTTTTATGTAATAGTATATTAAAATTTTATAATTACTACTAAAATAGTGAAACGCTGTTAAGATGAATTTCAAACAACTAAATTTTTTTCATAATGACCTCAAATCTATCCTTAATTACATTAAACTGTTCAAATTAATTAAGAAATTCTTATCTTAACTAACAAATTTATATTTGAATAATTCTACTTAATTAAATCATACCAAATTCTTCAACTTTAAATCCATAAATCCAAATAAAACCTAACTGATAATTTTTTAACTCAGGTTGGTTTACTTTTTTTATCTTTCTTTTTCATCTGCAATACTGAGTATAAATGGGAGTCAACGAATTACAGTGTAAAAAGAAAACCTGCAGTCTTCAGCTTTTTCTACATTCAGAGCATGAGTTTTGTTTTTTTCTTTTTCTGCAGTACGTTGGAGTTACATTTGCTGGTATGCGAGACAAAAACAGAAACAATTATCGGCGATACAAAAGCAAATCCCAAATACAAGCAAGCTTGTGTATAAAGCCACAGAAACAACTATCAGTGATATAGAAGCAAATCCCAAATACAAGCAAGCCGGTGTATGTAGCCAACATGTCGGTCAAAACGCCATTCCAATATGACAATTCCAGCCCTCCACTCCCAGATACTACATGAAGATGCCATTGTAAAAGCAAGCACCTGAATAGAACTCTGACATTGCACAACAAAAGAGCTTCTATAGCGCTAACTAGTGTTCATAGTGCCTACATTTAAGTACATCAAAATGAAAAATATAAAAAATAGTAGAGGGAGAGAGAGAGAGAGCGCTACAGATGGACAGTTTACTCTTCTATTACGCTAGGAGGTGAGTCGTTAGTCTGGCCAAATATATCTGGAATTCCTTCCCAGTTAGCTCTCTCTCGAGCTTCCCAGTATCCACCACTGTAACGGTAACAACCATCCTCTTTGTCCTTGCGGAACCATCTTGGTCGCCAGCCTCTTTCCTGCAACTTCCTCGCCTGCAAATACATGTTACATAAGTACACTATCTGCCTCTTAGCAAAATGAAAAAGAAATTTGGAATTCAAAATAAATGCCCAGGAGGCAAGGCGAATTTTTAAACGGTATATCATGTAGAGAATCTGATGCCAGGTCAGATTATAGAAAGAAATATTCCAATCACGGGCTCAGGCACACAGATAAAATAGGCTTAAATGAAAATTGAAAATGCTCACATAAACATAATTCATTCTAGAGTAAATTACACTGGCCTCCCCTGAGGTTTTTAACACCTTTTACATTTGGGAAATTACTTTTGACCTCCCCCGGTTTTAAGTTAACATATTTCCTTTTGTGTCATTTATAACATCTAAAACGTGCACATTATCTTGACCAGATGACTAGTTTCAGTTGACCAGAACTACGAATTAATCAAAATTCTCTCTCGCAATTGAAGAAATCAAATTGTCCATAAGTTATAGCATTTATAGGATGATATTTTGTTTTGAACTTATCTGACATCAACGATACTTTGTACCCTTTTTAGCTTTTATGTGTCACATGGGATCATTTGCTAAGAAAACTAGAAAGCAGAAGATATCAGAGTAATTTTTCAAACATGAGACGTTATAATGTTTGAAGAAACCTCAGGGGAGGTCAGTGTAATTTACCGTTTTATTTCTAGAGCCGTGACAAAATGTTAAAGATAGCCTTATATATGCTTATGCTACAAACTATAGAACATAGTCAACAGACAATTCCATCTCTGTTTGAAGGTCATAGATTTTCGAAGACAAAAAAAAAAAAATTACAGGTGGCATAAAATCTAACTACTTCAAGCCATATTGGATCATAGCAATCCATGATCCATGCAACAGAAGAATAAAAGCTAAATAGAAACTGACCAGTAGAACTTCACAGGAAAATATGATAACATTCTCAAGGCTTTTAAGAATGTAAAAGGAAAAGAAAGGGAATTTGCAAGCTAATAAATAGTAAGGACGATTTATATAACAATGTAAATCTTGTTTTCCACCCCCCCCCTCTCTCTTTTTTGGAAGAGGGGAGGGGGTGTTTTAAGCAATATTTGGCAACATGGTTTGGAGCAATTATGGATGACAATGAGGCCCTTTCACCTGCTCCATATCCTTGGCTATATTCTTAATATACGAAGGTACAAGTTGCAGCATAATTGGGCAATCATGAATGAGACGGCATCAGATTTTTCATATGCCATAATTTTTTATCAACCTTAACAGTGATATTGCTTTCTGATCACCTTCTCAGAAAGAAAAATCCATTCGTAACACTAAAAAATGTTATACAAAATGTGCAAATTATCAAACAAAAAATTGGATTTGTTATCACCATGCACTAGCTCAAAAAAGTAACTATATTGTAAACAAAATGAAAATTAGACAATAAATAATCCATTTAAAAGAAGGTTTTTTGTTTACTTACGCTAATCAACTTTTGTTATTTTTTAAAATGTATTATGCTCATCAACTGATGGACAAACTTCAGGAATTATTTTTGAATTTGTAACAGAAGGTAGTCTTTTATTCTTTTAGGAATGGACACCAAAATTATCTGGGTAATTTTCATTCACTCTTTCTTTTTGCCTATTTGCTGAGCGAACCAAAAGTCGTGAAAACTGCAAAATACATACTAGCAGACAATGTTTCTACTCTGACAAAATAGAAAATAAGAATACCTGTCTTTGCAATTGTTCAAGTCTGAGCTTCTCTGCATTTGCCAGTTCATATTCCCCATTCTCTAAATGCCGCTGATCTGGCCTCAGCCTCGAGTCAGTTGGCGGCAGCTTCTCCAGTAAGCCAGGTGTCAATTCATTTAAGGATATCGCAAAAGGAGTCAGGTTATATCTTGTCTTGGTAATAGATTTGTCTCTTTCCCACAGTAACACAGCTTCTGTCATAGGGTCGTAACCCTTTGGCTTTGTGGCAGGATCTCCTAGCACATAGTACATTGCCTCATCCCACTTCCCAACCAGCATTGCTACCTTCTCCCCAGTTCTATTATCTTGCACAAATCCATGAACCTGCAATTATGTAATAACGTTATTAGTTTGAATTGTTATACAACACTTGCTTCCACTTAGCCCACTATGGAGTACTGGAATCTCTAATTACCAGCTTCCTTGAGATCAAAATGAATATTTTCTTAATGCAAATTTTTTTTAAATCGGCCGAGCATTCCGAGGACAAATAATAAAGAGTTTTCCTACTAAAATAAAGGATTTTAGAAATACTTTTTGAATGATCATATGAAATTTTCTTCGACATTGAAATTCATGTTATTTCTTTGATAGATTGATTAATTTTTTTTTTCCACACGGCAAAGCAGGCCAAGGGAAAGGAAAGGGCATTACCCCACTGTCAATGGAAGTTGTTCTTTATTGCCTAACATAATTACAAATATGTAAAGGAAAAGAAATACTGTAGTTTTATATTATTCCTAAGAGCTGGTCTTGGAACTAACAGTTCTATTTTCATTGCCAAAGCAGCATTGTTGAGAAAGAAAAAGGTATACATCAAAATAAAGGGGAGAAGCTATCAAATGCAAGGTACTCACGAAAAGGCTTATGAAGTGCATTTCATTCTTTTCATTCATGAATAAAGAATTACCTGATGTGGGTTTCGGTCTATGATAGACTGCTCCTTAAATTTTAGCTTACAAGAGTAGCTGCCACTGCCTTTGATGCGCATGGTACCATAGTGGTCACAGTATATTTTTCCAAGTATGATATTGTATATTGAAGTAGTGACCTTACTCCACTGAAATGTTTCACCATCTTCAAACTGCAGGGTGAGGACCCCCACAGGATCAAGTTGAATAGAACGACCCCAAAACTTGCCTTTGAGATTGGAATCTGCCCAGAATTTCCAGCCCCTGCCCTCACAGTGACAAGCCACAACCATCGGATGGTGACTCACCTGAAAGACAACTGCTTCTTAGCAAATATAAATTGACAAGTACTTTAATGAAATTGTTGTTGTTTTTATCGATAGGGTCTTACTTCATATTTCAATAAATAGAGAAGAAAGGAGGAGATTCATCATAAAAGGGCAGAAAGTACAGGTCCAAAACAAGGTTTTTATGAGGCCAAAAGTACATTCACATCTAACTGTCAAAGTAAAAAGTACTACCTTCTCAGAGAAGAAACGTAGACCCTTATCTGGATAGTCACCCTCATAAGTCTCGCCAAGAAGAGGATTGAAGGGTTTGCACTGGCGACCTTCTGTGGATGCATAACCAGACACGGCAAAAGCAGCAACATTTAAAATTCTCATTAAATCCTTCCCCTGCATTTGGTAAAATCCATTTCTTCAGTAAGAAAATTCAAGTGCCAAATAATGATGAAATAATTCTTGTTTGGGTTAAACGAACCATTACAAACAGAACTCGATAATAAAAATAGATATAGGAAAAGGAAACAAGAAGACGGGAGAGACCTTCTAAACTTGTTGCAAATACTACCCATTCTCTTAAAAGACCTATAGAAGGCCCTCATAAACATTTCAGTACCAAAGAGCACCATTGAATAAATGTGAGTGCAAAAGTTAGACAAAAAATGAAACCTGGATCTTTCAAGAAAACCATCTCTTGCAGCTCAGTAACAATCGGCTTTGCTAGGGATTTCAACAAATGAAGATAGAATAAAGATTTTTGATAGGGGACATGGCTATTAAAGATCTATCATCATCTCTAACGAAAATAATGCTGGATCCAGAAAATGTGCGAGAAGGATATTGCTTTGCACTCCTATTTGGTCAGAGGAGATCAAGCACGGGAACTTAGGCTTTTCTCTCCACAAGGGAGACGATGGACGATGATCCTTGAAATCACCCATGGAGGTGGGTGGGGTTTTTTGAAAAAGGTTCTTGAAGGCTTTGACTCGGGGAGTCAGAAGAAACTTTCGCTGAAGAAAACTTGTGCTCAAGCTGCCGCCATTCCTGGATGGCCAAAATTAGGGCCCCAACACTCTGCGACTACACAAGGGCCAGATCAGCTTCATTTGTCAATGATACAGACTTGAAAGCCAACCGTCACTTCACGAACAGATGCGGGCAAATTTGTCGTAGATGATGCACTGGTAGACATTAAGGATGTAAGGACTTGGCGGCCTAGTGTTGGGAGATCCCTGGCGGGTTGGAGGTGAAGAAACCAGATGGAGGCTACTTCCTATTCATTGTCCCATCACCAAAGTCAGCCAAAGAACATCATTGCACCAAGTAACTAGAGAGATTCATAGTCACAATTCTTCACCTAAGAGGATAGTTTTTGTTGCATGGTAGTCCAATTTTGCCTTACAACGGTTAAAGAAGATGGAATTACTTAAGAATATTCCAGCTGATGAAATCAAGATCAAAGTGTTTTAATCTTTTCCCTTTTTTTTTTTTTGCTATTTTTTTTCTGCACAATCTCTTACTATGATTACTAGTAATTATTCAGGAAGCTCCCTCGTGATTTAATCATGTGGCATAGTGTGGGCTAATGCGGACTATGTTAGTCCCCCCGTTTAATCCCACCATAATGCCCAATTGTGTGGCGGTTGGCTTTATGCCTAAAATTCATGTCTCCCATAAATCGCCAACAAGCAGAGCTTGCAGGGACACACAGAATTGACATGTGGTGTGACGGAACCATGTTTCGTATGTCTATAAGCTACTGCCCAATGGCACTTAACGATTTATTGTTTGACAAGCAAACCATTCAATAAAATAGTTTTTGAGATAATTATTCATCAAGAAAAAAAACAACCGATTTTTAGGAGACGTGATGCATAACCTTGATAAGTAAGATTCGCAGTCGAGTAACAACCAACAATTACACCTCAAAACTAGGCCCGCAAACAAACTACCTGGAACAAAATGTAACTAGCAGATCATTCTTTAAGAAACTGCTTTGCCACAAAAGAAAGCACAGCTGAGGACCTGACCTGCTTTCCCCATGCCATTGCCCGGTCAACCAAGTATGAGTACTCCAAATCTTCAAAGCATTTCTGCAATGAAGATAGCGGCTCATTAAAGTAAACAGGGAGGCAAACACCTGACAGATCTTTTCCGATATTGTCTTTGATTATTGACCATAACCCAACTGGCTTCTCTTTCTCCTTTGGTTCAGGTAAACTATCTCTTCTTTTAACGTGTGGATATTCAATTGGCTTTATCTCCATTTGAACATCTTGTGAATGATCAGAATAGCATGACTCTTTATCACATATCCAAGAACTACATGTATTTCCCATGTTCTCTCTACTCCGGTACGAAGCACTCCTTAGAGAATCTGAAGATAAAAATTCATTTGTATCAAAATAGGTTCCATCCTCTTCATCTGTTTCGACATCTACACCATCTCGACTTTCATTATCTGCATCAGAATCACTTGCGCTGCCATCTGACATGATGGAATAGAAATCTGTGACAGCAGGAGCAAGGTAAGAAACCAGAAGATTCTCTTTACCAAAAAAAAAAAAAAGAAGAAGTATGACCATGGATCTTGTGGAAAGAATGATCTATAGCAGAGAGAGCCATTGTTTACCAGTTTCACTTATTTCCCTCTAGTTGATTACCATACCACAGAAAACACTGATTGAGGGCCTTGGGAAAAAGGAATTATGAATTGAATATTACCTTTTAACTGGACCAGCATACAGTGCCTCATATCATACTGGATTGCCCTATGGCAAGAAAGTTAAGGGTTTTGTTTTGTCCTGTTTTAACATACAGTGGGCATTTCCTTTGAAGGTTTCTCAATCTTTGCAAATCTGGTGGGGAGCCCACATGTCAAAAAATGAGGAAGCCTGGTGATTAGTTCCTTTTGTATAGGTTGATTGATTTGTGGAAAAAGAAATATAAGAACTTTTCAAGACAGGAATTGTCTTTTCGTAGATTCAAAAGCATGCAATTTTGTATTGTTAATTGTCTAGTAAAGTCAATCCAGATTTATTTTGTCTCTTGGATTTTGTTGAGCACATGAGGTATAGAATTTAGCCTCGGCTACAAACCCTTTCGTAGAGTTTTTGTAAACTGGTTGCATCCCCTTGATGCTCTTTATCTATTATTATTTGCTTACAAAAAGGAGCATCTAATAAGTTAGGTTTTTGAAGTATTTTAGCTCAAATAATCCTACTTTGTCCTAACAGACTTGTGAAATACTCACACGTTTGACAATATATTAGCAGGTCTTGTATAATAAAAACCTTTTTGCCATATAATAAGATATAAATGAAAGCAAGAAATCTGAAATCATAACTAACCACTGAATCTTCTATTTCCTTCTACACAAAATGACTTGCGCTCCTTTGTTTCATCCACAACAGTTGTTTCCAGCTCAATTTTCTCTGTCTGCAAACAAAGTTACACGCAAAAATGAGAGACTTACTCCCTGAAAGAAGCTTTTAATGATCTGCCAATATGTGAATTGGGTATAACCGAATAAATATCAGATGCAATACGTAGAAAAAGGCAAGAGGTAGAAATGATGGAAAAGTAATTTTTTAATTAGAATGATGAAAAGAATAATAAGTTCATCCAGTAAACTCAATATCTGGAAGACAAAAAAGTTCTTTTCAGTGATTGACTAACATCTTTCAAAAAATAAGTACTTACCAAAAAAAAAAAAAAAAAAAAGGATCTTTCAAAAATTAAACTGAATGTAAGCTGCACGGACAAAATGACAATGTAATAATTTCAAATACTTGGAGAAGTTTAAATGTCTGCAGAAACAAAATGTACAAACTACCTTTAATTTCAACCAATACAAGGAATAAAGATGAAAAGGTAAGAGTGCCCAATCATTATCTCAATGAAGCTGTAGGTTTGTGAAGATATGGCTAAATGAATCCTTTTCACCAACTCGCATGCAGCCATATCTTCATTTAATCATACACCATATATCCTTTTCCGCAGTTCCAGCACCTAAGAGTGTCCAACCATTATCTCGATGAAGCTGTAGATTTACGAAGATATGGCTTCATGAATCCTCTTTTCACCAACAATCATGCAGCTATATCTTCAGTTAATCATACACCGTATATCCTTTTTCTCGGCTTCAGTTCGCATTCATATGGTTTTATTATTGTCATTTCAATACCACCAACTTTACTAAAACAACCTTTGGACGCATATTGACAAATTTCATTTAGAGAAAAATCATTTCAGATTGATTGGACTATGGTAGTACCCCTGCTTCATTGTTTCTTCCTAAACTCCATGACAGAAGTCCAAAGCTAACATTAAAACACATCTCAGTATACTAAAGGTAAAAATTGATTGATCTTTATCTAGCTATAAGTATAAACCATGTTTAACAAGTCTTTCAATAATCAAAAGTAAGTTGAACAGTTAAAACATAATTACATCAGTTAAAGCCATCCATAATTTAGGCTCTACCTCGCACTCCATATTTAGTGCGGTCAACAGAAGATGCAATAACTCTTCTGTGCATCAATGGTAGTAACGAGCAAGCTACAGAGAAAAGAAATCCACAAAACTGTGCACAGCGAGCAGACAAACAGGATGATAGCAATCCAGTAAACAAAAGACGAGGGCACTCTTATTTAGACTTTCTTCTGTCATCAGACACATGCAGATGAGTTCAAAACTAGTTTTATATTTTATTTTTGAGGTTGATTCACTGGACAATTATGGATATGTTAAATGCCAACACTTGTGTGAATATGCTTGGCCCAAAGGTAAAGGATACTGCCAGCAAGTACGGTGACTCTAGACAATAGTGCAAGATGTATGGACACAACATAGTTTTTAAGGGAAAAAAAGGTAACCAAGTTAGAATCACACAACTATCTCACCTTATTCATTATAATTATCAAAACTGTGTTTCTATGAGTAGAATATTCAGATCAGGAGAAGCAGAACAGACAGATACCTCTAACTGCCTTAGTTTGTCCAGCAGCAAACTGTGTTTAAGTTGCAGAGTTTTCAACTGATTTTGCAGCTCAGAGACTTCATATAGCATAATGGACTCACAGTCTTTTATGACCAATTCACCAATGCCTTCTTGCAATAATCGTTGTCGCAGTTTCTCAGTTGAAACTACAATGTCTTCAGATGAAGCAAAATCATTGCTGGCCAAAACTCTAGGGAATTGATCTTTAACGGCTAGCAAAGCATCAACCCAGGACACTCTATCCTCCCTAGATAGGCAACGCAAGTGAAGAGTTTTTGTCCCTGTGAATATGGACAGTCTTTTGTCATCTGACTTGCTAGCCCGAATTGAAGAAACCTGTAAGATGCATTACAGTGTTATAACCACCCATAAAATAAATACGGCAAAATAAGGTCATAAGCATAGGATTGCACAAAAACCCAGCAAAACCTTAGCCCCAAACTAATTGGGTTTGGTTACATGAATTATTTTCCTCTATTCATTTTTATTTATTGTTTTTATATTTATTAAGAAGAACAAAATGATTACAAGGGGGCACAAGAGGGGATAAGGCGCCCACAATCACAACCATCAATATTAAATATATTACATAACCAACCAAAAATAGAGAAAATCCCTAAAGAAAACTTAGACAACCCAGATTCATACTCTAATCCCAGAGAGCTTGAAAATAATTAATTGCAAGATCCAATCCAATCTAATTTGATAAAAGAGATGGTAGTTTCCCAAAATGCAGTGGAAGTAGGAGCCCACAAAGAAGCGAAAGATGTAATCTGATCCCACATGTGCCATAAATCATTTGCTCTATCATCAAAACTTCTAGAATTTCTCTCTAAACATAGGACCCAAAATGCAGCAAGAACAGCACATTTCCACAAAACTTTAGCCTTGCCATTCAAACCCAAACCCCTAAATGCAATTGAAAGCACGGAGTAGCAATTTCTAGGGCACGCCCATACTTCCCCACACAGAGAAAATAGTTTATTCCACATAAATGAAACCATTTTGCAATGTAGAAATGGATAATCCATAGACTCTTCTACCTGCTTGCAAAGAATACACCACTAAGGAAGAAGCATCATATGTGGCCTTTTGGATCATTACATTGGCATTAAGCTTATTATGAGTAATAAGCCAGAATGAAATTGAACTTTTACATGAGGTTATTTGAAATTGGATATTTATTCACAATTTCAATCCATATAATTTAAAGTCTACCTTTTGTTATTTTTTTACGCCTTTTACTTGGATCCAATCACCCTTATTTACCAGTGCATCTCTAGGTACCTTAGACATGATCAAACCACCGTAAGCAACCATCTCTCAACTTCTCGTTTGTTGCGTTGCCTTAACTTTCTTTTAAATATATTCAAATCTTATCCTATCTTTTCGTATATTACTGCACATTCATCTTAAGATCCCTATTTTTGCCTCACTCATCTTATGAATATATTATTTTTAAGGGCCTAACTCTGTACCATACAACACAATTGGCCTTATAACCATCCTATAAAATTTTTCTTTCAACTTGATAAAGATTCTACCTAAAATACTTGAGATACTTCTCCATTTCAACCACCAGCTCATTCCTATGGATAAAATCCTCTTCAATCCCTCCATTTGAATAGATAATTGATCCAAGATACCAAAAAAATGATAACTTTTTGGCACTTATTGATCCCTAATTTTCACAATGTTATAATTTGTAGTTTTAATTTTATTGAAATTACAATGCATATATTATGTTTTAGTCCAACGTACTCAAAAACATCTGGACTGTAAAGTGTATCTCCGAAGTCCTAACTTATGATTAACCTCAAAACTAATTTAATCTATCAATAAAATATTATCTACGAACAATGTATACCAAGGAATGTCGTGTTAAACATGCTCCGTAAGAATCATACTCAAAGTGAAAAGATAAGGGCTTAAACTGGATCCTTGGTGCAAACCAATTGTAATTGAAAAATCATTTGTCTTATCGTCAACCATTCTTATGCTACTAATCACTTCATCTTACATGTTCTTAGATCACTTTAATATATTCCATAACTTTTATTAGCTGCATATTTCTTTCCCTACATTCACTGTAAAATTTCTATTGGAACCTTTCATATGCTCTCTCTAAATCAATAAATATCAAATGAAAATATTTCTTCTTTTATTTATATTTTTCTATCAATATTGTTCCAATAAATAATTTTTCCATCAATATTCTTAAAAGCAAAATGGCTTTTAAAACCAATTTGGTTATAGGCAGCCAAACCAAAAAAAATGGGCATTCTAAGAAATGCATATTCATTTTTTTCCTCAGTTTCCAAGCCCGAACCAAACAAATTCCAGAAATTTTTGTCTCAATTTTTTTTTTTTTCATTTGTTGTCTCTTTCCTTTTCCTTTCCCTTAACAAAACCAGGAACCAACATGGTGGAGAAATTTAACGATTTGTATGATTTGTCTAACCTCAACCCTCGTAGATGTGAGGTAAGAATGCAGATACATACAACGCAGATTTCACAATCCCACTTAACGTATTTCTGTTTCACCTTGTCAGTAGAAATTAAGATAAATGTACTGCAGTCATAATAAGTCAACCGAGGAACCATCAACCAGACTCGGAATCAAGTAAACTTGGACCCGAAAAAGGTCGACGAAAAAAGAATAGATGGATGCAGATACGCGTGGATGATAAACAAGAACAACAAACCTTCAAGTGTATCTCCCCAAACGGTTTCCACTGCTTAGCAAAACCACCAAGTTGATTACTGATCCCATTAGCCTTTTCCATATACCTCAAAGAGTCCTCTCCGATCACCTTCACGCCTCTTTCTCTCGAAGAACTCATCGTAATCTTGTCCGGCCCATGAACCTTGTAGTACGAAAGCACCCCATCTTCAAGCACAAACCACCTCGACTTCCAACCCTTCCCATAGTTCACCCACTTGTACAAAATCCCCGCCACAGGGCCGCTGACACCTCCATTGCCGCAAAAACTTTTCGAATCTCTCGGTTCAACCACAATATCCTCAATCTCGTGATTCAGAGCCGCATTTAGTCCATCCAAATCAGCACCGACCGACGACGCTTGAGTTGAAAAGCTAGGCTTCGAATTGAAGTTCACATTTTTCGCAGAACTCTCAAACCCTAACTGACGCTGAGCCTGCGGCTTCACCAGCGCCGTATTGTTCCGATCGCGATCGATCGAAACCGGAGCAATGCAGCATAACGGATTCATCTCAACACCACAAACAAATCACTCTCAATCAAACGATTCAACAACGGGACCAAAGATCACCTCGCTCAATCTCATCGAATCGAATGCTCACCCAAAATGCATTCCGATCTTCCAAACGCCAGCGCTTCGGAGAGCGAAATCCTCAGATTCGATCGTCTCTCCGGCGAGAAACAGAGAACCTGATCGGAAGTCGATAGGGCGACGAAGTCGAGACTTGTGTGAAATGACATAAGATCACGAACGAATCGTACAGTAGAGAATGGGATAAGACGACTGTTGTTATCTAAGTATCAGAAGCAATTAGATATAGAGAGAGAGAGAGAGTGAGAGAGATACATAAATGTAGAAATAGAGAGAGAAAGAGAGGGGATAGTTATGGCTGCAGTTGATGGCAATTAAGCTTGCAGATGATAGAGATGCGTTTGTGTCTTTGCTGCAAGAACAGATCCATTAAATTCACTGGTCAGTGGTAGTAATTTCAGTATCCAAACAGTGCAGCTACGGGACGTAGAGTAGATACACAAAGGCATGTTGTATATATGCAGACACACACACATATAGAGAGAGAAGGAGGGGGGGGGGGGGAGGTAAATCCAACACGAGGTTGCCCTCACAGCTCTTGCCATGAACTCCCCCTTTTATCCGCTCCGACGTAATGACTTAAGGTCATCCTTGGATGAAGGAAAAGAAGGGGGTAAAATTTTTTTAATTTTTTTAGGTGTGGATCTCACATTTTTGGCATGATTTGGATGGCTTTTTCCCCCTCTTCTCCCCTCTTAACTTTCACTCCTCCTTAGCTTTCGCCCCCTTGGGGAGAATTTTTGGACACCCGCAGAACTAGGTAAAAGTTATCCTCTTGTAAATCTCTTGTTTTTGATTTTTTTAGCCATCGTTAACAGTATTATTAATTTGATCAAAATAAATATAATGATAATAAAAAAATAATAGATAAACCAACAAGTCAAA
>QLOD02000001.1:11644903-11654910 GCA_003260245.2 Sideroxylon spinosum | reverse complement strand
ATCCATTTAAAGAAAATCATAATATAATTTTTGTGGTGGCGATTTCTTGTAAAATTCGATAGTTGTCGTTAGTTTTATATTTTAGATTCTGTTTGGCGTGGTAAAAAATAATAAAAAACGATGAAAAATGTGATTTGAAAATTTTATTGACGTTTAGTGCACAGCCACTAAATCACATTTTTTAAAGATAAATAGTAAAATTTTTTTTTCTGTTAACTATTTGGAGAGAGGGAAACCGTCGAAACGATTTTTTGGTTTTGTTAGAACAGTTTCGTGTAAAAACATTTTTGGTTTTTGCGTCAATTTTCTAGAGAGAGAAACCGTCAAATGATTTTGGAGATTTCGTCGGAACGATTTTATGTCAGAATTTATTGAAAGTAGTTAAAAATTTTTTGGGATTTATAGAAAAATTATTAGAGTTTGTAAAATGTTATTGAGATTTATAAAAAATTTATTAGGATTTGTAAAAATTTATTAGAATACGTAAATATATATATAAATTTATAGAAATTTCATGAAATACGAAAAATATAGAAGGTGTTAAAATTTTTTTAGATATTTTTGAGTGTTTTTATCAATTTCTTCCGCACCAAACAGATCCTCGGATTTTAGACTCACCAATCTCATGTTGCCCCAAAAAAAAAAAAAGAAAAAAAAAAGAAAAAACCTCTTTTTGCCAATAAAAGATTGTACTGGACAGCCTCTCTCATTGACCAGATTTCCTAAAAATGTCTCTAACAAACGAAAGGAGCAATTAGGCATCCTCCTCGTCGCTCTCCTCATTCTCCGCAGGACCACAAGCCCAAGCTCTGGCCTGAAACAATCGTTCGTTTTCCAGCTCCCTCACCCTATATATATATATATATATCTACCCATAAACCTAGCTCATTGCCTATCATCTCTACTATTCCTAGGGAATTAACTGTATACCCCTGCAATCTAAACTGTCATCATACGCCACTCCAAAAAAAAAAAGAAGCTCCAACTCGATCCATCTCCGGCACCGTCTGATCTTCAACAAAAAATGGCCCGCCAAATCATCGTTCTCGCGATCGTTCTCTTTGCCCTTGCGGGGCTTGCTTCTGCTTCCACCCTGGCCACCAATGCCGCAACCGCTCCCATGGCCGCCGGTGAAGGTGGCACAGCCGTCGGCAGCGGGTCAGGGGCTGCACCCGTCGGTAGTTCTGTCCTTGGTGGAGCCGGTGCGCCAGGTCCTTCGGTTACAGGTAAAAGCGGTGCAGACGTCCTCGAGGTCTCCACCGTCGCCGGTGTCGCCGCCGTCGCCGCTGCTGTTTTCTTCTAGATCGCTTTCTGTCTGATGAATTACGAACACTCCGAGACTGGGACGTGTGCGGAGGGAACGAATGGCCGTCGTAGCTCCTTTCTTCCCCGGTGCCCAGTGAATATGAGTGAAATTAATTGGCGTTGTAATTCGTGTCTCTCTCGTTTGAGTTTCGTCAAGGGAGTGCACGAAGTAGTAGTTTACATAAAAAATAGGATACTTACGTACATGCTTTTTATTTTCTTTCTCAAACGTGATAATTAATTCGAGAAGTTTTGTGGATTGTTTCCGTTAATTTAGTTATTTGGCGATGCCATTTGCATTTAAAATATGAAAACAATTTCTCTTTATAAAAGAGAGATTATAGATGCACGTGTATCTATAATTTAGTGTTTCTTTATTTTACATTTTTTTAATATAAATATTTGTTCATTATAACGAGTTGATGTTAGATTTTGATAACAAAGACATTTCCATATCTCCTTCGGTCCTTGGATGTTGTACGCATATCCAATTCCAAGTCCAAGTCCAAGTTGAGCCATGTTAATTGTTTTGTTGATTGAGAAAATAATTCTAAAAGTAATTTCTAATTAGTGAAATAAGGTTGCGTTTGGAATATATATATATATATATATGTTGAAATTAAAGAAAAATAAATATATAAATAGATTCAATGGAAGAGACGGAAAGCGAAGGGTTACATTGGATTGGAGAGGATATGTGAATTTTTTTCTTCTTCATATGCATATAATCAGGGTGTTTGGAGTTGTATAAAATGATATAAATTTGTAAAAATTAATGTCTCGTGTTTTGTACAGTGAGTAGAGTTTTGTCTCGTAATTAATGTTTGTAGTGATTTGTAGAGTTTTATATTTTTTTTAATGACTCCAAACAGACCTAATATCAACTGCATGGTTGATTAAAAAAAAAAAGAAAATAAAAAAGTATTTCTCAATTAACTAATTTTATAATTTTATTTCTCATTTCTAAAATTGCAAACATTTTTTTTTTCTATTTTTCATCCAACTGGGAAAAAAAAAGTTTCCTTTCCCTTTCTCCCACCAAATTTCCCATCCAAACACACTCCTAAAATTAGGAGGGAAAGTGGTGAATAGAGTCGTTGAATAATATCATCATCAATGTAATGGGGAAAAAAAAAAAAAAAAAAAACCGGGGGCGAATCTGAAAGGAAGGGTCGGGTTCAAGTACTTGAACCCGGGGCTAACCAGGATTGAAAGAAGCGGGAGGCTTTACGGTTTAGGGCTAGCAAGAAGCAAGCTGCGCAGTAAGCTTCTCAAACCTTCGCCAGTGGATGCACTCTCACTCTCGTTATTCTTCGCCGTCTACTTTCTCTCTCTAAACCGATCTCGGTCGAATCGTCCGGCGATCTGGTGGAAGCGGCGGAGAAGAGGAAGCAAAAATGGCGCTGGCGTTCGATGAGTTTGGGAGGCCGTTCATTATACTGAAGGAGCAGGGGCAGAAGACGAGGCTGAGGGGGCTCGACGCTCAGAAGGCAAACATTTCCGCCGGAAAAGCCGTCGCTCGTATCCTTCGCACCTCACTCGGCCCCAAGGGCATGGACAAGATGCTCCAGAGCTCCGACGGCGACGTCACCATCAGTATGCTCATCCCTTCGCATCATTAATACAGTTGTAAATTTAATGAGAGAAAGTTTAGGTTCTTCGTTTTTGCTATTTTCGTCTTTTGATCTATTGCTTGATCTTGTTTTTTGTGGGCTGTTTATGTGTTTTGGCTCTTAGTTGTGGATCTGCAGCAAGTGAGCTTGAAGGAAATAGGGAAAAATTGTCATTGTAAAATAGAGCATTAAGTTACTTCGATTTTGGTTAAGAGATGCCATACATTCAGAAAATTATGAATTTGAGCTATACATATTTGACTAAGCCCAAGAATTACACGAGTAAGAATTTTTTGTGTGTGAGTGCGGACAGCATTTCTCTTCTGCATGTCCATGGGGTTTTGAAAAATCCTTAGGTATGATGGAAATGGACGTTTTTCTATACTTGATTTGAAATTTCTACATGAAAATGTAAACTGGAGTTTGAAGGATAGGAAAAAGGCTATTTACAACTAGCCAATTGCGTAAGAATTCTCATTCTTTCAAAATGCCGTGACTTTTATACAATAGGTCCGAGTCAGCTACCTGTGATTTGAAGCTCATGAAATGAAATCAAACTCATGAAGGCCTCATTTTGATTCCAAACATGAGAATTGGTTAGAATTCTTACCAATGAAATCAATCCCACTGATTCCACCTTTCCAAAAAGAGTTTTAGTGCTCAAAAAAATTGAATGAGGCTTTATGACTATTTTTCAGAATGTGAGGGCAGAGTTTCCAGCACTGCCTACCACTGAGGGGATGGTTATGGGGGATTTTATCCCCTAAACCCGCTGTATGGAACTGCCACACTCTTTACCCGCAGCTAACCTCCTTTCCCTACCATATCTGCCAAGTAAGGATACCAATCCGTTGTTTTTGGATTACATGGGGAGTTAGTGACTGAAGTAGTCTTGGAACAGCAGCAAGTGATTTTGCTCAAATAAACTGGCATTTTTATCTTTTTGAGCTTCCCTCATCTTTTATTTTTATGGTGTCAGCAAATGATGGTGCAACTATATTGGAGCAGATGGATGTTGACAATCAAATTGCAAAATTGATGGTTGAATTGTCTAGAAGCCAAGACTACGAAATTGGTGATGGGACAACTGGAGTTGTTGTGTTGGCTGGTGCACTTCTGGAACAGGCTGAGAGGCTGTTGGAACGTGGTATTCATCCTATTCGAATTGCGGAAGGCTATGAAATGGCTTCCAGAATAGCTTTTGAACACCTGGAGCAGATTGCGCATAAGTTTGAGTTTAGCATGACAAACTTAGAGTCTTTGATTCAAACTTGCATGACTACTTTATCATCTAAGATGTGAGTGCCACTCTTATGGCTTCAAACTGTCTCACTTTGAAAATTCAGAAACATTTAATATTCCCTTTTCTATACTATTCCTTTTGATATTTATATTCAAATTCAAACAAAATTCCTATTTTTTTTTATAAGACTGTGTATTTGTAAGTCTTATCATTGAAAGATGCTTTCCCTAAACTGTGTGCATGCTCAACCACGGCACGTAGAATTGAACCGAGTGAATATATCTTGTTTTACTGTTTGCCAAGACAGCATTTTAATTCATTTCAATTTTATTTTGCAGTGTGAATCGATGCAAGCTCAGTTTGGCTGAGATTGCTGTCAAAGCAGTCATGGCAGTTGCAGACTTAGAGAGGAAGGATGTTAACTTGGACCTAATTAAAGTGGAGGGGAAAGTAGGTGGGAAGTTGGAGGATACGGAGTTAATTTATGGAATTGTTGTTGACAAGGATATGAGCCATCCACAGATGCCGAAACAAATTGAGGATGCAAAAATTGCCATCTTGACTTGCCCATTTGAGCCACCAAAACCAAAGACAAAGCATAAGGTTGACATTGATACGGTGGAAAAGTTCCAGACTTTGCGTCAGCAAGAGCAAAAGTACTTTGATGACATGGTTAAAAAATGCAAGGTAAGATTGTTTCTATGTCTTCTTTTTGAATTATACAAGGTTTTGTTGATATATGTTTTTCATTATTGTTTAATGATTCATTGTCCTTACAACTCTCTGTGAACTGCAGGACGTTGGTGCTACTTTGGTCATCTGCCAATGGGGCTTCGATGATGAAGCAAATCACTTGTTAATGCACAGGAACTTGCCTGCTGTCCGATGGGTTGGTGGGGTAGAATTAGAGCTGATAGCAATAGCCACAGGTTTGCATCAACTCTGTTTTATAATCATTACTGGCTGTCTACTGTGGTGCTCTTTTATTTTACCTTCTACTTCCACAATTGTTCTATTGGTGTCTTGTAGGTGGGAGGATTGTGCCAAGGTTCCAAGACTTGACCCCCGAAAAGCTAGGCAAGGTATCTTTTATATTCTCCAGTTTTTCCAATCTAATAAATTAAGATACCTTCTGTTATGAGACCAACTATGAACCACATTGCCTTGATCTATGGCACACCAAAGTCTTTAAATAAACCCAAATAATAATACTAAAAATTCATAGAGTAAAATTCTGAATACTAATGTTAATAATAATTCTCACAAAACAAAATCACCCAACTAGCATATCATAATAGTGGGCCCCAAATTAAACAAAACAATAATACCAACTTAAAATTTTAAATCTAAAATAAATAAATAAATATCCCTATAGATGCTCACAGACTCAAGAAATCACGGTCTGGAGCCAATCCAAATGTCTCGACTATGATACTTTCATCTCATATGAAAAATGTTCAGAAAGAAGAGTGAGTTTATAGCCTAGTGAGTGGTAATGCAAGTGGTAGTTAAAAATATGTATATGTATTGATGTTTTTGTAAATAAGATTTAACGTAGATAGTGTTTGGATGGCCCCCAAAAAAAAAAAAAAAAAAAAAAGTTGTGGAAAAGTGACATGTGACAAAATTTGATTGGAGGAAGTTAGAAAAAGTTGGTAACTTTTTCTAACTTTTAGTGGAGTTTGATAAACCAAACACATCCATAATCAACCCATTAACAAATGAATTTGCAAATAACGGTTTCCAAATACACACAGAAAAATTTCAAGAATAAGAATTTTTTATATGCAGATTATTATTCCATAAATAGTTCCACTAAATCAGTTCCAATCCAATTCCATTAATAACCAATCCAAAATTTTGGCTTCCTATAGTTGGGAATACTGTATAGGACAATGTATTAGTTTTGTTATTGGTATGATATTTTTTGGTCCCAGTGTATATCCAGGTATCACTTTTTATATTCCAATTATTATTCCAAAAATAATTCCACTAAATCAGTTCCAATCCAATTCCAATAATAACCAATCCAAAATTTTGGCTTCCAATCATAGTTGGGAATACTGTATAGGACAACATACCGGTTTGTAATTGGTACAATTTATGTTGGTCCCAGTGCATATCCGGTATCATTTTGAATTTAGTGTTGTAAAATTATATATTTATAAAAAATAAATTTATCTACTCAAAAATGTTTAATATACCAGCTAAATAATTATAAAATACAATTTAATTATTTTTATTTTTCTCTTTGCTTTTTTAAACAATAAGTTCCTGGGATTTATAAACTGTCATCTGCATTGCTTCATGTGAACTTACAGTTTGATGACATTACTGTCCTTTAGTTTTATTACACTGCATTGGTGCATTATTCAATAAATACTGATCTTATACTTGGCTTGCCAATTAGGCTGGTTTGGTGCGAGAAAAATCATTTGGCACCACAAAAGATCGAATGATTTACATTGAACATTGCGCAAACTCAAAAGCTGTAACCATATTCATTCGTGGTGGTAAGTTGATAAATCCCTTCCCCTCACAATTATTTCCTTTTGGCTTGCATGTTCCGTTGAATGTAAATGCCGCATGATTTATACCTGGATACAGTTTATTTAGGCTCTCATTGGACTATCACAGCCAACTCATATGTCGTAAGTTTTGTTATTACAGTGGTATATTGTTTATTTTGTGATTACATGTACAAGATCATTTAACATTTTGCTATGCTTGCTACAAAATTGATGTTCTAAATTGTGAAGTGGGTTGTCCCATAAATGACTAACAGATTGGAACAATATAACTTAATTAAACTATTCCATTGAACTGCTTTTTCTTGCGTATTCCATTCTTAAGTGGAGACATTTTGTGCAATATGATTTATTTAGCAATTCTGTAGCACTAAGAGAAAAAAAGGAAAAAGATGTTTCTTCTTCAGGAAGCTAGTTGAGTACATTGTTTAATCATGTCTTCTTTATTGCGGAAAAAAGATAAGGAAAGTCCTGATAGAGGGGGAAACAGAAAACAGAATTCATTCAAATCATAATAGCAATTACAATACAATGCACATGTTGGCTTTATTTGCCATACCGGCTGTTTCATGCTGACAATGCCATTTGACTGTTTGTTTAAGGGCTGGGTGTCTGTACACAAGCTTGGTTGGTCTCACAAATGAAAAGTCCACAGTATTTGAATTAAAACCGAAAAATTATTAAAAGAAAGGACGGTGCTGAGGATAAAATGTGAAAGAATCATGTTGGGCACATTGGACAAGCGTTTACACTAAATTTTGGTGTTTGATGATGCATTAGGTAACAAGATGATAATAGAGGAGACAAAGCGAAGCATCCATGACGCGTTATGTGTGGCTCGGAATCTCATTCGCAACAATTCTATTGTGTATGGTGGTGGAGCAGCTGAAATTTCTTGCTCACTTGCTGTGGAGGCAGCTGCTGATAGATATCCAGGAGTTGAACAGGTATGACTCTGTATGGAGGTTATTTATTTATCTTCTTTACCCTTTCAACTATTGCATGTGGAGCTGATCATTTTTATAATTTTTTATGCAGTATGCCATCAGGGCATTTGCAGATGCGTTGGATTCTATTCCTATGGCACTTGCAGAGAATAGTGGTCTCCAGCCCATAGAAACACTATCTGCAGTGAAATCTCAGCAGGTCAAGGTATAGTTTTAGACATGATGGGTTCTTTTGGCATGGTCTGGAGCATCTGAGGGTTCTCTTCCCCTCTCTGGCTCTCTATATTTTGTTGTTTGAGTGATATGATCTTTTGGGTACATTATGCTTATCAATTTTTTCTAAGCATCATTTGGATTCAATATGCAGGAGAACAATCCTTGCTCTGGTATAGATTGCAGCGATATTGGCACGAACGATATGCGTGAGCAAAATGTCTTTGAGACTCTAATTGGGAAGCAGCAGCAGATACTACTTGCAACTCAAGTTGTCAAGATGATCCTTAAGATTGATGATGTCATTTCCCCTTCTGATTACTGATGTATTGGGAACTGGTGTTATCGGCTAAAATGGAAACTTGAGACTCTTCATCTACATGTTCTTTGGGTGAGATCTACCTACATTTGGGTATGGATATATTTTGTAGTACGATGACCAGTTTTGTGGTTGACTGATTGCTGATTTTGTTCCATCTCTTGAAAATTTATGGATTATACTGGTTGGTTGTTAGTCTTTTGCTTCAGTTGTTCTCTTGGCATGTAGAATATATGAAGATGGTGCAATTTTTCCAATGATTAATTATTTACTTGTTTGTTTTGCTCAACTCTATTGGTTATTGTTTACGATAGTTGGAACCTGTGCTCGCACACACACGCTAGGAGAGATGTATGCCTATTGGGTACTTTTGGTTCCACACGTCCTTTGTTAGGTGGTACCAGAAGTAACTAGAAAAAATGTATTGTAATGCTGGTTGAATCGTTTTGGTTTGTTTTTCTATTCTGCATGTTATCTTTTCTTTTAGTGTTCTTTTGGCAAAAACTTTCATGACAACTGAAGTAGATATGTGGTAGTGTTTGCTAATGGTTTCAGTTGAGATATTTGCTTAAGAGACTATAAATAGTCTCTTAGGCTTAGTTTGGTACAATAGAATAGAATAGAATAGAATAGAATATGAATGAGGGGGAATGGATTGGGGATGGAAATCTTCTCTTTCGTCCAGTGTCGGAACCAGACCAGCCTCTTCTCCTTAGTGGTGGTGCATGCAGAATTACCAAGGGAATGAATGATTACTAGTTTTTATGTATTTATTTATTTATTTTGACCTTATTCGATGGGTTGAGTTATGAATTTTGCAGAATAGATTTTATGAATGCATCTAATTCCACGTGGTAATGGGAATTCTCTATTTCGAAAGGAGAATGGAAATGTGGAAATGGAATGGAGTAGTAACTTCAAGGGAATTGTTTCTATATCAAATAAATGTATCAAACAAGATAATGGAGCAAGTGTGGAATGGGCATCGATAATGGAGTAAGTGTAGAATGGGCATTGCTTTCCTTTGTACCAGAATAGGCCTTATGGCTTATGCTTGAAGAGAGATGGTTCAACCCTACCTCAGATGGAGAACTTGGGGATGTTTCTTAGTAATTAACGATTTGAGCTTTGTGGTCATTTTTGGGCAGCTGGTAGAAAGCAGCTGTTAGAGATGCTGAGGGGTTAATTTTTCATAATGAATTAGTGACTGAACCATTGCTGCTCGTCCTAACCACGAAACTTGTTCAAATCCTAACGTTGATGAAACCAGCTTCAGGGATTCGTTTGGAGGATGGTAATAGGCCAATGTAGAGGTGAAAGTATATGAATTTTTTCTTTTGGGGGTGGGGGGGGGGGCACAAGGTCACCCATTGAGGAGGCCGATAGAAAGCTAGAATGCTGTTTGGTATATAGGTACTGGCTGGGATTCTAATAACTCACCACCTTGCCCGGTTGTTTTGTGTCCGTGGAACATGGATTAACTGCACTTTGTCTTTTGATGGGGAGAGATTGATTGAGGGACTTGCATTTACCACAAATTATTTTGAGAGAGAGCATTTGATTTTAAGCGGGCTTGCATACTACAATTTAGATGGGGTAGGGACTCAGCTACCAAGTGTTGCATTATTGTTTGGCCCCTCCATTAATAAGCTTGAGCAACAGTGGTTGAGCCTGCTCATATTTAGCTGTTAATTTATACTCCCCCCCGGGGCCGGTTTGCAAGTTTGTGGCTGAGTGAGCTCTTTGAGGCTTGTGTTCCTCCTGTTCGACTTCGGGCTGCAGTTTTATTAACCTGTAAATGTTCCACTCTCTAATCTAATTCTGGCTGTAGAAAGCCTC
>QLOD02000001.1:11581354-11591591 GCA_003260245.2 Sideroxylon spinosum | reverse complement strand
TAGAATTTTCTAGAGCCATTATGACTCCTCAAGTAGGGGTGATGTTGTCTCACATAACTTAGAGGAATGTTAAGAAAATATATATTTAATGGACCATGTGTTGTTTCTATCTCACCTATGTGCTTGCACCTTTTGTACTAAATGAGCACCCAATGTAGGAAGCATGGGGGCCAACAAAGATGTTACTATAATCCATTGAAACAATTAATGCTTGATGTGGAAGTGGGGGAGGAGAATATATATATATATATATATAAATGGGTCATATAAAAAATTAACCTATTTATTATTCTTTTACTAGACTTTCAGTTGTGGGCTTAGTTTTGGCCCAATAGGAATTTTTTATTTATTTTTTATTTCCATCAAAGTTCTTACTTCTACTATTAATCAAATAGATAATTGGGTGTTTAACAGGTTGTATCATTAATCCATTTAAATCAAATAGATTAAGTAAATACTGTCCTAGTTACCCAATTATGTCCGTAGGTTTACGAATTCGGATTATCATTTCCACTTATAGTTGTAATCGTGCTAAAATCACATGATATAGTGAAACTTAATATGCTATCAATATCCTAACTAAATTCTCAGGTTTTGTATCTTCAGGAAAATATGCAGGCAAAAGTTCTGAGCCCGGAGTTAGTGACATCGATGAAGCAGATGAAGGAAAGGGTGGTTCAAATTAGCCCAACTAATTTTACGCACTGGAGTGCCCACACTTTTGCGCTTACTGAATCCGGAAAGCTATATGCCTTTGGTGTGGGTGACAAAGGGCAGCTTGGAGTCGATCTTGTGGCGAATCAGACCGAAATGGCAAATCCTAAGCTGGTGGATATAGATCTCACTTAAGCCACCCACCCACCAACTCCTCTTTCCGCCATCACTTACATCTCAATTCGGTCTTGAGCATCATAGTTTGGATTTTCTTGTTCATATTACCGTGTTTATTTTGTACAAAGCCTTTGTGAAGCATGATAGTTTGAAATGTGATTGTTCATATTTGCATGTTTACTTTGTACATGGAAGATGCATTTTCTGGTACAAATCAAGTTTATTTTTTGTTTTTAAGAAATATTTTTCTTGTAGAAGAACAAAGCAAATAATTTTTTTATTAAAACTTGACGCATCCTTGTTGAGTAATTTGTTCAGTTTCTACGGTGTGGGGCAGGAGGCAAGCTTTATCATGACACAAGACATCGCTCGAGCTAGGAGTAAGATTCGAGGGTAATTATCTTATTTCTAGGGTAATCACCTTATTTCTATGTGGAATCATCGGAGACAAGTGAATTAGAAGTTAGAGTTAGAAAATTCAACAAGGCATTACCTAGACCAGTTCTAGAGAAACTCTTTCATGTTTATTATGTTCATGTTTAATTATGTACACGTAAGATGCATATGGTACCAATCAAGTTTATTTTTTCTTATTAAGAATATTCTTCTTATAGAAGAACAAAACAAATAACAGTTTTTTTTTTTTTTTTTCTCATTAGAACTTGACACGTCATTATTTACGGCTCGTTTGGTAAAACTATTAGTTTTTAATTTTTGTGTTCAGTTTTTATGTTCGGTATTCAGTTTTCATTTTCATAGAAACAAAAAATTTGAAAATATATTTGATAACAATAGTTGTTAATTGATTAAATTTTATATATTTAATTATTTTAATTATATTAATTAATGAAATAATTTAATCCAATAAAAATAAAATATATCAAACATAATTTATTATAATTAATTTTTAAAACAAATTTAATAAAATATATTTCGTTTTAATTAAATTAATTAAGTTAAATTAATTTGATGTAATTAATTATATTAACTAAATTTAATTATATTATTTTTTGAAAATAATTTAATTCAATAAAAATAAAATATATTCGATAAAATTTCAATATATTATTTATTAAAAATAATTTATATTAAATTATTTTTATTAACTTAATTAATTCAATTTAATTTAAATTTAATAATTAATTTAATTTAAACTAATTAAAATGTACTAATTTTAATTATACTTTTATTGAAAATTATTTTATTCAATAAAAATAAGACACATTAAATATAATTATCAAACATAACTTAATAAAATATCTTTATATTAATTTAATTAATTAAATTTCGATTATACTTAAAATAATTTAGTTTATTAATATATTTGATATATAATTTAATATATTAAATTAATTATTGGTAAAATTAATTATTAATTAAATTATATTTAATACATTTTATATAAATAAAAATAATATTGTTAATTTAATATATTAATATATTTTGTATATTAATTAACTAATTTCAAATTACTTATTTTTTATTATATTTTTATTAGAAATCACTTAGTTCATTAAAAATAAAATGTAATATATATAAATTTTATATTATTTATTGAAAATAATTTAATAAAATATTTTTATATTAATTTAACTAATTAAATTCAATTTGTAATTAATCTAATTTAGTTAATCAATATATGTAATATATAATTTAATATTTCAAATTAGTTTTTTGATAAAATTAACTATTAACTAAATTATATTTATTATATTTTATATAAATAAAAATAATATATTATTAATTTTATTATTATTTAACTTTATATATTAATTAAGCATTTTTACATTAAATAATAATATATTTGACGATGATCGGTGATGAGTGGGAGATAGTGACGGCAATGGTTCAAGGTTGGTAGCAATCTGCGAACGATGGTGGTTTATGATTGTAACCGGTCGTGGTTGTATAAAAAAATGAAAATTTGAGAGAACACATTTTCTATATTTTTATAATTTTTAAAAATTTTGAAAACAGTTTTTAATTTTTTTTTGAAAACTAAAAATTAAAAACAAATTTATCAAATGAGTTGTCATGTTTAGTTTTCAAAAAAATAAAAATAAAAAATAAAAACAAAAAACAAAATGGCTAACAAACGAATCCATAGTAATTTGTTCAATTTTTATAGAGTTAAATTTAATTCTAGAACTCCTTGCCCTTGCACACGAAAGAGCAAGTAGAAAATTATTGTTCATGCCTTACACATATATATTCATCCACCTACTTGATGAGCAATTTTATTTGCTACTGTTCACCAAAATATCCACATATTTAGAATCCCAAGTTTTCATTGGAATCCTCGTCAGTCTAATAATCTCAATGTTACATTTCAATTGTTGAATATATCAAGGCTCTGAAATAAAATTACCATATTTAGATCCAGAATTTATGCATTTGTGGAGAATCGGTAATCACTTTTGCTGTGAAAAAAAAGGTGGTGATAAAAAAATGTTTAATTTTTTTCATGTTTTTACTATGGTTAAATGATTCTCTTCAGAAAATTCATCCAACCAAAGGTAGTCATAATATCCTTAAAGTCTTTGTAATATTGTAAAGTTTACTAAACTTTTTGTGCAATTTCATATGTTCCTTATTAACAATTCAAGATTGAATTATAGTAGTTTCGTCAATTGTATGACATTGAAGCGCATGCCCCATTATCAATTATTAATCTATATTTATATATTAATTGGGATATCATTCGATATTTTCAAAAAATTATGTTATCATTTTTTAAATAAACAAATCCTATCAAAAAATATAATTTTGGATTAACATATCAATATATCAATAAGAATGCCGTTTTACTTATCACAATAATCAAATAAATGTAACTTCAATTCCCTATACACATGATATGTTGGATTACGCATACATCAATCATCTCGTTAACATATGTTGATTATCTCAAGAGCATAAATAAGCAACAAAAAAAAAAGCAAAAAAATGAAAATAAAATCCAACCCTAAGTAAGATGGAGCGACAATCTATTTTTTTTCAATGAGCTGAAATTGATGGTTAACCCTTTAATACTAGTATTGGATGGTCTTGGATAAATTTTATCTCCAAAAACTAATTTATAAGTTGAGATTTTCTCTTACACTTATATACATCTATTCCAGAACAGAAACACCCTAATACATAAATATATACATGTATAAATCTCAACAAAACACAAAATCGAAATTATAAATTATGTTAGGTCACAAAATAAACACAGAAGGGGTTTTACCAATCTTTGATCCGAAGAGAGAGAGGAAAAAAAGAAAAAAGAAAATGAAGAAACCATTGAAAACTTTCAAACTTCAAGAACTCAAATCACTGTCCACGATTACAATTTGTTATGATCTACAACACTATGATGATCAATTCGAAATAACAAGTAAAACATTTATAAAATAAAATAATCAATGTACCAAACACGATAATTACAATTTTTTTTTTTGTTAAAATCTTTAATGATGACAAAAATAAAGTATCAAATATTATATTCTTCGTCGAGTTATTTTTAACAATAATTAACAATTAGTAAAATTAACACACAGAGAGTAAAGTGAAACGACTAATTAGGCAAAAGTAAAATTGAAGTTAACTATATGAAAAGTAAGTATAATTTATTTATTCTTTTTTAATTCTTTTTTCTGATGGTATAGCATTTAAAAAATAAAAACTCTCCAATCCCGTCACCAAGGCAGCGCCAACCCACCCATCGAAAACGACAGAAGCTTCCAACGGTCCACCACCCAAAAAACAAAAACAAATATATATATATATATATATGACACACTGTTAAATCAACAACTTGGCATTTCGGCGCTTCAGTAAGGAACATGCATGGGATGTCCCACACGACAATCCATAGCTATTAATATAGAATATAATTAATATCATTAAATTAAGAGGTGGTGTTTGTTCTTTGGTTTTTATTTATTTATTATTATTTTTTTTACTTTCCAACTCATTCATATTAATTTGCCTTTGCTTCGCCCAAGGGTCAAGGCTTTTGACTCCTTGAATGCTACCCCCGCCCCGGGAGCTTGGATCAACCTCACTTTATTAATTAACTATGTGGCTAGGTTTAAAGCTATTGCCACCACAGTGAGTGGTTTTTCTTAAGTCATTTTTATTTTAAGGTTTTTTTATTAAGCTTATTTTTTTTCGTATGGCTTTTTTTAATTAAATTTATTTATTTTTGTTTAATTATATATAGGTCCGGTGCGAAATTTTTTATTTCTTTTTGTAACTCTTTTTGATGAATATAAATACTGTGCGCGTCTAAAAACTATTAAAAATAAAATTAAATTTGGATGAAAAAAGACATATAAGATTAAAATAACTTAAAAAATTAGTAATCCTTAGCCTATAATTCTAGGACCAAGGCGATCTCTAAAGTAGGTGTTAACTTAACTATCAGTAGTATTAGCAAGCAATCTAGAAAAAAGATTAACAAGCAATCTAGAAAAAGAGACATACGATACTTATAGCACTTCTTGTATTTTATTTTATATTTTAATTCTAGTGAATCTCTTCTTCTTTCACGTTACGTATATAATTGTCACGTCATCTGATATGTTTTTTTTTTATACAGAAGATTTAACTTAAACTTTCAAATTTTAAATTTTAAAAAAGATGATAATAATGACGTAGTAGTAAATCTTGATAAGTGAGATAAATAGCAAATTATATAAATAAATATATAATAATATCTAGCGTGGCCTTAATTTTTACAGTTTATTATTATTATTATGGTGGTGGTGGTGGAGCAGAAATAATGAATATATGCGATGCTTAAAGTGATTCGCTTTGGTGGGGTTACAGAGTAGGTGCTTTTGATTCATTAAATTAATGTAAATAAATTGCCCGATGTAACCAAAGGTTTATGAGGGACAAATTATTGCATATATTAGCCTTGAATCTTAACCAAAGGCCTTGTCAATTCATAAAATGGTCCATTACTGATACACGCAATCCCCTCTAGACCATTTTCTTAGATTAATCGAATCTTTTAGAATTCATTCGTGCAAGTAATTCTAATTAAAGTATTATTATTATATGTGTTCCTCCTCTCCGGAGACCCAAAATTTCAAATTGTCGAGATGAAGGTTATTTATAGTCCATTGCTTGGGAGAATAATTTGATAATTTTAGAACAAAAATTACATACGAACGTTCTTGAATTTTGAGATTTTGATAATTAATCAGACCATTTATGTTTTAAAAAATAAGCATTTATATTTAAAATTTGAAAATTTGATAATTATTATAATAATATAATGAGGTTTATAAATATAATTATTATCATACGCGCCCAAATGTACCACTCATATTTTTTAATTTATTAAATTTACCAAGCAAATCTTGAGAATATTGTAAAGGAAAAATAGGTTTAATTTAGGATCAATTAAAGCATATAATTAATCATGTGCAGAAAATAAAGAAGGGATCCTGATTTTACGTAAGAAAATCGTTACTAAAAAAAAAAAAAAAAAAGAGCCTTTTAAGGCCCATTTGGCGCAATAAAACTTGCTGAAAAACTTTGAAATTCTATTACACTTTTACATTTTTTCTTCTCAAATTTCAAAAAAAAAAAGTGAAACATCTTTTAAAAAAAAAATAACATAACTAGAATTCCGTTAATCAAATGGGTAAAATTTTTTTAGAGATGTTAACACGAACTCCTAAACTATCAAATGACACTCATTTTGCCTATTTTTCGTACATTTTTTGTATATCATTCCGACAGGATGTACCAAACCGTTCCGACGGTTTCCCCACTGCCACAATTCGTCCAAACGACTAATGTAACAGTCAAAAAGTTTTAACTTAAAACCGTACCGATGGTTTTTCTCTTCAAAAAGTTAACACAAAAATAAAAAAAAGTTTCACTATTCATATCTGAAAAACGTGATTTAGTGGTTGCGCATCAAACGTCAAAAAATTTTCCAAACCACATTTTTTAATGTTTTTCGTTATTTTTTGCCGTGCCAAACGGATCCTTAGGAAGACTAGTCATTTTTTTTTTTACTAGTATTACAGTTGCTTACAAATTAGCAATCGTATCCATGAATGAATTCTCTTAGCAAAAGAACATTTTTCAAATATTTGAAAATTGAAATCGGATTTATATGAAGTTAATTTTGTTGGCTAATTAAGTAATTGAGAAAACTCTTTTGAAGCACCAAGGTGTATGAAATTTAATATTCTCCTTATCAAAAACCTTAAGAATATGTTTCTTTATATGGTTGACAACAATCATAAACCTAACCTATAGAAACCACATTTTAGACTTCCCAATCGAAATGAGATTATCTAATTTTTTTCAACTACCATAAACGGAGAAAAGATCATGACATAGAAATATAGGTAAATGGTTAACAACTGATAAGATTTATATATATATATATATAAACCCTCAAAATTAATTAAATATATAAGCCTTTTATTTTTTATTTTATATACATATATTTGTCAAAATTCTCAATTAATGAAATGATAATGTCCATTTTAAAGTAACTAATTCATATATAAGACCCATAAATTTAATAATATAACATATCATAAATTTAAGGGCATCACTGACATATTTGGGAAGGGAACAACCTTTTTAGCAAAGAAATGCTCCTGAATTTCATTCTCTTTAAATCCTCAAAACTCATCACATGTTGCAATAATATGGGTTTGACTTACTCAGCTGTGCGGTGAGGACAGATGGAGCACAAGCACTAAGTAGTTGACAAACGCAGGTATACGTGTGCGCATTGTGACAAAATCAAGATTTAGATGTCGTCGCATGGATTCAAAGATCAAATTAATAAACGGTTGTGATGGACAACGGAGCGGATTACAAGCCGTAGGTATAAGCACTAGATTAAAGCACCCCGCCAGCCAGCCAAGAGCCAACTACTTCGGGGTAATCGTCAAACTTACGCTGATAAAAATTGTTTTTATGGTAAGAAAACCAAAAAAAGGCAAAAATAACATCATTCCATTCAATTAATAAAATAATAACCAAAACTTTGTCGTCTGCATGCGCATTGCGCACCAGGTTTTGATTAGTGGGTTGGTGATTATCAACTCTCTACAGTCTCTTCCCTTGTGAATTGTGAATCTCTCTCCCTCTCTCTCTCTTGTTTTCTCTCCAAGTTTGCTTATATCAAAATTCAAAACCCATATCTGAGGGGGAGAGAGAGAAGGGAACAGAGGGCTTGCTTTTCATGCTTTCGTAGCCATGAAAAGCACACAAAGAAAACCGCTGCTTGTCAAATGTTTCGCACTCTCTCTCCTCCTCTCCGCAACCTTGGTCCTCTTATTCTTTTCTCAACCCCACCGCCAAACCACCGCCGGCTCCGGCGAAGGGGACCTCCGAATCCGACCCGGGTACGCCTCCTACGAAACCTACATACAGAAGCAGCTCAACAAGACGCTGAACCCTAATCTCCGAAGGATATGGACCTCCCGGGACTGGGACCGGAAGATCCAAGTCTTTGCCGCCTTCTTCGCCGAGATGAAGCAGAAGCGGTTCCTCTCCAACGACTCCAAGGCTCTCTGCGTCGGGGCTCGGGTCGGGCAGGAGGTGGAGGCGCTGAGGCGGGTCGGAGTGGCCGACTCCGTGGGCATTGACTTGGTCCCGTACCCGCCCCTCGTCATCCGGGGCGACTTTCATCGCCAGCCGTTTGATAATGGCACCTTCGACTTCGAGTTCTCCAACGTGTTCGACCACGCGCTGTTCCCGGACAAGTTCGTTGGGGAGATCGAACGGACGTTGAAGCCAGGCGGCGTCGCTGTTCTACACGTGGCTCTCTCTCGGAGGTCGGATAAGTACTCGGCTAACGATTTGTACAGTGTCAGGCCGTTGAAGGCGTTGTTTCGCCGGTCGGAGTTGGTTCGGGTCAGGACGGTGGATGGTTTCGGGTTGGATACGGAAGTTATTTTCCGGAAAAAGAAATAGTGATTATTCAACATTCTTGATTTTGTTTTTTAATTTTCCTTTTTTTTTTTTTTCATTCATAGTTGATTGTCATTTATCACGAATGTAATTTAGCCTTATAGAGCTTTATTTTATTTTATTTAATTTTTTCTTTTTCTCTAAAAGGGGCTATGATTCTTTTGTTTGTTTGTTGATTTAATGTGCCATTGTTTCTAGCCTCTTGTCATTTTGCTAAGCATCATTTGAGCTTATGACTGGATGCATTGGTGGAGGCTTCTGATGCCAGCACACAATTTTCAATTGCTTTTTAGCTTATTATTGAATTGTTGGGTAAATAACCATGAATAAAAAGTATTTGACTAATGTGTCACAATAAAAAAAAAAAAAAAAAGTTAAATTGAACTAGTTGAAGTATTGAATTGATAAAACAAACAATCTTAAAGTTTGACTCTTCACCTCTTAAGTCATGCCAAGATAAATTAGTATGATATCTTTATTTTATTTATACTTCATTTTTTTCTTAATACACACAAAGAATGAAAAGTCTAAAATGTATCATAAATTATTTTTTTCACTAGTGAAAATAAAATATATTACATCTACTTGAAAATCATGTCTCATTTAATAATTTTTTTTTTAAAATAGTTCAAAAATTTTAACTAAATTCGAGAATTATTTATAAAATTAGGAAAAAAATTGATCATTCATTTAAATATGTAGGATACAATTGAATTTTCTCATTTAAAAACATATATTGAGATAAATATGAAAAATTTTCAAGAATGGAAGAATTTTATTCCTATACCAGAATTCAAATAGCAAATTTTCTAATCTTTATGTGTATACAAAATGAACAATACGTAATCTGAAACGATTACGTGAATTAATCATTCATTACTAGAATGATGTAAAAATATTATAAACTTAAATGCATTTACCTCAAAAGATATTGTATAATTACAAAATTACTATCATTGTTGTCATGCCATTTAAATGAAGATTAAAAAATATTAATTTTCTACTTTTATGACATGGGAAAATAGTATCAAAATAAAGAATTCCAACTTTAGGTAATTTGGATTAGGAATTTGTCAATTGAAAGGGGGGTTTAAAATCATTCCTATCATTTGATTTATGGTAAAAAAAAAAATAGATAGATTGGGAATCCACGTGATTTAAAAAATAAAAATAATTTAATTAAAATTTTATTTAATAAATTAATGTATATTATTATATATTTTCTAAGCAACTCAAATAAAAATAATCCTTTGAAAATCGATGTTTTCTTTTCACTCCATTTTTCTCGTCAATTACCTTTCCTTTTTCCTTTTTTTTTTTTTTAAATATTTTCCATCCCCAAAGCTTCAATCCAAACACAACTTAAAAGCCATGCGAGGAGGGAATAACAAAGTACCTGTACTCTTTAACTTGTATATATGTCTCTACTTAAGCTTTAAATTCTTAAAATTGGCCATTTCTC
>QLOD02000001.1:11493668-11512088 GCA_003260245.2 Sideroxylon spinosum | reverse complement strand
TAACTTGTAGTTAGTTGACTTTTTCTTCCCAGACTCAACCTTAGACTCATGAAAAATCCCAATCAGGCCATGCAACTTTTGTTGGGTCAAATAAAATGGGTCGAATCCCAAAAATGGAATACGAGCCATAAACAACCAAAACTGTCATCTTTAACTTTTTTTTTTTTTTTTTGCAGCTGTCATATATCCTTCACTTAAGCAACTCCAAGGCTACATTGCAGAATTGGTGGAAGACAAGAATAATAGAATTCAGTGCTCTGAAATTTTTAGTGAAGGGATCGAAGAGAAGAGCAACACAGATCTTGAAAGAGATGCAGAATGCGGGATATGCATGGAGACTTGTACCAAGGTCGTATTACCCGATTGTGGTCACTCCATGTGCAACAGCTGCTTCCATGAATGGTAACCTCGGATCACAATTCTGTCAATTCCCACTTCCAGTGTTTTTTTTTTTTTTTTTTTGGTGCTAGTTCTTTGGTTATTCACGGATTAATACTGGCTAATTCTCTCTTTGTCAAAATGTGTTAAAAAGCAGGAACATGCGATCTCAATCATGCCCCTTTTGTCGAGGCAGCCTGAAGAGTGTTGACTCTGCGGATTTATGGGTTCTCACCAGTTACAACGATGCGATCGACGTTATTACTCTAGCAAAGGACAACCTTACGCGCTTCTACAGATACATCGAAAACCTGCCATTCATGGTGCCCGATACCCATCATTTGTTTCTCTACGAATATCTGATCTGATTCATCAAATAGAAAGTACCTCGTTACCAAAACCTGCCGACCGCGCATTGTACATTGAATCTGGGTGTAGAGAAATTGCTTTAATCATTATCCATGGTGCAAGCTATTTCCATGTACATATATATATATCCAACCCCCCCCCCCCCAACACACACACGCATATATATGTATATGTATGACAGATAATGTATATATACATAATCATACACAGTACTATTTACATCCTGTTACAAATATGCAAAATTTGGAGGTGAGACATGCAACAATGTTGGGATGATCACTTGCTATTTGAATTGGTAAATAATAATTTATTAAAATAATATGAAATGCTAAATGGGAAACTGAGTCGGTGGCTATGGACTGATGAAGCTGGGATTTGGCTCTACTGTCTTGACTCTTAAATCTGCATAGTGACGACTAACAAGAAAGAAATTTGAGCCTATTTCGATCATATTCTCTACCAGAGTCCAAAAATCTCCACTGGAGCCTTCCTGTTCCAATTAGCGCTTTTGGTCCTGGAACAGTCCCCGTTTTAATGACTTGTGTGCCCGTCAAATGACCACATATCGGCCCAGCCTCTTCGTGCGCTTGTGCACTTGAGAACATTGTGTTTGGAACGTGAAGTTGGGAGATTTGATTTTACTTGATAACACTGGTTGATTTTTATGTTCAAAATCAAAATAAGATTTTTTTTTTTTTGGTAAGATTTGATTTGATTTCATAATTTAAATATTGGTATTTTTATATAATTTGAAATCTAACTCAAAATAATAAAATAAGTTAACTCCTTTATTTTCTCTTTTTAATTAATAGGATGGAATTTAATATTTTTATTAAATTAATTCAATTCAATTTTTAAATTCAAACATGTGTTTCAAAGGTTATAGGGTGTTCAAATGAAGGGTCAAGAAACCACAGTAAGTTTGATTGAATTAATAAATGATGTTTGATAAAATTAACAAATCTTGATTATATTATGATATTTTATTTGAACACTGCATCCTTCCATTGTAACCTCTAAAACCTCGTCTTTTAAATATAAAATTTCATTTATCAAATCAAGTCAAATTATTAATTTAAAATCAAATTATTGTAAGAGGAATGTTTTCAAGTCTAGTTAAAAGATAAATTAAAAAAAAAAAAAAAAAACATAGAATTCTATCAAAAATTTATTCACAGCATTTAAAACCAAGATGATGGTTCAATAAAGCCAATGATATGTTAACTGCATTTATAAAGTAAAAAACACTGTAGTTGGTTGTTTGCTTATTTAGAAAATGATAGATTTATAGTTCTGCCATATCATTCTCATATACATGTGTATATAAATGCACATTCTAAAACACTAGCCCAACTGTTCAAAACTCAAATCTGTGGCATATTAGGGAACGAAATACTTGATATTATCATTAATTAGCGTCTCAACGAGAGCATATATAAGATGGGGGGAAATCTCTCCCTGGGATTAAATTAACAAGAAAGCAAGACTCCACTTAAAAGAAGTTGCATGGAGCTCATCCCTCCAATTTGCCAGTCACCAATCAATTAAGCTTCCCATCTGCTTAAAGTAACAATTCTCTTTAACACAAAGGGACTTGTTAGTGGGCATTTCCCTTTTCGGTTCCTTTTGCTTGAAGCGGCCAAACCCTGCCCCACACTCGAAAGTTTGTGCCTTTAAAACCCCTTCTTCTCCTATTGCTTCAAAGTCATCAATTGGAACCTCAACAAGGACTTATTGGATTGAAAATTAAGAAGTAGCATACATGTGTATTGGGGAAAGAACATGCCACCTTTTAACTCTAATAATGATAATGCACAACGAAAGATCATCCACTCCCCTAAGGTGTTTGAATCATGTCATCATGACCCATACAATAGTCGTGTTGGGACGAAGTGGATAATGAACTTGCTCTCATCTATCAGCAAATTTATTTATTTATTTTTTTTCTCTTTATTTTGGGACAAAGAAAAATGAAATGGGATTAGATTGCATCATAGTGTCAAATTATTGTATAAAGCACATGACCATATATACATTTTGTTAGTATTATTATTACTTTTTGATTAGCAACAAAACGAAGAAAAGTAAGGGTTGGATTAAATTGGGAATCCAGCTCCCTGTAACTCCATTCAAGTTGAGAGCAAAGGTCACACAGTCCAATCAAATGGACACACCAACCACCTCTTGGGTCCCTAAGACCTCGTATAAGAATATATATCTTATCCAACATATATACACTCATTATTTGATTAAATAAGAAATGGGTTTGTCGCAAGTTAATTCGTGGGAGGCTTTTAGGGTCATATATTTTAAAGACATAATATTATGTTATGTTATCTTAATCTGAAGTGTTCACCCTCAAGTACAAGTTGCTTTAAAGCAACGTAAAAAATTAATGAATTTAGATGAATGATAATTGGGCATCCAAAGGCATGAATAATGCTCTCAATGCCCCTGGCCCCCCTACTTAGATGAAGAGTTCTCCCTCTTTTTCCCTTTTGAAAGCCCTCTTGCTTTTGATGTAGCCAGTGAGCAAATGTTGAAGTGGTATTGGAGGGGGAAAAGGCATGAAGTTGCCGTGGAAGGAGGAGTTATTTTTTATGCTAGAAATTGGAGAAAGGTTTGATCTAGTGTGGAATGCTTTACTTATTAAATATATATATTTAATGTATTGATACTACATATATTATTTTTAATGTTTGAAATACAATTGCTAGCTATACCTATCTGCTTTGGACTTCACGGGGAGATCCTATCCATTTCATTTCCATTTATCTCTTAGACTCTCAATATTGATATTCGCCATCTAGCTTGTAAAAAAATAAAATCAATTGCCAAGATATGTATTCTAGTGTTTATTCGAAAAAAAAAAATTTTAAACAAAAATAAGATATCTTTCTATCAATAAATCATTCTTTAATTAATCTTCGAAAAGTGATGCTTTTTTTGACATTATATATATTATATCTGGGAATTTTTGGTGCACTAGATCCAAAGTGGACAATTATGAAGGCACAAAATGAAAGTGATGTTATGTTTCCGTCCTAATAACCAAGAAATTTGTTGTCAATTTTTTTTTTTTTTTTGTTGAAAGGACATTAATTGAATTGATTAGTCCATTTAAAACATTCTTTCACCCCTTTAAGGTTCCAAAATCATTCTATTAAATTGGATTCTATCTTAAAGCAGATTAAGGTCTAAACTTATATTCACTTCGAATTTTGTTTGAAATACTAATTTTTCAAGAAAAATAAAATAGATAAGAGTTCAATATTTTTAAATTTTGGGGTAGAAAGTGCATAGAATTTAAGAAATTGAAATTAATTAAATTAAAAAATTGATATATAGATGAATGAATTTTATTTGATTATGTTTCTTTATTTATTCAGATACAGACATATATTATAATTTTATGTTTCTTTTATTTATTCTTTATTTTTAGTTCTCTCCAAAAATTCTCACTCTAAAAATAAGCCTTAATAAAAAATAGATATGGAGAATAAAATTAACTTATAGGAGATTTAAGTGTTTTTCATACTTTAAGAGTTAAAGTATTTAAATTAACGGTTTTGATTTAATTAAATTAATAAAATTTATTTAACAAATTAATAAAGTTATGATTAAATCAAGATTGTTAATTTTAAACATCGCAAAAAAAACTTCAACCCGAAAAACACTTCAACCCCCCTAACGTAAAGAAAAAAAAATTATTCTTTTATACTATTTTTCCTCTTATTTATATTTATATATTTCTTCCCATTTTGTTTTACAATTAAAAAGAAAAAGAAAAAAAAATTATTTACAAATTCAAACAAAAAAATGTTAAATTTATTCATAATTCTATTCATTTTCTCTCGTTGTCACTTTCTCATTTGTCAATCCAAACATAAGAAAGGAAAAAAATAAATAAATAAATAAAAGTTAATTAAACTCAAATAAGGGAAAGCTACGTAGTGAGGGACCGTAACTGTTAGTTAGAGGCGGCGCCACTATTAGTTGCTCTCTGCCATCCTTTGAAACGGAACTCATTTTTAAACTCTCAACTCTCTCTCTCTCTCTCTCTCTACACTCTTTACTAGCAGTATCAGTTATGAAAAATATGGTCTATTGTGTTCTGTATCAAATGTGTAGAAATTTGTTCAATATATGGCCTAGTTCAGCTCTTGTCTCTGAACCAACCACCATTTAAGAACCCTTTTTACTGCTGGGTCTCCTCCATGGAGAGCGGTTTCTCTTCCCCTCGAACCGATGCCTTCCCGGCTGGTCTCCGTGTTCTTGTCGTCGACGATGATTTAGTCTGGCTTAGAATCCTTGAGAAGATGCTCAAGAAGTGTTCTTATGAAGGTTACTCTCTCTCTCTCTCTCTCTCTCTCTCTCTCTCTCTGTGCTTCTTTCTTGGATCATGGTTCCTAGTGATTGACTATACCAGTTGATTTATTAAATCTTCATTGGTATTAAGGCCGTTTGTTTGAATCTCAAATATTTTTTGAAAATATATTTATTCATAATTTAAAAATATATATATACATACTTTTTGAAGTAAGTGTAAAGGTGTTTTTCAGAAAACATTTACGCCTAAGGAAATTGAATTTTTTTTTCTTTTTTTTGAACTTTATTTTCATTGTTATTAGGCTGATTGTTGTTTCTTGGGGTATGCTTTTGTTTTTTCTTTTCTTGCTTGATGAACATATATGCTATTCCTGTGATGAGGTTTCATGGTTTTGTTCCAGTGAATTTTGCGACGTTGAGGACGAGGTAATAGTTTAGATGGTTATGTTTAGCTGGATACTGGACTTGTTTGTCTCTCTACGTGTTGTGTGCATTTGTAATTGTATTGTATAAATCAGAGTGTCCTATTGAATGTTGGGTGTCGTATTCATATTCCATATGTATCAGACAGATTCTTCGGACACTCTGATTTATACATGTTGTGGTGTGTCGACTTATTTTTTTTCAAGCATTTGATTAAGACAAAATTAAATTTTAGTATCCAAAACATTAAGATAAAATCTTTCATTTCCTGTTTTGTATATTGAAATTAGTTTTATTGTGAATGTCATACTCATTTATATATTGCAAATAAAAATTATATATATATATATATATATTTTTCCATTGTATCTTCATTGTTTTGAAATCGCCATCTCGGTATCTGTTCTTCTTATCAATCGCCATTTAGTATTGACAATGGTATGAGATTAGCTGCTGTTAGTTATTTATTCAACAGCCCCCTATACAACCGCCTGGTTGTTTTTTCTTTTCCTTGTTGAGAATTCAAGTCAATGTTGTTTTAGAATTACCATTTGCAATAAATTGTCTTTCTGACAGTTTTGTCGGACGGCTTTAATAATCCGAAGTTTATGTCAAATTCCAAGGAAATAAGGTTGATAATTTGGACAGGTTTAGTTGGTGGTGAATATTATGTTGCCTCTCCTAGTCATTCCTTAAATTTGCCCGACAACTTGCGGAAAAAGGTATTGGAGTGAAAGGACTTTAAGAGATGCAATGGCCTTTAATTCATCAATTATTGTACCATCTGTGGTATTGCTAAACAGAATATTGTTCTGCCTGAGTGTGGTACTGTTGCTTTGGATTCCAAATTGCTAGATGAGTAAGCATCACGACGCACGAGTGATTTCTAGTTTTTAAGCATAGGATTCAACATTCAGTTGTCAAGTGGCAGAGTTCTCAAACAGTAGCATTTCAGTTACTGCTTTAGATGTATTCCTTGCTTGGTGCACACAATGTTGTTTGCCACAAGCCTTTTCCCCTTTTGGTTACGCCAAGGTTCCCCTGACCACGTGATGTGCAGCAGGTTTGTCTTGTAAAAAAATTGGACCCGCCTCCAG
The DNA here is from genome assembly GCA_003260245.2 of Sideroxylon spinosum. Taxonomy (NCBI): domain Eukaryota; kingdom Viridiplantae; phylum Streptophyta; class Magnoliopsida; order Ericales; family Sapotaceae; genus Sideroxylon; species Sideroxylon spinosum. Next base: position 11,505,492 of record QLOD02000001.1, on the reverse strand, counting down.
TTTCTGAGATGTAAATTATGTTATGTTGTTTCTTTATGTTCCATTATTTGTTTGATTATAGTTGAAAATTAAAGGAGTTAATTCAAAAGTACATTGGAAATTATTTTAGTGAACTAAGTACATTGGAAATTATTTTAGTGAACTAGTCTCTGCGATCATCAGGTTCTGTTGAGGTTATTTGTCGAAGTGGTGAATAGAGGGAGCATGATTGGACCCTTCATGGTTTCATAGTAGTGATTCTGACTGCGGCAAATTTGGATTGGCTAGGTTGATGAACTGTTGATGTAGGAATCAGTGTTAGAGACAAAGCATATAACAAAGTTCTTTGAGAAAAAAAATATATAAAAAAATAAAAGCATGAAGTTTCAAAGTAATAAGAAATGCAGTGAGAAACACAATTCAGGAATTTTGGACTATGTTTGTATCTTTAATTTGAACTGGTGAAGGTATGATTTTTGGGGCCTGATGCACAGTTGAATACATTAAACAGTTCTAATGAACTAGATTAATTGGCCTCACAACCAAAATTCAACTTACAGCCAAACTTTTGAACGAGGTTGAATTAGAAACCCAGACCGTCCCAAGCTGAATCTAAGTTCTACTGTATGAGCTTGAATAGTGCAATACTTGTCTTTGGTTGGCTTATTTACAAATGAGACGGGTGCGTGATTCTGCCTCAAAACCATATTTTGCAAAAAAAATTAGTTTATGTAACTGCTTAGTATATTTCTTGATTTTCATTATCAAGTTGTGAGGGCCTTTTCCTCATAACTGTTTTTTCCTCTTGCAGTAAATATTCTTCATTGCACGTGATTTAGTTTATATTTTTAGCTATCATTTTTATTGCCTATGAATGGTCACCCTGCATTTTAAGTAGTAGTCATGCTGATTGCTTTCCCAAGTTCTGCTGCTCTTTTGAATCAGTGAAACATGCTGTTGTATTTCTATTTTTGTGTCCGTAGTTTCCAACAACCCAACATTCTATCCACAAAATATGCGTCATTTTATTGAGTAAAAAATATGACATTCAAGCCACCGAGAAGCCCCCCAACAGAGCCAAAAAAAAAAAAAAAACGTGTTTTTTCACCGACCACAAAAAGAGAAGTTTAACTCCTGTTAATGAGTCGCTGCAAGCTTCAGTCTTCATGCTTATTTCTTTTACACATTGGAGCCAACCTTATTATTCTGCATCCCTAGAGATGATAAATTAAGATATCACATCCTTTTCTATGGTATGGAAATGCTTGATCTTGGCTGAACAGAAGAGCTATTGCATGATCTCAAAAGGTGAGCGTTTTTTTCCCCTCTTAATTTTTTTTTTTTGGGGGGGGGGTGTTTGGGTTGGGGATGTCAATGCTGAATATCCATGCTGATCATTTTATTCTTCTTCTCTGCTGCTTTTGTGTATTCCAGTGACGACATGCTGTCTGGCAAGAGAGGCTTTGGACTTGCTTCGTGAAAGAAAAGATGGATTCGACATAGTAATCAGTGATGTTAATATGCCTGATATGGATGGGTTTAAGCTTCTTGAGCATGTTGGACTTGAGATGGATCTTCCTGTCATTAGTCTGTGCAGTGATTAACATTTGAAGCTTTGTCCAGCTTGCTAAATTTTCCTGTCCTCTTCCATTCATTTCCACTGAAACTTGTATTTCTAATGGTTTCACATCATTAATCCTTGCAGTGATGTCTGTTGATGGGGAAACAAGCAGGGTAATGAGAGGTGTACAGCATGGGGCATGTGATTATCTTCTTAAGCCCATAAGGATGAAAGAACTTCGTAATATATGGCAACATGTCTTTAGAAAGAGGATACAAGAAGTGAGAGATATTGAAAGTCATGAAGGCATTGAAGAAATTCAGTTGATGAGATATGGATCAGATCAGCCTGATGATGCGTGCTTGCTCAGCGGAGTTGACCTGACTTCAGGAAGGAAAAGAAAAGACTTTGAAAACAAGCATGGCGGCAAAGAGTTTGGTGATCCTTCTTCATTGAAGAAAGCTAGAGTAGTTTGGACTGTAGATCTGCATCAGAAATTTGTCAAAGCTGTAAACCAGATTGGGTTCGATAGTGAGTGACCTTTCCTTTGGTTTATTGGTCTTATATATAAATATTTTGAGTCGAAGTCCTACTGTTTTTATTTTTATTTTTTTCTGGTAACGGTTGTTTGTAATCTAAGTGGTTTTCTGTATTCGGATGTCATCTTCTAGAAGGTGATGGTGTTCATCTCTGTTTGGCAGAAGTTGGTCCTAAAAAAATTCTCGACTTGATGAATGTACCACGGTTGACAAGAGAAAATGTTGCCAGCCACTTGCAGGTATATTACTCCCAACTCTTTTTAAGACATTAGCTGGAAGTAGTTAATTAATAACATCCCTGACATTTGGATAATTAAAATTTTTATTTTTATTTTTTTCATAGAGAGAGTGTGTTTGGGAATGGGCTTTGAGAATCTGTTTTGAGTTAAGTCGTTCTATTTTTATTGGTTCTCTCTTAGGAGAGTAGAGTATGGTTCCTCCTAATTATCTGATATTTCCACTTTCATTTAATGTTTCCTAGATTGGTGTCTTTTAAGTAGCTTGTACCACTAAACTCAATGACCCGTGATAGGTTTAGGCTGCTCTTATTCTGTAAATGGAACATATATCTGATTATCCAATAGGATGATAGGCTTAGGCTGCTCTCATTCTCTAAATGAAGAAAAATATCTGATTTATCCAATAGCTTTGAGGATTGAAGGAAAGAAGTTTAACAATCATATATTTTATGATCACTTGATTTTGACAGATGTCTTTTCATTTTGCAGAAGTACCGTCTCTACTTGAGTAGGTTACTGAAGGAAAATGAACCAAAAGCTTCTTTTTGTGGAGTAAAGCATTTGAAGGAAAATGAACTAAAAGACCTTCCAGGAAGTCTCGGTCTTCGGAATCCAGTCAACACTCAACAAAATGATGCTGCAATTGGAACCTATGAAATGTCTGGCAGCAACTCTCTCCAGAATGTCGATCCCAAAATCAATGAAGGTGTACTGAAAGGTACTGCCTCGTTGCCAATGATAGAACTCAAGAAAGCTCAGATTTATGGTATTCCTGACCCTCCAAAGGCCAGCAGTTCAAGGGTGGGATTCAAACCTTCTTTTGGACCACTGGAGCCACATGTGAATTACGCACCATTTGATTCTTCCAAACTGAAAGAATTCTCTTGGAGTGAAGTTCCAGAAATTCAGCTCAGACAAGAGCACAAGGCACATCTTCAGTTAGAGAATGGCTTCGACAGTCTCCCAATGCCTGGTTTCCAGCACCACGTCCAAATTGATTGCAAAAAACTTGCTCCATCGGTTAGTCCTAGACCTCTTGATAAAGATAGAGACAAGCCAGCAGAGAATAGGTGTAAACCTCCCCATGACAAGTGTGGAAGCCAACAAATAAGACAAGCAGAAACGACGATAGGAGCAACTGACTATTTTTCTGCTCAGTCCGAGAGCCACGCTGCAAGTTTTAATGCTTCTGAGCCAATCATCAGTACTATTACATCGAGCATGAAGAATCACGGCTTGAACCAGATTTTCATGAATGATATGGAATCTTCCCAAAGAAACCTAATTTTGGGAAGTAGTTCAGGTTTTGCATCTTCAGATGAGGACTTATTAATTTGTTTGCATCAAGGTGACACTAACCCAATAAATGGTGGATTTCAGAACAAAGAATCTTCTAATCACAATTTTCCAGAGCTCTTTGCCGAAACTCCAGCATACTTGAATGATGCACAGAGGCTTGAATACGAGTGTCTTTGGGAGCCAATTGAATATCCTGTGATGGATCAAGGTCTATTTATCATCTGATAGGAATATGATACTCCCATTCAGTTTGGAAATGGATGTTGAAAAATGTAGAATGGGAGTAACGGCAAAAAAATTGAGCAGAATAAGCGAACTTCTTGGAGTACTTATAAAATAGACGAGACGCCTCTGCTGTATTACATCTTTGTATGAACATGGAAGATGGATGTATTATGTGTGTGTTTTTCATTAAACAATCCTTTGCAAATTTTGTAAAGAGAAGTTTTGCAAAGAAATATTCCAGTAGATGTACCTTAAAGACAGCTGATTTCACGAAGGATTGTTTTGCAAAGAAATATTCCAGTAGATCTACCTTAAAGACAGCTGTTTTCATTTGAATTCCAGTAGATGTCACTTGAATACATTCATTGGAACTTTTGCTGGGAAAACAGCAACGTTTTTCATCTATTATGTTGAAAGCAATAAAGAGGAATTGGTGGTGTGCAGAATTGAAGCAAAATTTCGATTTACAGTTATTCAATTTGGTTAATTTAGTTTCAATCACATTTTGGGATTCAATTCATATTTTGGTTTGATTTTAATGGTTGAAAATTGAGTAAAATATTTACTTATATTAATTCAATTTAATAAAATTTTAATCCCAAATTTCTTAGGGTTGAGAGCATAAATTAATAGTAAATTTGTAAAAAAATTGAAATTAGAAACATTACCAAAATAAAAAATAAGGACTTATTTATACATAGAACTCGTTAGAGACATCAAATAAATTCAAAAAATTTCAATAGTTTCACTTTTTCTAAACTCTAACGAATTTCAATTTCTTTTAAAAAATTTTCCAAATCAGTTGGAATTGATTAAAATATCGCGTTTCAATGATTTTGCTAGATTTCTTTAAAAGTTGTATTGACATTTGTACCAAAAATTTTTTACGAAACTTCAAAAATTTTCAAGATTTTTCATTAAAATTTTATCACATTCACTTTATATAATTTTTAACAATTTTATATCAAATCAATCACAAATATCTAACCATCATTTCAAAAAAACTTTTTACATTCTAAACTTTAAAAAATTACACTTTTGATTTTTTCTTTTTTTTGGACTCTCATGAGCCCATAATATATTTGATAATTTTGATTAATTAAATTCGAATCATAATCGAACATTTTTATTAAGTCAGTGTGATTCCTGTCTTCTATTGGGAATCTGATTTATTCTATCAAGAAATAAAATAATTTGCGCAATTTATAAAGAAGCAAATAAATTAGGCTTCCAAAGACCATTGTGCCCCTCACTCAGCCAAAGAAGTCTTATCTTCCAGACTAGAGAGCTTCTTCTGGAGAAGTCCAGAAACCAAAGAACACTACCCGTTCCAGCATCTTCTTTCCAGAAATGTCCACTCCTCTCTTTATATATCAATCATCCCCACTCTCTCCTTATATCCATTCTGCGAAAAGGGTTGACCTTTTAGGTTCCATTAGCAGAAAAATAAGATCACAAAATGTCTCTCTCTGTTTCAAACCTCACCTTCTCTCTTCCCCTATCGTCCCCAAAGCCCAGCACAAATTTCAAGCTCTTGTGTCCCAAATTCTCCAACTTTCCAAACCCAATTGGCGGTACCAACAACAGATCCGGCAATAGTAGCATTAGAGCCACAGCAGGAGATGGGGGGGAGAGCCTTGATCACTTGCAGAGACAGAGACAAATCAAGCAGCAACCTCAACAACAACCAAAGAGAAGAGTTGCTCAAGTTGCCCCCATAGGTAATCCCAATTCCCATTTCACAGAACTCACAATATTGTTTTCTTTTCCCTTAGATGATGATTATTAGTATTAATTTTATTATCAAAATTTTATTCTGACCCAAAAGCTAGCCCCTTACCCGGGTATTGGGTCGAACCTGATAACTTGCGATATGATACCAGTTGTTGGAGGGTTTGTTGAAAAATTCAGGGTTGTAGTGTGTTTCGTTTTAAAATACAATTAAGGCGTCAGTTGAAATAAAATAAAAAAATTTAAAATTTATAAATCTTTATAAATATGAATTTTATGGTTACATTATATTTGTAAATTCGAATAGATTAAATATAAAATATAAAATATTAATTTTTATAAATTTATACTATTTTAAGCATACTTTAAATCAAAATTGTTGGTTGACCTAGTGCAGTGTGCCTGTCTCTTTTCCAAAATCTATGTGAGGCTTTTCCTCGCTATCAACTCCGTTCACAACCATCCCAACAATTGTGTTCATAAGTATATATGCTTATGTGTGTGTGTATATATGTACATGCAGGGCTGTGGGATAGGTTTCCAACCGCAAGAACAGTGCAACAAATGATGGATACAATGGAGAGGATGATGGAGGACCCATTGGCATACAGTGGTGGTTGGGCCACTAACCCTTTGCAGGAAACAGGTGGGTATGGCAGGGGAAGGACTCCTTGGGAGATAAAGGAAGGGGAGGGTGAGTACAAGATGAGATTTGACATGCCTGGTATGACCAAGGATGATGTGAAGGTCTGGGTTGAGGAGAAGATGCTGGTTGTCAAGGCTGAGAAGGCGAAGAAGAACAATGGCCAAGGGAGTGAGGGAAAGGATGAGGAGGAACAATGGCCTGCCCAGAGCTATGGAAGGTATAACAGTAGGATTGCTTTGCCTGAGAATATTCAGTTTGAGAAGATCAAGGCTGAGGTTAAAGATGGGGTCTTGTACATAACTATACCAAAAGCTACCAACACTTCCAAGATTTTGGATATTAATGTCGAATGACTACTTCCCAATGACTCGGAAGTGTTTAATCCTTCTGGTTTAGCAATTTTGTTGTTACAATAACTGTTGTCTCTGCTAGACAAATGTATACAGTAAATGATTTACTTTCCTCTTTTGATTCCCCCCCCCCCTTTTCTTTTCTTCCTTGAGATTGTTGAGGGCCTAGAAAATGGTAATGTACTGATTGAATTCACATTTGTGTGCGTATAAATTTACAGCACAATTTTTATCTTTTGGGGAAACAATTTTTACTTTGCATTTCCATTGGGATTCCAGATTGAAGAGCCTGTCAAAGTGGTTAGAGAGGATAACGGCTGAATCAAAGATTTCTGATGGCAATGCAATGATTTTATTTCTATTGCGTCGGGGTGTAAATCTTCGTTTGGTGTGTGTTAATCGCTATAGGCTAAAATTTCTTTTATGGAGACAAGTTACGTTAAATCGTGAAATGAAATGATGAGAGATAAAATAATATGTTTTGATAATATATCATATTAAACGTAATATGAAATTAATTTTTTTATGTAAAATTATTTTATTAGTGTTTGGTTGGTGAGATATAAAATAAGTAAATTGATCTAATTTGAAATTAGATTTACCTGATTTGATCTAAGTTTCATCTAAAATCAAATTAATTCAATTTGTCATTTTTGGTTCATGTTTAAAGTAAGTTAGTTTGATTTTTGTTTCAAATTTGAAAAAACATTAATTTAATTTTGAATTGAGTATGAACTCAAATCAAATTAATTCATTGGTTCTAATTCATTAAAGCTTAGATTGATTTCATGAAGAAATCAATACTTTTGGGGTAATTATATATTTTTTTGATATTCGCATTCACAAAAATGTTACAAAACCAATCGGTTCTCTAATTGAAAGATTTTTTATGAGTACAAATAATATACATAAAAACTATTCAAAAGTTAAAAAAAATAAATAAATAATTGAATAAATAAATCAAATTTTGGTAAAACAACAAAAAAAATTTGAAAAAAAAAAAAAAAATCTGCTAGACTTTTTGCTCAATTATTTTTGGCAGGTAAGCTACAGTTTTCCTTCATGCCTGTACATACCACGTATCCATCCACTCAAAACGCAAGAACACAAGGTGTATATTGAAAAAATAAAAAATGAACAAATTTCCAATCAGGAGGTTGATGATCCCATAACAGTTTGGACATTTTCCTATGAGAAAAAAACTCTTCTAGATCATTAAATATCCATCCCACGAGAGCATGTTGTTGGGGCTATCAATCCATTGATGGAGAAAATCCTCAGAAAGAGGCTCATCCATACCCCCAGAGAATGCATTCGAAGGTTCTTTATCAGAAATTTCCATTGAGCTCACATCCAAATTATCCCACATTTCATTGGTACAAAAAAGATTGTCTTCACCAGGGCCGGAAATGGATTTCCCTTCCCTTCGCAACATTTGATTACTCCCGGAATCTGAATTACTGTGCAATTCCAGGTTCTTCTCTTGAATCCCCAAGGAATTAGATTGGAGAGTTACTTTGTCCTCCGTGTTAAGAATTTCATTTTGACCGACAGGTTTGTGGGTGACGGGGTCCAAACCGAGAAGCTTTAGTTTTTTCTTGATCCGGGTGTTCCAGTGGTTCTTGATTTCATTATCTGTGCGACCAGGAAAATGTGAAGCAATCTTCGACCACCTGCCGAGATTAGTCCATTGAGGTTTTATTTCAAGAAATGTAAATGTTAAGGCTTTCAGTTCAGAGCCAGTTGACAAGAACAGGGAGAGGCTATTAAGATTTCGTACTGATCAATTTGAGAGGTTATATTTTATCGATATGAAATATGTTCTAATATAATCTCTCACATGCTTCTACCTCCGCACCGAGCACAAGAAGTGCACAATCGAAATTCAAAAGTCAAACTTCGCATATAGGCAGACTAATGCACCGAATAGGACAAGTGTAGAGATTTAAAAGAGAAAGGGGACGAGTCTTCTAAATTTCCGCTTCAATACCACATTACAACATAAGAAAAGACGTATTAGAATCTTTTATTAATTTGGGAGGTTTGATTTTATTTAGGCTATAATTCAACGATTAAAAAAGTCAATTTTTCAATGAACTCAGAGCCTGTTATGTATTCCACAAAGATTGACGTCTTAATTGGAGGCATTTTTAGTTGTTTAGGTGTTCTCAGATTTGGTTTCTGTGAAGTTGACTGTAGGAGAAGGTTTCTCTTAGTGAGGTTCTTGTTCTGTTTAATTGTCTCTGTTTTGACGAATGGGTGTTAGGTTAACTTGGCTTTATTTTCAGGTTTGTACAACGGCTTTCTCCTCCCATAAGAGGGGGCACTGAATAAACACTTCTTGTGCTCTCTCCTTTTTTTTTGGGGGGGGGGGGGGGGGGTGGTTTGTTGAAGTCACTCAAAATTGGAACTTTACAATTCAAAACAAGGGATTACTGTTGTTTTAATAAATAGTAAATAATTAAATACCTGTTTCCATAGTGAGAATGCAGTTGAATCATCATAGCTTCTTCTGCTTCTGTTATTGCTCCTCTCTTGAGATCTGGCCTCAGGTAATTAATCCATCTCAGCCTACAGCTCTTTCCACACCTCAGCAAACCTTCACACCATCCAAAACAAGTGGTTTAAACACCTCCATATTATATATATATATATAGAGAGAGAGAGAGAGAGAGAGTAAAACCTGCAAGTTTTGGAACACTTCTCCAGCATTGTATGCCATTATTCAGTATGAAGTTCATAAGCTTATTATCTTCCTCGACAGTCCATGGACCGCGCTTCAATCCAATCTTATCGCAACAAGGCTGTCTTCCCATCTCCCGAAAGTCCAAAACACAGATCAAATGAGAGGAAGAGCAATGAAAATGTAGCAAAATTTTCTACTTGGATAACTCAAGAGCCAAGGACTGCCAAGGCTGCGGCCAAAAAAAAACCTTTTATAAATTCAAGCAAAGATTCTGCCAGTTCATACACAGATGGAACAAATATCATTAATAAGGTATTGATGATTTGAGTGAGAAACCATCAACCGCAACAACTATTAGAATTATTCTCTCATTCATCACCATTGTTAAGCCATTAGAAATCTCTGCCAGAGAGAACAGTGAAACAGACGTGAGTCCTTGTCGTTGACATGTCCCTTTCTGTATTTTTTTTTAGCAAAGTCTTCTCCTACTGGATTTTTAAAATGTAAAGCAATAAGAATTCGAAGATTCCTTGGTCCGCTTTTGGCTGGCAAGTTCCATTTATTGGAGACAACTTTCTTTCCTTTCCTACCATGGTTTATGATTGGTGAATTCTGAATATCTCTTTTAACCCCAATCTGACGTATTATAACTTATTCCAGGCCTTGGGAAGATTATTCTGAATATTCTAACATCACAATTCACATTTAACAATTTGTTGCAATACATGTGCGTTGTTAAGCAGGAAGTTACTAATAAAAAAGAAAGAGAAAAAGAAAAGAACAATTAAGTGCACAAAACCTCCCATTAGAATCCTATTCTCTGAGTAGTGGATCAATGTAACAATTTGGCAATTGTTTTGACTGAATCATAAATAATTCTTAGTCGATATCACATGAAAGTAAAAAAGGTGGCATCTGAAATGGCTAGGAGCTAATATATTTAACCTAAGGAACCGAGTATGAAATGGATATAATATCAAGTTAATTTTGTTACAGTTGTACAATTTGGACCATTCGTAAAAATGCTAATGAGTTGGATATAGACCTTTCCACAGGAGAGGTTAATGGCCGGGACCGACACACCATCTTCCAAACAATATAAACTCAAGACTCCCTCTTCTTGTTTCAACTATTCTCAAATTGAACAAGTCTGATCCACAATCATAACTCCTTTATTTCTTCTTTGAAATCACTGTTTCTTTTACCCAAAGAAGTTTAAAATGCATACATATGCTGCTACAAAGCATATTGATTGCTGCAGATGAATCTTATTGCAGAAATCATTAATTTTACTCCTCGTACAAAAAACTGCTCTGTTGCTTTTTCTACAACCTCAGCTGATATGTGTCTCCGTGAGAAAGGCCATACATGATACCAGAAACTGGGCCTCGGCAAGGGATTAGAACTGTTTGAGCTATCTCCACTTTCTTCTTCCTTGACTTTCATCTCCCTCATCACCATTCACCAAATCTATAGTTACTTTTCGTGGCCTCATCAACTGCTAGGTCGTCTCTTTGTAAGACAGCCGATGCATGATCCTGAAAATTGTCTTAGGAAGGAAATAGAACTACTTGTGTCATCTCCACTCTCTCCTTGCTCGATTTCTTCATCTTTTTAATCACCATCCGTGCAGCAAAGCTGCAGTCTTCCTTTTACTTCATCTCGCCGATCACGATTCACCAAAGCCGGAGTTGCTTCTTCCACGACCTCAGTTGCTACTATATTTGTGAGAGAACCCATAAATGATCCCAGAAATTGAATTTTCACCAGGAATCCGAACTATCTGTGCCTTCTCTACTTTGTTCTTCCATGGCCTCCATCTTCCATCACTTTCGTAGAAACCTAGGGGCTTTGGATTCTTTATTGGACCTATAAGGTTTATCCGGCTCAGGATGTCCTAATTTCATTACATCGCGGTTAATTTTCTTTATCCCAAAGTCCATGTTTCATGTAAATCAAAATGACATATTTTATTCTTACTCAGTCCAATCTGAACCCAAGATGAAGCAGTCCATTTTGTATTTCTAGCTGGCCTGATCAGGTGTCATGGGACCCAATAACCGCATATTCATGAAACTTTGCAAACAGAACTATGCATGGCATATGCCTGACATAGGATATTTCACAACCCCTAAGATGCCAGAAAATTTTTATATCAATGCCTTCTTTGCACCGGCAATAAATCAATAAATTTATAATCCCACAATACCAGTCCCAAAAATTGCTGCATTGGTCTATAATTTTACGCTAGAGTGACAGAAGGGAAAGGTTTGTTCCTGTAGTATCCATAATAATACATCTCATTATAGAGAAAAGAAACACAAATGAATGAATATCCCTACTGAATTTAAAGGAAAATGTTGTTCTAGCGATTCAATTCAACAGCATTCCAAGCTAAAAAGGACCATGTATCTTACAAGCAGAACAAGTGTCATCATGGACAACAGAGAGTTGCAATGACCAGCAGAGTTGCTTAAAACTCACCCTCACCATAAAAAAACAGCTCAGTGAATGAGAGTAATGCATGTTTTTTCAAAAGATTTTCAGTATACTTAAAAAAAAAAAAAAA
>QLOD02000001.1:11335527-11349949 GCA_003260245.2 Sideroxylon spinosum | reverse complement strand
GTAGTGATCCGTGAAGAATCCATTTTGCCTAATTGCCCGTTTTAGAAATGCCAAAGAAATTGTAGTATTATACTTCACATTCACATCAAGAAAACAACGCAAGAGTGTAACCTGATGTTTAAGTATCATCTCGGAGCTGCACGGCATCTCAGTGTCACCAGCTCCTTTTTTCTTTTACCTGAGGCTATGTTTGTTGTGAAGTAACGTTTGACGTGGGTGTGAAATTGAATAGTCATTGCAACTCAAATTTTGATTCCATAGCTTGATTAATTTGAGAATGGAATCTCCATTCCATCGTTTGCTCTTGGGCAATTGAAATGGTGAAATGGAGTGGAAAGAGACAAATTTTTAGAGAGAGAAAGCCATTGCTGTTGAAGTAGAGAGGGGGGTTCCAAAAAAGACTCACTGAAGGCCACTTTATCTCACCATCTCCTATAAATTTTAACTAAATAAAGGCATTCCAATTGCCCACTCTCTTATCTCTCTCTCTCACTCTCTAACTCTCTCTCTCTGAGTGATGGGGTAATAACTGTTGTTTGAATTATGCAAAATTAAACTGACAAGTGTTATGACAATGTAGTGTCAGTAACTCGATGTATAGACCTCATCATTTAGAATTTTTCATGTGCAAGTTGTATTAAACAATATCTGAAGGGGAAATTGCTATTAAATCTTTTTTCCTATAGGATCATCATAAAGATCCTCAAAGTATGTTCAGGCCACTCTTATCTAGTGTGCCCAGTTCCACCTTTTATGTTGGAAAAGAAAGTGCTGCACATCGTGGTTGGCTATCTAGGAACTCCTCAATAACAACCAGCAGCAATGCAAGTTCTGATCAAGGTACAATTGGTGCACATGATACTGAAGGGAGTGACCAGAACCAGGATGGCATGGCTAGTGAATGCGGAAAGGCACCATATACTGATATTCAGGATGACGTATTTTCTTTTGAGAAGTCAGATGCCGCAAATGAAGATATCGTTCCTGGTGTCCATGACAGATCACCTGATTATCAGCAGGAGGATTTTATTGGAGATGTTAGAGTTGATTCCCAACATGATGACTCTGACAATGTTGACTACCATAGCACTACTATGGCAATCACTGAAACTTCTGAAGTTTTGGAGGTCAAGTGTAATTCTCCAGAAGTTGATATTGACGATATGGTACTCTGTTTGAAGTGTGGCTGCAGGTACCATGCCGTGGTATTAGCAGAGGAAGATTTGAAACTTTGTCCAGACTGCAGAAGGTCAGTCGAACCTTTGACTTCCACTAGCCCTGGGCCAACTATTGTAGTTTCCAATAACTTTCCAAGTCCGTTGATGAAGATTTCATGCAATCCTACACCATTTGAGCCATCAATTTTCATTCCTGAATCTTTAGATGTGACTAATATGGATGGGGCTGCTCAGCATGAGGAGAGTGCTCAGGAAGACTGGACTTCCTCTGCTGAACCAAGCAAGAATATGTCATTTGAAAAAATTATTGCACATAAACTGACAGAGGAAGATGTGCAGACGTTTGTAAAACATCAAGTGATTGGCCAGCAAACCGTAGGCTATAACCCATCCAATGATGACACTGAGGATCGGAAAAGGAAGCATTTAAGTGACCATCCGAATTTAAAGCTAGATGTTTCAGAGGATGCTGGCATTTCCATACTGCTGAAGAGTTCAACCATTAGCAAGGGGCCCGTTGTCCAAGGCAGGACTTTTACTGCCTCTAGCATTACTTACACTGATCTTTCCTATGTGAGAGATGGTGCATCAAGCATGAGAAACTCCCTTGGACAGATTAGTGCTTCTGCATCATCCTCTGTGGACTTGGGCTCAGCTAGGCAAACAGAGACTCATGTGCAGCGGCAGTTAAGTGACAGGAAACCTGACATTGAAAATTATAGTTACGAAATAAACACAAAGCATCAACGCACAGGGTCACCTTTGTCTGGAACTTCCAGTCATGCTTTCCAAGGTTTGGATCTTGCAAGAAGCACAAATGAAGAAAATTTTGAGTTTGATGGTGCCTGTGTTGAAAATGAGGTTGTTGATGTAACCAATGCGGCTTCTGAAGAACAGTTTATGTTTTCAGAAAGTGCAAGACTAGAAAATGCATCCTCTGAAGTTGTATGCAACAATCACAATACATTGGTTGCTTCTACGTCAGAATTGTCAACAAGAACGATAAACATTTATCCAGGAGACAGTTCAGTTGCTTCGTCTTCAAATGTTGAAGATTCTGCTTCAAATGGGAATGGTGATTTCCAAAATGACGTGAGGAGCATCTCAGATCAAGAAGCATCATCCAAAATCCCTGAGCCTTCCGATAACACGCCAAATCCTGTTGTTGATGGGATGGGTATTTCAGATGTTCCCTCTCACAGCTCACTAGATACAATATCAGAAATAGAAATAGAAAAAGGTCAACTGGATTTGTCCGGTTCCGATTCTGATGTTGGTTCCCCAAATACGAGGAGGACCACAAAGGAGTTAACAGAGCATTCTGTTGCTGCCACATCTGATAAGGAGATTACAGCTTCAGTTGCAGAGCCTGACACCTCAGATCATGCTCACAGCATTCTTGGTATGTATATCTTGCATTGTAACTGGTGTTTATATTTTTATTGTTCATCTTACTATGTTTGGTTTGTCTTCTATTATTCATCTTATTATGTTTTGTTTTCCTTTCTCTTAATATTCATACCAAATTTATTAGTTTCATGAGAAAATTTTGATGTTTGTAGTTACAATATTGTATTTCAAACAAAGCTGGTGTCCGGATCTTGTTGCAACTCCATTAGTATACAAAAGAACATATGTAAATACAAAGGTACTTGAAAAAGTTAATGTGGTTCTCTTCTCATCAATTAATTTAATGTTTATTTCTAAGATTACTGCTGTTGTCAAACATAAATAGAAAGTTGCGCAGTTAATTTGTATTTTAGAACTTCTTGGTGTAGTAAAGCCTTTGCTCTAAAATTGTAGGGTTGTCTAACAAACCCTGGATAGTGATTCCATTGCATACCAGCCTACCTGACCATTAGTTTTTGTCAAGTTATTCTCAAGAATTAGCTTGGCGTGCAACATGTGTGAACGGGTAACTTTTCTGATTGGAGAAATTGAAAACTTGAGACTTCTTCTCAAGAAAACTGAAATGCTGCTTATTAAACGTTTTCAAATTTCTTTGGCAGATTGTGACGGGGACATAGTCTAATGCCTGAATTTTCTGTTTCCTTTTACGTGATAATGCCACCTTTATATTCTTGCTTGATTGGTAACCCTGGATAAATCAGGATGACGTAACTGCTTAACAGACTCCATAGAAATTGAAAAGGGTATGTCCATTAAATTTTTTAATGGACTTTCAGTTTTCATGTCATCTTCCTTCCTTCCTTTCTCCCCGGGGGGTTGAGCTTTCAGGGGGAAGGGGGAGAGATTGGGTTGTGTAACCAACTTATCAATTGATTGCTATTTTTTTGTTTAAGTCATCAAGTTCCCTATTTATCTTTATTAGTAAAGCACTAATGTGCCAAGTTGAAAGACTATGATCCCATCTCTTGATATCCACTCGCCATTTCAACTCATTTCAAGTATTCTTTTCTACCTCTCAATATCTCTTCACCTTGTATAGTTTTTTAACTACTGTATGTCAAAGTTGTCAATGTACTAAAAATTTGAGTTTCTTCCGGAGTATATAGCTAAAGAGAGAAGAGCCTTTTTTAGGTCAGGCAAGAACTTTAGATATATTTGTAAGGGTGGAGGGATGCCAACCTTGGGGCCACCACTTGAGCTGAAAAGGAAAGGGCCTTTCTAGTTGGACAGATACTGTAATACAGGAGTGGACTCAGGATTTTTGCTAACGAGAAACACAGTGCGCAGAAAGAGGGTGGCAGGTTATGTCGGGATTGTGTGTAGGAGAGAAGTGATGTAGCCTATCAAGGAGAGAGTTTTATCATAATTGAATAAGACATTAAACTGATGAAGATATTTTTCGCAGTTTCTTAGTTCAATTTAAGCCTCAACAATACCTGAAGGCTTACCTATGACCTTCCCTGTCACCAAAAAAAGGGAAAAAAAATTGTTATTATATTTTATTATTTATGGAATGTATTATGTTATATATTATATTGACTTATATTATTGACAAAAGTATTTAATGGTGTATTGGGAGAATGCACCTTATTCCTCAAAAAATGGCTTGGTTTGATTCTTGTATGTTCTTTTCCATTTGAAAAAATTTAAGTTTCTTATTAATTTAATAATAATGTTAAAATACGAGGGTTATTTTTTGTAATTTCACCTTCAAAATAAATATGGGTCAATTGACCCCACTTCCCTTGCTTCAACATGCATCCGCTACTGGTAAGGCTGGCACTCCTGGTTATGACATGTTATACGGGTGCACTTATCATATTTACATAATGATAACGATTTGAAATTTTGAATTATCCCTTACAATTGGTTTGTTTAATTAAGCGATTTTAGAGTAGAAATGAAAGGTTTGCGTTGCAGCTATTTCCTCAAGGAATGCATATGGTTTGACCTGTAAAACATCAAATGAAATCTCTCTGTTGACTTACTGATGTCTTCTCGAAAAATGCAAGTTACATTAGTTACCAAAGGTAATGCATGTTCTTAGATGTCTTAAAGATGTTGAATAAATGGTTATTTAAATTTAATTAAGATTCTTGGATGAAAGTTTTGGATTGGAAAGAAAAAAACAACTAAGAGGTACAAACCATGCAATTAGATTATCCTATGGTATGTCAAATATGTCAGTGGTTTGCACGACTTTATCTGCAAACTGGCTGTACCCTGCCTGGTGTACCAGCCCTAACTGCTGCTTATTGAAAACTGTTCTATAAAAACAGTGACAAATAGTGATGAAGGGTCCTTTGTTGTGTACTATTCCAGTTGTGTGATCTGTGATGCCCTATGAAGCACGTATACGGATACGGGATACGGAAATTTTTAAAAAATGAGGATACAGGTACGGTAAAGATACGACAAAAAAATAAAATAAAAAATATATTTTATTTAAAATATTTTGGAAGATAGCATCTATATACTACCAAATATTATATAAATAGCAATTATATATCATGAAAAATACCATTCAATCTATAAATTAATATCATTTATACTCAAAACTACCAATATCATTCATACACAAAATACAAATATAAAAAAAATATCAAAACACAAATATAAAATGTTTTTTTTTCTTTTGTGCGTCTCATTTATAACAGAATAGAAGAATAATTATTAAGTTATGTTTTAGTTAATTACAATTTAACCTATTAAAATTTATCATATCTATTTTTCCCCTGAAAAAAGTTTAAAATGTTACATTTAGACTCATGCTGTATTCCAAAAGTATACTTCTCGTATTTTATCTGTATGCTAGTCGTATCCTATGCAAAATTTAAAATAAAAAATTAGGATATGCCATGTGGCGTATTCAATACGATCGGGCTGTATCCTTATTTTCGGAGTATCCGATACAAGTACGGCACCTAATTTGAAGTATCCGTACTTCATAGGTGATGCCCTTCCTAGCATTCTTTGTCAACATCATAAATATATCAAAACTTGGCTTTAACGTTTGTAGGAAGACACTAATGAATGGACATGTTTCATCTTGATTCCTGAAGACGAAATCCCTTTTTCTATGACAGAGGAATCGACTGTAAAAGTTGAGGGGCATACAAGGAGCCTAACATTGGATGAAGCAACAGATGCAATACTCTTCTGCAGCTCTATCATTCAAAATCTGGCTTATGAGGCTGCAATCATCGCAATGGAAAAGGAAAACCCAACCCCACTGGAGGGCTCACGGCCAATGGTTACTATATTGGGAAATTCTAATTCTGAGAGAAAAGATCCACGCAGCAGAACTGCTGCCAAACGCGCCTCCAAGCCCCAGAAATTGAGGCAGAGGCGGGCGGAAACAGAAGCAGAAACGAAACCCCCTTCTGGCAACACAGGCAGTGATGAGAAAGTTGATGTGTCTACTACCACGCGTATTGTTGGGGTTCCTAGCAAGGGTGAGAACATGAAGCCTCCAACAAAGCTGGAGTCCAAATGCAATTGCACGGTAATGTGATGGGTGGAGAGGATGCTGAGTGCTTGTTTTTTTCTCTACATTATGGAGGCTGTTTGGATGATTGGCAATTGGTTTTTGATTGGTTCAATTATTATTATTATTATTTTTTTGCTTAGTTGTCTATATTTTGATATAATCATTGTAAAGTTCTAATTTTTATCTGGCTGATGGTAGTGAGAGGCGTTGGAGGGGTCTCTGTGACTGCTTTAATTGCCCCATTCTTGTTACTCCTAATTGCATTCGTTTCTACTTCTAGTCAGCAGAGAGAAGTGTGAATTCTTTTTTCCTGTGTTGTAACAGAAGTGTGAATTCGAACCCGATTCATTTTTTCATTATGATTGCTGCACATATATGTCTATTTATTATTTCGGTTCACGGTTTTTATTTTAGAATTTTCCCCTTTTTTCGTTTATCAGACATTTCTTTTTTTGAAAAAAAAAAAGAATGGAAAAAAAGAAAAAATTGTGGTAGACAATACAAAGGCCATTTTCATTAGGGTAAAAGTACTTGGCCAATATAACAATTTCCATTTTTCAACGATTTTTACTTGTGTCTCTTCAAAGTATATAGTTGATGAAATAGTTTAATTTTTTGTCCTTTTTTATTATTATTTATAATAAGAAAGTGAAGATGGTTCAATTCTGAAATTTAGAGTCAATGGTTGAAAAAGATACATTCATTGTATATTAAGATTAAATCAAACAAGCCGACACCCGTATATTTGTGATTTAATTATATCCCAAAAAAAATTAAATTGATGCTTATTCCTTTTATAACTTCAAATAAAAAATTAAACATTGAATAAAAATATAATACGTAAATAGTATATTTTGGTGTTAGAGAAGCAACTACGAAAATAGGCTATATATTTGAGTTTTTAAGCATGAATTATACCAATATTAGTAATACAAAAAGGTCTTTCTCAAAAAAAAAAAAAAAATTTGTGAAATTATGAATTTGCTGCTGTCGAGTGAAAAAAAAAAATAATGGAAAAAAAATAGTTACCTCTTGAATTTTAACTCAAAAACATATGATTTTATTTGAATTTAAAATTCAAATAATTTGAACTAAAATGTAAAACTAATTAAATTCGTTAAATTTAACTAAATTTGTAGCGCATAATAAGAAAAATGTTTTTTTTTTTTAACAAAAATTGATAGATAAAAAAATAATTTTACCAATTTTTATATTACAATGAAATATTATTTTATTTATAAAAAATTCAATTTGTCCATGTTTTTACAAATAATAATTTTTTTTGCGCTCCCCCGCCCCCCAAAAAAAAATTCCAATTGCAAATGGCGGGAAAACTTTCATTTGCAGAAAGGTAACTCAAATCTCCAAATTGCGGTATCGTCTTCTATGGATTCCGACTCCGACTCGGACGGCTCTCACATTTCAGCAACGCCGCCCAGAGATCTACAACGGCCGCCACCCACTCTTCTTTCCTCCGACAAATCTAGAACCAAGTTCAAGCCATTCACTACGCAGCCATGCTCAAATTCGACGTCCAAACCTAAACCTAAACATAAACCAAAATCATCCTCCAAGCCAGGAAAACCACTCTCCAAACCTAACCCCAAACTCCCTCCACCAGCGCCATCTCCGGCCCCAATTCCCTCGCCAGACCTCTCCGGCTTGCCGTTTCGAATCCGCCGCCCATCGGATGAAAATCAGGCCCTTTCCGTCGACAGTTCAATCGGAAACGTTTCCGCTGGGGGTTTGTGCTTATCTAAGTTCGCATCGTTCTCGAAGATCCGAAGACCGAGTTTCAATGTGGAGTCTATCAAGGACGGCACAAGTCTTGCTTCAGATTCGATCGAGAAGATTCCCACGAATAAGGCTTCGTGTGAGATAGACGGTGGAGCGGTTCGTGCTGGGAATTTGACGAAGGTTATGAGGAGACATCCTAATCTGATTGGAGGAAACAATGTTCATGTAATGCCAGTGAAGCGGCCGAAATGTGGAAATGAAGGTAATTTTGTGAGGCTAAACATCAACGGCTACGGAGGCAAGTTCAAGTTCAAGGCCAAGCGAAAGGGTTATACTCGAGGCAGCGGTCGCAGGTCCTTTTGGCGAAGTAAGAGGAAAACGAGAGGCGGTGTTGAGGATGAGAACAGAGGTTTTTGCGATGAAGATGGCTCGGTTTTGGACAGTTCTCGGGTGGCTAAGCGGCCTAGATATGAAATAGACGAAGAGTTGATTAAAGAGGCGGTATTAGGCGTTCGAGATGCGCTATCCGATGAGAATCTACTGAAGTTGTTGAAGCTCACTCAGGGATATGAGTCGTTTCGTGATGGGCAGTTGGAGGCAATCAAGATGGTTCTTTCTGGGAAATCGACTATGTTGGTTTTGCCAACGGGGGCGGGGAAGTCACTCTGTTATCAACTACCAGCGATGGTCCTGCCTGGGATTATACTTGTTGTGAGTCCACTAGTTGCGTTGATGATCGATCAACTTAAGCAGTTGCCTCCGATGATTGAGGGCGGCCTTTTTGCTAGCACTCAGGTGGTTGTCTCTCTTAGTGCTTACCTGTTTGTGGTTTTAATATATTGCCTAATTTGATTTTTCATGGATCTTGTTGTTGTTGTAGACACCTGAAGAGATGTCTGAAACGCTGAGGCTGCTACAAGAAGGAACCATAAAGGTGACTTTTTATGTATTTGCATTTGATCGCAGCTCCTTTAGTTTCCCTATTGTTCTATTTATTTTGTGAAAGAACAGATAGAATTCAGTAGGACTGTTTGACTGAGTACAAGCAATTTGTTCTCCTGTACATCTATGGTATTGTTTTATGAACAATTTGTTATGGATATTTGTTTAAAAAGCTTAATTAGTTTAGTTTATGTTGTAGGTGCTTTTTGTTTCACCAGAGAGGTTTTTAACTGCAGAATTTATATCGATATTCTCTGACACTCCACCTATATCACTTGTGGTGGTAGATGAAGCCCATTGCATTTCTGAATGGTGAGTTGTTGCAGACCTTTGACTTTTTTTTATATTCAGTCCCCTCACTTTGTGAATTCCCTTTCTAGTTTTTTCTGTTGCCTCCCATCTGAACTCATTCTACGCTGTCTGCATTTTTGCACGATTCATACTAAGTTTAATTCATTTTCATAGGTCACACAATTTCCGGCCTTCATATATAAGGCTCAAGGCATCCTTACTTCGTACTAGCCTTAATGTTCAATGCATTCTCGCAATGACTGCAACTGCAACCACCAAAACTTTGAAGGATGTAATGTGTGCTCTGGATATTCCCCCAACAAATCTCATCCAGGCATCCCATTTGAGGGACAACTTACAATTATCAGTCACTTCAAGTAGAAATAGGCAAGTGTAAATACATGTTTTCAAGTATGGCTTTTTTGAACTTTTTTGGGCATCAGGATGATTCATAATTTTACATCTATGTTAATCACTTTTTGATTTTCATTGCTTGTTTTACTAAATGTAATGATTCCTGTCCACCCTCTTTTCCATAGCAGAATGAAGGACCTGATGGTGTTGCTCAAATCTTCCCCCTTTTTGGAAGTTCAAAGCATCATTATATACTGCAAATTTCAGGTAACCATATTATTATTCCTGTCAAAAGTAACATGTACCATGGTTTTAGTTATTTCCTTAAAATTATTTTCTGACACTGGAATTGTATTCACTGGCAACTTGTGTTGCAACATCACTGACCTTTGATTAATGTATTGGCTTTTGCAGTCCGAAACTGATTTGATAAGTAAATACTTATGTGACAACAATATTTCAGCTATGGTTAGCTTCTCATTTACTTTCTTGGTTCAGTTTATCATGAACAGTTTAATGCTATTCTTATCCTGACATTGACAAACATCTTTAAAAAATTTAGAGTTACCACAGTGGTATACCTGCAAAGGATCGGAGCCGTATTCAAGAATTATTTTGTTCCAACAAGATAAGAGTGGTGAGGAAATTATTCTGGTTCAGTGTAGGTTGAAATATATAAGCATTTTTTTTTGAAACCAATTAGCATTTTAGTTGATGTCATTAGTTAAGATGTCTTACCATATGACAATTTCTTTGACTTTCTTTTTCTTTTTATTTATTTATTTTCTTTCCTGGAAGGTTGTTGCAACTGTGGCATTTGGCATGGGACTTGACAAGAGCGATGTTGGAGCTGTAAGAATAAGAATCTTACAATACTAGTTTGATTCTTCTGCTTTATTTTCTCAGTAGTTGACACTCAAATTTAGTCCATCTGAAATTTAGACAATCACGATCCTCTACCAACACTATCATGTCAGATGTAATTGTGTCGGTATCTTGGCAAAGATCTTTGGAATGCTTTCATCAACTCTGTCTGGGCTTTACTTGGATGGAGCAATGCAACTCAATAGCAACATTATATGTTCGGCCATTAAATAATCTGTTTTCACAATAGACAGATCCAGTGTGTCACTGTATTAGATAAAATATACTGAAACTTCCTAAATGCATTTGTCTTAGGTTATCCATTACACTTTGCCAGAAAGCTTGGAAGAGTATGTTCAGGTGGGTCTTTGTTTCTTAACTGCTGGTTGTTTTGTAAGGAAATTTTCTTGTCAAATTATGCTTAAAAAAAGAAGAATCATGCTTTTTTGTAGGAGATTGGACGTGCTGGACGGGATGGTAGATTATCTTATTGCCATCTCCTTTTTGATGAAAACACATATTTTAAGCTTCGTAGTCTTACATACAGGTGGATTGATGTATTTCATTTTCCATTGAATTTCAATTTTATGGAATTGCCATATCTGAGATTAGCTAACAATATTCTGCTTCTCAGTGATGGTGTAGATGAATATGCAGTTAGCAGATTCCTCTCTCAAGTTTTTACAACTGACAGGGATTCAAATGGGAAAATTTGTTCTTTACTCAAAGAGTCTGCATCTCGTAAATTTGATATGAAAGAAGAGGTTCTTTCCACCTACTCTAATACTTGAATGCTTCTGATGCAGGAGGAATGAAATCTTTAATTTCCTGAAAATGCTTCATTTTACACTTAACCTTTTTTTTTTTTTTTGAGAAGTTTGGTTCATTTTTATCAGTAAATCCATACCA
Source organism: Sideroxylon spinosum (assembly GCA_003260245.2). Taxonomy (NCBI): domain Eukaryota; kingdom Viridiplantae; phylum Streptophyta; class Magnoliopsida; order Ericales; family Sapotaceae; genus Sideroxylon; species Sideroxylon spinosum. The sequence continues at coordinate 11,338,774 of QLOD02000001.1, read as the reverse complement.
TTAGATATATAATTAGCTCCTTCCTCATGTTAGATAAACTGGAATGGTAAGAAAAAGTCTTTTGATTGAATTCTCAGCCAGATGTGTATCTTAAAAGCTGAACCGCTGGTTTTCGAATTTGGTAGGTGATGCTGACTATTCTAACACACTTGGAGTTGGGTGAAGTGCAATACTTGCGCCTGCTTCCGCAGATAAATGTAACATGCAAATTGAATTTCCATCTGGTAGGTTGCAAATTGTTTCAGACCATACTTCTGTTTCATTCAATAGTGGGGGTAGGGATAAGGAGGAAGGTTATTCAAACATTTTCTAGTTGATTTGGCAGTACCATTTAATGGCATGGATTTGCAAGATCAATTTAATCCTTAGTTCTTTTGTCATATAACCGTAGTGGAGTTCACCAATGGAACAAATTTACGTCTAAGTAACTTAAGTTACAAATATGTCAGTTTCTCAATTGTTGCGTGCCACTAAAAACTACGGATAACTTTGTGAGCTTATTTTTGTTTGATCTTGTTGTAATATAATTTTGGTTAACATTTGATTATTATGGTAATAAAAAATTACAGACTGCAGCTGCATTGCTTGCTGCTAAGGATGTTCTGATTGCAGCAATTGTGAAGAAGTAAGTGCAGTCTTTAGCTCTGATTGCATCAAAAAGTGAAATGCTTTTCCTTCATGTTTTCGTATTAGAAAAGGTTATGATTTACATTTTCAGGTCTGATACTAGACATGGGCAGTATGAATTTGACCTGCCAACTGTTGCAAATAGCATTGGGGTTTCTGCTGTTGACATTTTAAATCAGTTGCAAAAGTTGAAGGTTTGTATATTCTTGCAGATTATGCAATTAATAGTTTTATGTTATGAGTTATTGCTATTGTTGGCTTTTTTTTTTTTTTTTTCTCCCTTTCCCAGAAATTGTGTTCTGGCTTGTGTAGTCCATAGTTCACTATTCTGGCTACTTTCATGTTTTTTCTTTGTTTGCTAACATCCACTGGTGACTAGAAAATGAAATATAATCTGGTTAAAAGATTGACCTTCACTTTGAGGTGTGGATTGTCTATAATCTGGGGCTCTGTTCTCTTTTTGGTGTTGTTGTCTGAAGATGCAATATTGAAGGTACATGTAATCATCAAGATGTCAGCAAGACTGAAGAGATGAATTTTAGATATTTTTAATTTACTCAGTGAAGTTGAGAAATTATTCCATGGAATGAGAAATTTATCACAATGATGGTGGCTTTGAAAGAATGTTTTTTTTGTCTTCTCAGCTTCAAAATAGATCTGATACTCTGGATTGGAATTTATTTCTGTCAACTTAGAGGAGCAAGGAACTTGACAGCCATATGATAAATTTGGGACAAACTGCACAACTGTATTATTCACTGAGAGATTAATTATTTTTCCTTGTCTTAGTCAGGGGGAGAGATCACTTATGAAATGAAGGATCCAGCCTATTGCTATAGCATTGTGGATGTCCCAAAAGATTTTTGCTCTCTCACAGCACATATTACAAAGTGGCTATCTGAGGTTGAAATTTGCAAGGTGATTGACTATTATCAAGCTAATCCAATAGGACTCTATATATGCAGGGAAATGATTATTGGCTGAATGCTGTAAAATTATGATTCGTCAATTTTACTTCTGAACCATGGAAATAGTCTGTCGCATATACTGGGCCATATAGCGTTCAGACTTCCTTACTTGAATTAATTAATTCGCATTGGTATACTAATTAACTTGGCCTGTGTGATCTAAAAAATTTTGAAATATGTTTTCCTTTTTCCTTTTTTTCCTTGCATATGATTCTCGTCCTGCTTTTGACATAGTTGAGGAAAATCGATGCAATGTACAATGCTGCAGCTTTTGCGGTCGAAATGTGTAAGAAGATGACTGGTTGTAATAACTCTCAACATACAGCGTGCTTGCAAAAGATGATTTTGGAGTACTTTAGCAGAGATGATGATAGCGAAGTACCAAATAAGATGGATCAAACCAGGTTGACAAATCTGAAACTCTTTACTTTATATGATGCACATTTATTGTAAGCAGTAATTTCAGTCAAAGGCAAAACATATCGAACATGCTACATTCTTATAATTGTCCCCTTTCTAGCATTAAAACCTTATAATATTACAATTCAAAGTTCCTGTATTGCCAAAACTACCTGACAATTCATGAAGTCATGTTGAAAAATGAAACCCAAAACGTGATGGATGATTCCTGGCAGTTATATGCAGGGTTCACACAAAAGTTCTCTGCACTGGGAGACAGAAACAATGCCTACTGATTCAAATAATAACACTTGAAGCCCAGTTGACCGTATCTTATTTTATTTTGTGTATTTTTTGATAAACCTTATTGACTAACTATTGCTGTAAGCTTCTTTCCTTATTATCCATTATGTTTTTCATTTTACTAATAAGATCGTGGTTTATATTTGCACAGCCCATTCTTGCGAGCAGATATAAAGGTGATGGTTTGCTCTAGTTAAATAATTATTCTACACAATGAAGATCATATTTGTAATGCTAAGATGTTATGTCTCTTTGGGGGTAACAGGTCTTTTTGCAGAGTAATTCTCAAGCCAAATTTACTCCAAGAGCTGTTGCAAGGATTATGCATGGCATTGGCAGTCCAGCTTATCCTTCAGCGTTTTGGTCTAAAACCCATTTCTGGTATGATAACAAATCTCCACTTATAGTAATATAACATGCATGATACATTTTTTTTGTTCATGGCCTAGGTTTTACACCAATGGATGGAGTAAGTTTAACATTGCATACCTCTTTGTGCTGTTTGGCGTTAACCAGAATCAGTTATAGGGACCAAAACTTAAACTGGTTTTAAACCTTTTTACCAATGCATTTCATTAGTACGCTTGGAAAGAATTGTCTAAAACCTAAGTGGACCTGACTTGGTTCATTTTTCACATTTGCCAGACAGCCTCCAAGATATAAAATTTGGAAGCCCAAAGCTCTTATAAAACAAAAACAATGGTGTCATAATAAATGGTATTAATTAGGACCTCACTTTTCCAAGAAAAAAAAAAAAAAATTGGACCGGTCTTGTTATCAGTCTCTCCTGGAAGATTTTTGGACCAATTTAATGAAATTAGCCATTTGCTTGGAGAAATTGTTAGATGGGGAGCACTGCACCTCCACCTCCACCTCCATCTGGTACAGTCCATCAATTCATACATGACACTTTCTGTCACACTCCAAAACTAAGGATGAGACCGACCGTG
>QLOD02000001.1:11239745-11261776 GCA_003260245.2 Sideroxylon spinosum | reverse complement strand
CCTTTCTTGATTTTACCATCGAAATTATTGTGGTCGTAGATCCTCCTCGGCCCTTCTTTTTGACTTACCTTTCTTTTTCAGGCTTGAACAACTGCTCTTTTGTGGACGTAATAGGCATGCTCGGTGGTATTTTTTATTGCCGAACACTTATTATAATTTTTTATTAATTAATATAATACAATTTAATTTTCAAACAAATAAAAACAAATGTGATCATGCCCGCGTAGCAGCTACGTACTCAGCGCCACGACCTTGGATGGTATTTATTTCTGGCCTTGGCCAAGCTTACATCAACATCAAATTTTACGCAACAGCATGAAGCACACAAGGAAAAAGCTTTTTTCTCGTAATTATTATTATTATTTTATTACAAAGTTATATTAGAATAATGTGACGAATACCTCTGTAATAAAAACAGCCTCTCTGGTCAAAGATTTTGATATAATTTTCTGCTTATATCAAACTATTGGGCGGAAAAGGCTCTGTTGTATCATCACTAGCTGATGGAAAATGGTTAGTTTTACTGATGGAAGCACAAAAGGAGGAGCTTTGCAGAGAATTTGCATCACTGTTCATTCCCAAAACGACCTTGTTCCAAGCCAAAAGTGTAGCATAAAATCACTGATAAGAAGGCCAACTAGTGAATGAGAGTCTGATCATGAATCTCATCCACTATAAGCAACAGCAACAACACTTTATCAGCTGAAAGAAGGGGGGGGGGGATTTTTAATAATACAGTTATGAGAACATGACCATTCAGGAAAAACTCGTTTCCAAACTTTATTATGAGAATCCCCAAGACCATAGGGTGAATATTATTCGAGAACAATGCCAAATTGCCAATAGTACCTCAGGAACTCCTCCAGCAGGAGCCCGGTTTAAAATTGCAAGGAATGGAAAAGAGGAACTGATGGATCAGCATAGCTGCCAATGTATTGGACTACATATGAGCAAAAACCAAGCTGGTGTCTCAAAAAAAATGTTTGTATTGGAAAAAAGAGCTGTTGGGCCTCCCTCCTGTCAGGATAGGACCTTCTGAACCTCTGCAGTGACCTCTGCTGGGGGCTTATCAGCATGAAGCTGAGCTACAACACCCTTTTTGGCATAATAATCAATAACCTGGAATTTGACATTATATAATACTTAGAATAAATATAACTACAAATTGAACATTGAAGATGAATCAACATAAGAAATGTACAGTATTGATGACAGTACAGAAAACCAATTAATAAATTTGACAGCATAACCATATTAGTTGTCACCAGCTAATAGATAAAGTTTGGAACTTTGGCCATACAAGGGTTGGGGTTAAGATGCATCACTGAACCTTTTTATAGATAGTTTAGAGGCAGAGCATCATATCCAAATGAAGCAATGTCTTAGGACTCTAACTACATAAGCTAACTAGGAAGGTCTTCTTTGAGAAATTTATGAAGCATCCGCAAAACTCACATAGAGCCCATACTAGGACAATTTCATCAAAATATCTTACATCCCATACAGGATATTGATGTTGAATAAGAATGAATATAACGCAGATGTACCAACCAACTGAGAGCAGTTCAACTGTAAGACCTTTACTAATTAAAGCAGAGGTCAATAATTCAAACTCTCTTGCTACTACTTGGCACCTGATTTTGGTGGGATGAGTCAATAACTCTAGGGGATTCCCACCAAAGAAAAAGTTGAGGGGACCCCTAGTATAAAAAACAAAAATGCAAATGTCATGTGCATGAGAGTATATGCCCAAAAATTCATTCATCTGAAAAGCTAAAAGAATGGAATTTCAACAATACAAACCCACACACACACATATATATTGTGAGTACCCGTTACCCCTATTGCAGCCCAAGTGGCTAATCAACAAGGTCAATGCGTCAACCTCAAGGGGTCATAGGGACTACCTCCGAAGGCATTTATGACCTTGGGCATAGCGCCTCCCCTCCCCAAAGGGGTTGCTCAAGCCAACCTCCCTTTAGGTCCATGACAGAGCCTCCCCCAAATAGCTCCACGAGCATCCCCCAATGAGCCACTGGGCTAGCACCATCTCTTGAGTGAACAGTTCTCATGTCTCCAATAGCCCATTACAATCATATAAATGTATGCATGTGGGGTAGCTCAAGCCAACCTCCCTTTAGGTCCATGACAGAGCCTCCCCCAGATAGCTCTACGAGCATCCCCTGATGAGCCACTGGGCTAGCACCATCTCTTGAGTGAGCGATTCCCTGGCGAGTCATTGGACCACTCAAGTCTCTAATATCCCATTACAATCATATACATGTATGCATGCATACATATATACACACAAACACACGACAAAAGTAGTATGAATTTTTTTCCCTCCCTCCCTCCTTCTCTCTCCCCCCCCTCTTCGGCGCAAAGAACCAAAAAAAATAAAAAATAAATAAATAAAGAGGGTGTCCTTATAATCTTCTCCCTATTCTGTCATTTATTGTTGCTTTCAAGCTTATTGATTAGTCACTCCTACCTCCTCAAAGCCAGACTCAAACTATAAAGACAACTAACTTTACGAACATGGATTCTACAACCAAGTGACAGTTAAAAAGACCAAAATTAATCCGATCCCAACTTGCTGACTGGCCTACCTTGAGTGAGGTACTGTCTCCACATTTCAAATGAGGGGCTTGCCAACACTCCCTTCATTAGCCTCTCTCTCCACCCATCTCCCACCCACCGCACCCACAAGCATTTATATTTATCGATCATGTAATACAAGAACACAACGGACTTGCTAGGATTTGAACATTTGGGAGTGCATACATGATTATCACCCTTAGTTTAAGAAACTAATGTGATGTCATCTTTTTCTCTTTCAACTTGCAACACTAGGTACATTATCTTTAAAATTCAGCATCTCACACCTACATAAAAAGAACAAAATGCTATTGAACCAATTGAGAAGCATAATTTCGCGGATATTCCATAATTATTAATACGAAATATTTTGATTTAAAACAAAAGATTGATGACGTATGCTAGTTCTGATGGTGATTACTATATGAAAGTTAAAAACTTTGCAATGGCACATGAATATGGTCCCAAGTATTGAGAAACCTAAAAGAAGGCTATGTAGATAACAAGTGAACAGATAAAAGGGGAAATAGAGGAAAAAAGTGAGATTAGTTTGCACTTCTGATGCCATTTATATTAGTAACCCAAATCCTTTGAAAGGATCTTGCCTCTCTGTTATCTAGAGCGAAATTAAGGTTTGAGGAATGGTTTACATGGTTAATAGAAAATGAATAAATCTTTATTCGACAAAATGCTAACCGGTTCAGTCTGGCGGTGAAATGCCTCTAGCCTTGATTTCAAAACTTCTGCAGTATCATCTTTTCGCTGAATCAAGGGCTCTCCAGTAACCTTCAGTTAAACGACCATGGATAAGAACAAATATGATCCAAAACTTGACTGGTAAAAGATATTCAATTTTAAATACAATACAATAAATGCATAAATCAAGACACAAGTAGATGAAGGGACAAACATAATACATTCAAAAAGAGAAGTACAAATCCGCAAATTCTTTAAACACATGCAATATATGTGTTCATAGTGGGAATAGAAGAAAGTAAAACTGCATTGCCCAGTATCAAAGACCTTAGATGTTGACCACATGTATTTATAGGCTGAGCATTTTAGCATAAAGCATTCACAAATGACTCACTTTCCAATCACAAAAGGCAACTTAGTGCATGAGGTTTTCACATTGTGGGATCTAGGGAGGTCAAATGTACGCAACCTCACCCCCTGCTCGCAAATAGAGTAGTTTGCAGTTCAAACTCATGACGCCTAGGTCGCAATGTAACAGTCTAGGTAGCAACATGACAACCTTACAATTGCTCCAAGGCCACCCTTAATTTCTAATCACGAAACGTAAAAAAATTAAAATTGTAAAAGTAGCCAATTAGTTTTTAAACCAGTGGGAGCAGCTAAAAAAATCTCAAATTCCTCCAACAAATAAGGTATGTGGCCCAAGGGGTTACCCCGACCATTAGCTGCAAAGTGTTTGATTTTTCTTTTCTCAATTCATTCATTTTAATAGGTCTTTTCACAGGCCAAATCTTAAAAATCAAGGTTTGCACCTTTTATAGAAAAGATTGACTTAGTGGCAGGCTCGCAAAACTTTCTTTCAAAAATACAGAGCAATGCTAGGGTTTGCTAACATTAGTTTATTCAGCATTCTTGACAATTGTATGTTTTGGGGTTGAGTTGACTATGATTTTAAAGCAGTTGGATTTTAGTGGCCCCTCCAACGTTCAATTTATATATATAATTTCACATCTTAAAGGCTGTTCCATGAAATGTTTGATTGCTTTAGCTCCAAGGCTTGTAAAGTAACAAGTTCTGCTGGTACAATCAAACAATGTTCCTACTACATCACTGCTCATCAATTCATAAAAGAAAAATAAAGATAAAAATAAGGTAAATAAAATATCAGTTGACATTTAACTTACATCATCAACACGAGGGACTTTGGGAGGTGCAAATTTTGTGTGGTAGGTTCGACCACTTGAAGTGTGGATCCAGCGCCCAGTAATCCTCTCTTCCAAGATTGCGTCATCAATCGCAAAGTCGAGCACCTTATCAATTTTTGTTCCTTGCTTCTGAAGCATTTCATCAAGCTGAATCACATTGCAAAAGCAAGACTGATTAGACACCAATAAAAGAAGAACCAATCCAGAAAGACAAGAGACTTAAAAGTTAAAAGGCATCATATGAGTTAATATAACCTTTTCTGCTTGGACAACAGTCCTTGGAAAACCATCAAGAATAAAACCTTTTTGGCACGATGGTTTCTTCATTGCTTCATCGATTATTCCAACAACTAAGTCATCAGACACAAGTTCTCCCTAACAAATCAAAACAAAATCAACCAAAGAACTAGAAAAACAAGCTACGCCAAAAATGTGTGAGACAAGAACCAACAACCCAATTCATATTTTACAATGAATAGCAAGTCTAAATATACTTGCCTTATCCATGGCTTCCTTAGCCTTAATGCCAAGTGGAGTTTTAGCAGCAACAGCAGCCCTAAGCATGTCACCAGTGGCCAAGTGGCACAAGCAGTACTCATCCTTAATGATGGGTGACTGTGTCCCTTTTCCAGATCCGGGTGGACCTGTCATTCATTCATATTCTCATTAACATGCACATATCAAATTAGCCATCCTCCCAAACAATGAACTAATGAAAAGAAAGATAATTAGCTAAGCCTGATTGTCCACATGGCCATCCCAGGAAACTTTAGTACTTTGAATGCATGAATGAGCAGACTCTTATTGGCAGAAACATCCTCAATGACAGAAGTTTGTGATGTTAAGAAAAACTAATGCTCCATTTGGACAAATATGAATTTCAAATGAATGAATTTGAAACTAAACTTTATAAAAATATAAGAAATGTGACTCATATAGGAAATTTGAGAATTATTTTATTAAGATTTTTGTATAACTTGGACCATTAATGCTAAATATTTCAACTGACTATTTATACATGATTATTTCAAATCCACTCAAATTCATCATTATACATCAACATCTGAAGTTGAAAATTGAAATCCATATCAAATCTATATTTGATTTATTCTCCACCAATAATTAGTGTCTAATTCTTAATTTCAAATCCATAAATACAATAGAAATGTAGAAATTGTATTTGGTGGGAGGCAAGGATGATATGGGGTCTTACGACAAACGGTAAAAATTTCGGGGGGACCAACTCTTGGTAATGTAAAAAATGAAAGGCGAACTTAAATTATTTCAAAAGAGAATTTGACAACCTTGGAGGGGGGGAGGTGGTTGCTCAGTCCCCCGACTATCTCTTCACCTCTGCATAAATATAAACACAACCTAACACTCCATTTGTGTAGATGGATTTCAAGTAAATGAAGTTGAGGTTCAATTTTACAAAAATACAAGAAACTGGACTAATAGATGGATTGAGAAACTAAAGGAGACAATAGAACAGACATAGAAGATAATTATTTTATTATCATCATTGAACAGCTAGAATCCTTAATATTAAACATTTCAAATTACTGTTTCTAAAATAAAATTTATAATCCATCATAATTTATCATTTAAAACTCTCAAACTCAAGTTGAAATCCACGTCCAATTCATCGAATCTATATTCGAGATATTCTCTTTTAATATTTAGTGGCCAAGTCCTTCCATTTTAAATCCATAAACACAAACACCATCTGAGACTCCCTGTAGATGGCAATGAAATAATATCACTACAAGAAACACCTCATACCCTTTTTCCACCCCAAACCAAGACATGAGAAACTCACACAGTACAATTGGACAGAATCTAGAATTTTGGTATTTGAGGGAATTCAATTGGAAACATTGAAGAAAAGGATATGCTTTTCAAAACTTTTATTAGGTAGGCTGGAAACTTTGGACAAGTTAAACACAAAGTCTATTCAAATTGCCTGAACTGCTAACAATTTTGGCACCAAAGGGACCAAATTAGTTCGGGAAATTCAACAAAAAACAGGTAGAATCAATCCAAAAGCCACAACCCAATTATCATAACCACAAAATCCAAGCTTGGAAGCTAACAGATTATGTCAACAACCCACCACTAGAATTTACAAAATCTATAAACGGAAACAACATGTATATGAAACAAAAGTAGAGCGATATACCAACGAGAATGAGACGCTTGTCAGGCTTCGAGGAGCACTTCATGCGGCGGAGGAGCTCCGTCATGATGTCGACGGAAGGTATTTCTTCCAATGCGGCCGAACTCGCCATTTCCTTTTGCTTCTTTCTCTCGTCCGCTGCGACTCTCTCTCTCTCTCTCTCACTCTCTCTCCCCTCTGGTTCTGGTTTATACAGTTCAGAGGGTTAGGTGTACCCACCTATAGATACATTGTATGTATGTATAATTTTGAAATAAAAATGGCTGAGCAGAGAGATGGGGGCACGAGTGTTGAGAAATAAAAAAGACGGACCTTTTTTTTTTTCTTTTTCTTTAAGGTAAAAAAGACGGACCTTTCAAAGCTTCCTTCGAACAAATTGATGAGGTTACCGACTCTGCCGGTTGGTTGGTCCTTTGACTTACCACTCAGTCGTTATCACTTTTTTGTTCTCTGACAAATATACCCCTGATTAAGCTTTTAATTGCATGATCTACCCTTTTGTCCCATTTTTTTCCCTCCTTTTTCAATCTCTCCCTCTTTCTCTCTTACGTTTGCTTTCTTTCTTTCTTTTTTTTTTAATTGAAAAATAAAATTTTAAACTGAAAATTAATATTAATATAATAAAAGCCTTCAAATATATTTTCATTCAAAATTACTCGAATGCAAGGGTGTTTGATTAGAAAAAAAAAATTAACAAAAAAGTATAATAAAAGTATAAAAATTTAATATAAAAGTAATGGGTGACGAAATTTGATTGAAGAAAGTACAAACTTTTTATAACTTTTAATATTTAGTTAATGACCAAACAGGTCTTGAATATAACAAAAGTAAAATAAAAGTTTACATAAAAAAATCTAAAAGAATTTTAAAAGTTGTAACTTTTTAAAAGTTGAAAAAATTTCTAACATTTTATAAAATTTTATCAAATGCATTGGAGCAAATCGTTTTAACAAATTTTATTAGATTTTTGTAAAAGTTAGATTGAAATTTATACCAAAAAATTTTACAAATCTTCAAAAATTTTGAACATTCTCCATTAAAACTTTATCACATATTATTTTATATAATTTTTAACAATTTTATATCAATCAAATACAAACATCTGATCATTATTTCAAAATAACATTTCATACTCTAAATTCCAAAAAAAAAAAAAATATCACTTTTGATTTTTTTTTTATTTTTTTAACACTCCAAACACCATTTGTAATTCATAAATTTTCAGTTCAAAAAATTTATATATATATTTTAAATATTTACTCTTTTTTAAAATAAATTTTTTAGGTAAGTTTTTAAAATAAACTTTCATGCTCTATTGTATATAGAGCTCTTTCACCCTTTTTCTATCTAAAATTTTATGTTTTAGTTTTTGTGTGCTCTTTAAGTGGTTAATTTTTTTTATTAGTATGTAGGTGATCTTAATTAATAAAATCTTGAATTTATTTATTGTCTTTAGTTCAAGTCTTTTTAAAATCATTAAAAGGGTTTAGGACTTGCCGAATTATTAATTTCAGGATCACAAATTTTGTCAATGGAGAAAATTACCTGGTCGTTAACTTTAGGATTTCAGAAATTAATCAAAGTACGTGTAATCTAGATTGGATACCTTTAGCTACAAAAAAATAATAATAAATAAATAAAAATTAAATTTTTATTTACAAAATATATATTACATATAAAGTTTATGGAGGGAAAAATAAAAATTTTAGCAACTATTTAAATAGTATCACAATAAAAATTTTATTTTATTAATAAAATTTAACATGTAATAATTCATTTACTACTGTTTCTCAATTTAAAAGAAAAATTATATCACTAATTGCGCCTAAAGATTAAGCAAAATCTTGTCATAAATTTTAAAAATATATAAGACATCAACGATTGAGATTTATTTTTCATTAATTAAAGGTCAACATTTATTTGCGGCAAGTACGAGTAATCTAATAAAATAAATCAAAAATTCTAATACTTGGGCTTAGCTCCAGTGCTGCTGGCCCAAAACATTGTTTTGGTCCCTCCGCTGGAGCCTACACGCGGTTGGCCCATGAATTTAAACAGCTTCCGCCGCGTCTCCACGCGTTCCGCTGATCATCACATAAACTCCATCAATCGAGACCGTCCGATGCTACTTCCAACGAATCAATTCTGATATATACATCGTAGCCGTCCATTACCATACCACCGGTCGCGACTCTGGAAGTTCGTTCTCTCGCTTCGCAGATTTATTCTCTCGTTTTCCTCAAATCTCCACCTGATAACCACGTGAATCGCCGAGTCAATACAGCTCAATCGTGTTATAATGGTGCGTAACACTTCTCTATATTTAGGGTTTCGATCTCTCATTGGTTTTCTCTCTCGTGCATCGCGACATTGTATTTATGCGTATGTGATGTGTGTATATATGCGTGTAAAATTTTTAGGTTTCTGATTGAATTGATAGATGGTTTTGAAAATTTTGTCTTTGCGCCAGATCTTGTGCCCTAATTTGAGCTGTTAGGTCACAAATTTGCTTGCTGTTGGGATTGAGTTACATTTAATTGGAGCCTTTCTCCAACTCTTGTGAAACAATTCTACGAATTGGTTTTCTCTTTCTTTCTTACTCCCCTTAGTTTTGTGAGGAAAAATAAGGAAAGGTAGAAACTTTAGGTTTTGCGTAGCAGGGAAAGTGACCTGGCATACTATGGGTTTTTGGTCCAATCGTTGTGGCGTTATGTAAAGAAAAGAGATTTATTTGCCACCATATGGTTCTATGCTTCCATGTAAATCGGCGTTATGTTACATTCAGTTGAAACCATCTATACCTCTTCGGAAACGATAGGATCAAACGCTTCTCTCTCTCTCTCTCTCTTTTATTTTTTCATAATTCCTTGAAAAAAATGAGAGAGATGGAATCTTTGACGGAGCTTAAAAATTGAATCGATTTAATGGTCTAGGATGCAACCTGTCGTGGCATAGTTTTTGAGTGCAATCATTAATTTGCAGAGAGTGATATATGGTTCTATGCCAATCAACCAGCTCATCATATGATGTATAAAGTTTGACCCAAATTTATCGTTTTGACTGTATTTTAGACAAATGTGAATCTTGAGGGGAGTACAGTTATAATTGCGGGTTTTGAGATACATGGTAGACCTAGTTATTAAATTTGTAATAATTATTGATCAAAAAGATATATTTTGGAATAATTCAAGATGATCTAGGAATTCGATGGTGGTTTACATTACTTATAAAAAGGGGGAGATAATTATGTTACCGCTAAGGAGTAGAGACTTGGATTGGACAATATTTCTTTTAAAAAATTGTGCATTTGTTGTGAAATACTAGAAATTTTGTGTTGTAATTTTAAGATGTGTGCTCATTTAATCAACAAGTCAATTATGTTAAGTAGAAAATTTTGCTAGACTATGTGAATGAATTGCACAAAACAATCTGTACTCCATCAAACGTAAGAAACATAGTATTCCTTTACTTTCATGGTGAAAGTGTCCGTCACTTTAATAGCAATAGGTTAACCGTTACGCAAATTATTTGACCATCCTTTAGCCTAATGCCTTCAACTCTCCATAGAATGCTTTAAATTATTCAGCAAACAGCTATCTGTTATTTTTAGTCTATACAAGGTATAAAACCTTGTGGGCTCTAACTTGCAATAAGGTTTTGAGAGTGCACTGTTGGAGTTGAGGTTTTGAAACCACTGATATCTTATGCAGTTTTGGAATTTCTTTCATTCGTTAGTTGGAATTTATTTCATTTAGGCCCTTTCTATTCTCCACTTCCTCCATTTTTTCCGGTTCTTCTTTTAACTTACATTTAGTTGTTTCTGTCAAATCAATTGGTGTTTATAAACTAATTATTTTTTTTTTAATTGTTATTTTCTCTGGAGCCCTTCACGTTTTTTTATTCAAATTCTTGCCCTCCTCCCTCTGTTCCTCGCTTATCTTGTTATATTCTTAAAGTTAAAATTTGGAGTGTGGCCATATAAAGTGAAGACAAATGATTGCAGTAGGGAAGAAGAGTGTGTCCTTATCATGTGTTGTTCTGGGAGGAGGTGAACACCATTTTTAACAGTAATTTATCTGTTTTGAATGGGCATGGTAGTATGTTGTGCTACTGAAGTTTTCGCTTTAGGAGGAGTGAAATACTGATATTGGTTTAGGTAACCAAACCCAAATAACTAAGATGAGGGTTTGTTGAGTTATTTTATTATTGATAGGATGATGCGACACAGTGCTGGTCTACTGTTTACCGGTCAGCTTGCCTCCAGAATACTTGTGGTTGCATTGACACATGCTTACTTAGGGTGTGTTTGGAGTGTCGAAAAACAATGAAAATTGTGATTTGGGTAATTTTTGGGCGTTTGGCGCTCAGTCACTAAACTACGTTTTTCAGAGATAAATAGTATAATTTTTTGGCTTTTGTGTTAGAATGTTGGAGAGAGATACCGTTTAGATTGTTTTTTTGTCTCCGTTCCAACAGATTTATGTCAGAATTTTTTTGAAAGTTGTTGAATTTTTTTAACTTTTTCGTTAGAAATGTTGAAGAGAGAAATCATTCCAACGGTTTTTGGTGGTCCTTCCGATGGATTTTGGTCAGATTTTTGGATTTGTAGAAAAGTTATTGGGTTTTGTGGAATTCTTATTGGGGATTGTAAAAAATTTATTGGGTTTTGTAAAAATTTGTTGGGATATATATATATAAATAAATTTATATAAATTTCACGAAGTACGAGGAGTGCAAATGTGCTAGAGTTTTAGAGATTTTCAGAGATTTTAAGAGGTTTTTAAAGTTTTTCACCATTATTCAGTGGGCCGAACGCATCCTTATTACATGGAAGTATTACAAAGTTTTGGCTGATCAATTAGGTTAGCTATGCTCATGTTTACCAGATTTTTTTATTTTATTTTTTTTTAAATAAGGTCAAAATTTTATAAATAGCATCAAGAAGATTCAAAGGACCCGGGGGTTGTGTTACATGCTCATGTCTAACAATTCTTAAAATATAATTGCTGTCTGCTCTGTGGCTTTATATTTTTGTTGATCATTTTACTCTGGATCCCTGGCAAGTGACAACTGCTGTAGCCATCACTACGCATCACAGCTTGATTATTGCTTAGAACACTCCATGGAGCTTTTTGTATGGAATAACATCAACAGTTTGATTTCCTAAAATCTATGCCGCTGTTTTGTTTTTTCTCCTTAACTTGATCATGGTCTGTGTAACACAGGGTGACTAAGTTTCACCTTTAACACCACCTCCGGCTTCTCTCAGTGAGGATTTATACCATGCATTGTAGAAGCTTATGGAATCTGTACTGTAGCATTTCTTTAGGGCTCAAATTAGGAGAATATAACAATTAGTAGTAATGATCATATTACACATTATTCTTGGTTTCTGTTCTTGATCAGTGCTTCTATGCAATTTTCTTTCCTTGACAGTTTTTCGATTTTTTCTATGTTTGATTGGGGCATTCTTTCTTATTTCTGGCAATCAGAAGTTATGTTCCGAACACCGTTTAGTTTGCCTATGATGTTGTTATGTAACTTTTTGACAGGCACCCATCAAGGGCATTCTTACTTTTCAGAGGGCTGCTTTGCTTCGGCGTCACAATGGGAGGTGGGTCGTGGGTAGTAGATTTTTTAGCACTCAAGGTGCGACAAGTGCTAGCACCCCACAGCCTCCCCCACCTCCCCCACCTCCTGAGAAAACCCATTTTGGTGGCTTGAAAGATGAAGACCGCATATTCACCAACCTTTATGGTTTACATGATCCCTTTCTCAAAGGGGCCATGAAACGGGGTGACTGGTATAGAACTAAAGATCTAGTACTCAAGGGTGCTGATTGGATTGTTAATGAAGTTAAGAAGTCTGGCCTACGTGGACGTGGTGGTGCTGGTTTTCCATCTGGTCTTAAATGGTCATTTATGCCAAAAGTATCTGATGGCCGCCCTTCTTATCTTGTCGTTAATGCGGATGAAAGTGAGCCCGGAACATGTAAAGACAGGGAAATAATGCGGCATGACCCGCACAAGCTATTAGAGGGCTGCCTGATAGCTGGGGTTGGAATGAGAGCTAGTGCTGCATATATATACATCAGGGGTGAATATGTGAATGAACGTCACAACCTTGAGAAGGCTAGGAAAGAAGCTTACGAAGCAGGACTTCTAGGAAAAAATGCATGTGGTTCTGGTTATGACTTTGATGTGCATATCCACTATGGTGCTGGTGCCTATATTTGTGGTGAAGAGACGGCACTTTTGGAGAGCCTTGAAGGAAAACAGGGGAAACCAAGATTGAAGCCTCCTTTTCCTGCAAATGCTGGGTTATATGGTTGTCCCTCAACTGTTACAAATGTCGAAACAGTGGCTGTTTCTCCTACTATCTTAAGGCGTGGTCCAGAGTGGTTTGCTAGTTTTGGCAGGAAGAACAACGCTGGGACAAAACTATATTGCATATCAGGTCATGTGAACAAGCCTTGCACGGTGGAAGAGGAGATGAGTATTCCATTAAAGGAGCTGATAGAAAGGCACTGCGGGGGTGTTAGAGGTGGATGGGACAATTTACTTGCAATAATACCGGGGGGTTCATCTGTGCCGCTGATTCCCAAGCACATATGTGATGATGTGCTGATGGACTATGATGCACTAAAGGCTGTCCAGTCAGGGTTGGGGACTGCAGCTGTGATTGTGATGGACAAGTCAACTGATGTTGTGGATGCAATTGCAAGGCTCTCTTACTTCTACAAGCATGAGAGCTGTGGTCAGTGCACACCTTGCAGAGAAGGTACAGGATGGCTTTGGTTGGTCATGGAAAGATTGAAAGTTGGGAATGCTAAATTGGAGGAGATTGACATGCTTCACGAGGTGACAAAGCAGATCGAAGGGCACACTATTTGTGCGTTGGGTGATGCTGCTGCTTGGCCTGTTCAGGGTCTTATCAGGCACTTCAGACCAGAGATTGAGAGGAGGATTAGGGAGCGAGCAGAGAGGGAGTTACTTGAGGCTGCTGCTTGATCCCCGTATTCAGGTTAGTTCTTCTGCCTTACTGGAAGTTGCTGCTTCTAATGCGGCTCCAGGCTGCTTGTCTGGCATTTTCTTTTTGTGGCTAAGCTATAGCTATGATTTGGTTTTCGAAGCTGTTTTATTGCCGAGAGAGAATAACATTGGCTTGGATCTGACATGTTTTTTAAGGGAAGCCTCCAAAATTTGAAATGAATGGCATTATATCGTTTAGATCTCTCAAGGCATTTAATTGAAAAAGTTGGGAAAAACTATTGGGAGTCAAATGCGTAGATAACAGTCATTATATTGTTGCCCTGTGGATGTACTGAGTAGGTGTAGCCGGTCACACTTGTCATGAAGGAAATATTATAATCCATGTAATCATCTTAAAATATCATTAATTATCTACCCATTCCTAGTTCAAAAGTAATTGCTGTCTTTGTCTTACTGCTTTGTAGGGAAATGCCTCTGGACAGTGGAATAAAAATGTGGAGAGACACTCCAGCCATCAGGAGTGTGACTCAGGCAGCTGGCTGTCCTACTGAGTGGCATGTTTATTTTATGGTTGTACCTAGTTATGACTGCATCAAAGAGAGAAACTGAATTTCTTCCCCAAGTGTCTGGGTCAATGACAATTTACTATTCGTGTTGTTGAGCTTGTGGATATAAGATCATGATGTTTTTAACAGCTTGAAGACACTTGCTTTAAGAATCTGTTCTTCTGTCAATAAAGCAAAAAATGCATATTCCTGTTTTCAGGTGGAATTGGAAGATGATTTGTTTCAATGTTCTTTCAGTTTCGTTTATGATTTTTAATGGCAAACAGTTGCTAGATCTTCTGATTTGTTTTGCTCTGGAGGATTGCTTGTTGAAAGGCAGTCCTAGTGGTATGCTCCTAAAGATTCTGCCCCCTTGAGCGTTAGATTGATGTACTTCTAAAGTTTGGTGCTCCTTTCTTGATATTTCTGACTCTGCTATGCATATACTTTGGCGCCCTTTACTTGATGTCGTCGAAGAGTTGAAGTTAAATTAGTAGAACTTACAGATTCATTGAGTCGAAATGAACTAATCCTGTACTCATTTAATTGTTCTAAATAACTGAGTTGTGATTATTCTATTGCTCTGACTAGCATGCAAAATGGACAACCGTAATCAACTGCATCACATAGTATTCGTATGGGGTAATTCCTCTTGGTTTGGCCTTAAAAACATATGGCTCCCATCCGATTGGGAAGTCAACCAAAGTTAACACACAATTCTTTTATAATTCAGATTAAGTGTAAAATTGATAGAATTTGGAATTCTAATTAAATTTGTGTTTTATGTGCAATGCAAGCTCACGCATAATTGTATAAAAGACATTGTTGACAAAATTAGGGATAAATTTGTTTGTGTGTTGAATCTATTTGAAAACGAGAGAGAATATGTTATCGTAACAAAAAAATAAGTAAAAATATATTTTTATTTATTTTTGTTTCTTTCAACTAACTTTGATTTCATATGCATAATTTCACTTAAATTTAACATATTTTTTTATTTTACACTTCACATGAGGGTTATGTAACGTCTTTGACTTCTAAAATAGAACGAGTCATGAAAAATTTCAAAGGAGTTGAGTGTAATTATCCTATATGTATAGTTTTGTAAGGATCCAATCTGGATCAACTTCAGGTGACAAGTCTTCCCAGAGCAAGGCTTTTGTTCAACTCAACGTGCATGTTTGTACCGTCCTTTGGGTTCAGTTGTTAATTTATTACAACACTGATCGATTAAAATTAAATCAAGGTCAGCAAGACAAATTTTGAACACATCCCAAAAACAATTATTTGGATGTTTAAAATTACTAATCTGTCCTAACGTAAATTGCATGAACGTGGAGATTTGTTAAACCTTGTCAGCACAGGACTCTGCTCTCTCTTTTCTCAAAAGTGCATCTCTTGATTCTCTTCCTCCGCCTGTTTCGCCTTTAGTCTTGGACTCTGATCTCCCCTTTTTGTTTTGATTTGATTCTGTTTCAGTTCTTGGCTTTAAGCAAGAACAGATTAGCTAAACTTAAAAACTAGTAAAAAGGAACAGAGGAGCATCAGCTGAGAAGACAAGTGAAGGGCATTGGGATAGGCAAAGAATTTTGTTTCGGTATTCTATAATATTTCTCGCCAAATCTGCAAGCCCCAGTGTGCAAGCCCCAGTGTGTGTTATGGCAACGAAATTCACAATCTTTGTTATTTGTCCACCTGCGTTCATTGCTTCAGATTCTACTTGTATTGTTTGTGTCTGGATGGGGGAGAGGATTGCTTTTTGATTATTTTTTTATTGTCACCATAGTTGACTCATCTTTAAATCCAACATTGTTTGGGTCTCTCTCACATTTCTAGAAAACTTATTTATTTATGTGGGCTATTTGTTAGTCCTCTTCATGCATATTATAGGTATATTAATTGATATACATTTATGATATAATATAATACATGTATGTTTTTTTCATAAATATATTTAGTCTGAAAGTATTGTTGGGTTGTAAGCAACGGGCAAAATGAGTGGGTTAGGGCACATACCCAAAAGGCTTAATACTCAATTGCTATTATATTCACTTTCTTTTTCTCTATCTTACCCATTATAGTTTTTTTATTCTTGAACAAGCTAAGTAATGGCATGTCATGACCAAATTCAATTCAGGATTCTGAATATTAGTCAACTTGCAAAAAAAATGACCCTAATGTACTTTCATACGTAGGCTGACTGTCAATGTTATTTTATATATTTCCATAAGATTTCAATTGAATTTTGATATCTCGGTTTGGAGATATTGCTGGTGAAGCATTTTGATTTGTCAATTCTATCCTCAATAATGTAGCTCGGTCTGAGGTCAAAGAACCGTAAAGGCGCTTCTGTTCAAGTTGATTACTTTTTCTATATGCGAGAGATAATAAAGCCTTGTCCACCATCGCAGTCGCTGAAATATGTTCACTCTGTGTTGCTTCACTGGGGCAATGGAAAATCAGAATTCTGGATCCTTTTCTTCAGTTGCTAGAGACGATGGTATTGAATTCAGTGGAATTTCGTGCTTCCGGTGACTCTTTGTTGAGAAAGAAAGGCCCATTATATCTTTTCATAAGAACCGCTCTTGGAGTTCTACTTGTATGAATGTTGAAAAGACAAGGCAACAAAATTTCACGTCCTGGGGAAACCCATAATAAATCTTGCAGATTATGGAATTATTAGAAGAAAATTTAGCCATCAGTGACAAAACTGCTAGAAGAGTTTAAGAATGTAGCAAAACCTGTTTTGTATGTTCATGTCCAGCCTGTTTGATAAGGATAGCTCCAACCCATCACCAAACGGCAGCTCATCAGAAGTGTCACTTGAAAGTTTGTTGTTGAATGATGAATATGATAGAGGGTATGAGATTGCTTCTTTTACAGATGATGATGACGTATCCTCACATTCGTCACGGACCTTTACCTTTTATGCTTCTAAGGTCTCGCCCTTTCAGATTAAAGAGTTATACAGGCTCATCGGCTTTAATTTCCTCATTTCACCTTCAATTTAATGTGAATTGAATCGCTTAATATATCAATTAAGAACTTGGTTTTTTCTATGTGGAACTATGAATTTCATAGTCTATCAGTTGACCGAGTATACTGCATATCTCTCTGTTAGGCTCTTGAATGGTTTTGGTTACAGTTAAGCAGTGTCTTAGGATTGATCCTTCCATTCCGTTGGTCCAAGCTGGATATGCCAATAATGTGCTTATAGTTGGTCGGACAATCAAATGCAAACACGATCGGATACCAAAGGGTGGTCGGAATGTTGTCCGATATCTGCTTCTACGCGAAGTATGGAGAGATGGTGAATAGAACTTGTCTTTTTCTTTGGTGGGTGTGAATAGAATTGTGTCATTTATGCATGTATACTCTAAGTTGAACACATAACGTTCTTGATTATTTTTCTTCCATATAATGATACAAGAGCTTTTTGAAATCTCCCTAGCTAATTGGGACCTCTACTTCCATCTCTCCAGTCAGCATGATTTCACTGGGACCTCTACAACCATCCTGCTCAGCTTTCTGCCTTAATTACCCACCTAATCTCATCAATGCAGACTGGGGGGGGAAAAATTTTTAAACACTAGCCGTAGTTTATTAATCAAAAAATTAGTTAGGAACTCTGCAGAGCACGTCGGCACCTAATTTTGGAATTAATTTCTTTCGTGCCGTTGATTGACGTTGCCACCTTTTGTCCACATGCTGTATATTCAATTTCATTTTGTAGTACTGCCCATACGTTCTATATTCAATTTCGTTTCGATATGTAAATACATACAGATAAACCAATTCAGGTTTACTTTTCAACTAATTCATTTTGATATGTAAAATACATACAGAAAAGATGAACCACCTAATCTCCAAGTGCTTGTACTGAAAAAATGCTAAAACTTTTAGGCTTTTAGCCACTTATCCTATAGATGACTGCTGGTTGGTTGAAACTTTTTAATGCTTTTGCAGGAAGTTTGGCCCTAGTGATAGTTTACATCAATATGATTGATAAATGGGATTGGGGTATTGTGGGTCCTTCAGCAAGTCAGATTTTGGGGTGAAACGAGTTTCTTTACCAATTTTTAATTGGTACTTTGTTTTGAGAAGGGAAAATGATAAACTTGGTACTCCATATGGGATCTTTTAAAAGTATTTGTCAGTTTCTTCTTGGTTGATTCTTCTTTCCTTCGTAGTCAAATATTATTTCCAATTCAATTTGTGCTAGTTCTTATGAATGGCTGCAATTCAAAAAGGTTGTGTACCCTAGATCTTTAAAACTTCATTGGATAGGATTTGCTACAGATTTCAGACTCATTGGTTAAGATTCTACAGTCGTTTTAGAGTTTTTTTGCGATGGCTGCCAAACCCTAGACTCCTGTACCCACTCAATTGATTGAACAAAAAAGCTAAGCGCTTACATGGTTCATCACACCAATGGTTGCATTGTTGAGATCAATATGCTACTTTATAAGATTGACTTAAATTTTTGGATTCTATATGGCCAAAACTTGTATTTTCAGGATTTTTAAAAGGAGCATGATATCCTATTAAGTCATTCAGAGGCATTATGGTAATTAAGTGGTAACTAATTTCGATGTGCTAGCATCAAACAGGGAAAAGATGGTTATCCTAAAGAAAATCCCGAAAATATCAAGATTTCCAGACTTTGACGGCCCGATCCAAAATTTCATTCCTTAGGGATTAAATTTTGCATTTTCTCTGTTTTAGAAAAGTTTTATTTTGAGAATTGTTGGTGGAATAAAAGTTAAAATTGATTTCTATTAATTCATTGCTAATTAGCAATCTTTTAATTTAGAGGAATTTGCAATCATCTCAATTTTACCTTACACGTATGCCAAAAAGTCACAAACTTACCCAACGGCAGTCAATTGGAATTTTCATTTAACTTAAATGATGTCGCTCACCTTCTTCTTTTTCCGTAGTGTCAATTTGGCATTTTCAGCCCTGCCATTATCCCAAAAATGGAGCAATTTTCTTTCCTGCAACAGGGTAATACTGCCTGGAGACTAGGAAATTTGAAATGGAAGGAACTGCTTCCAGAAAGCAAATTGCTATTGAAATTGAGAAAATCCAGAAAGCCAACAAACTTTTGGCTTCTTCCCTCACAGATAAACTGGAACATGAATCTCCATCCTCGTCAGCTAACTGCATCTTCAAAGTCCCTGGGGCTCTCAGACGACGAAATGAGACCATTTATGACCCTAAAATGGTCTCCATAAGCCCTTTTCACCATGGCAAGGACAGACTCGCACCAATGGAGAAACTAAAACTCTGGTATTTGCATTGCCTTCTAGTCCGATTACCACTTTCCCCCACAGAAATTCTTCAGCACTTCATTGGGAGCATTAGGGAGCTAGCAAAATGCACCACCGACTCTTACGCAGAAAAGTTGGATATGACCGAAGATGATTTCGTGGAGATGATGATCGTTGATGGTTGTTTCTTACTAGAACTCTTCAGAAGGGATGCTTGGTTAGTTCCCAAACACAAAGACGACCCTATATTCAACACATCTTGGATGCACGAAAATCTCTTCCATGATCTGATTTTGCTGGAAAACCAGATTCCTTGGCTTGTCCTCGAGTGTCTGTTCAACTTAACAGCTTCTGTTCATGAACAAGAGCCCAATTTCCTAGTTGTCCTCGTCCTTAAATTCTTTGAAACCATGATGCTAATGACAGTCCCAGCCGAATGCAAATTAGGTTGTCCCGAAATCAAGCACATTCTGGGCTTGCTAAGAAATTGTCTGATCTCTTCGTCAGGATACACAGAACCTGCAAACAGCAACTGGGAAGTAATTCCTTCAGTAACAGATCTTTTAGGGTCCGGAGTCAGATTCAAGAAAGGAACTCCTGGTGACATCCTTAACATCAAGTTCACTCACGGGGTATTTGAAATCCCTCCCCTAAAGATTCGGGGGAATTCAGAATCCTTGTTTGGGAACCTCGTAGCGTACGAGCAGTGTGATCGACACTCCACTGATAAGTTCACTTCTTATGCAGTGTTCTGGGATTGCCTCATCAGCACCAGAAAGGATGCAGATTTGCTGCTTGATAAGAGAATCTTGGTGCATGGATTGAGCACCGGAGACGTGTCTCTTCTCTACAATGGGCTCTACTTCAATGGGCTCTGTAATGACACCCTTGTTTACGATTTTCACTATGGTGGGGTGTCTCAGAAGGTGAATGAATATTATAGATCTCGATGGCAACAATGGAGAGCAATTCTAAAACGCGATTATTTTAACAATCCATGGTCCATCTCTTCTTTTATTGCAGCAATTGTAATCCTGGTTTTGACCTTCTTACAGACCTTTTTTGCTATCCTTTCTTACTGAGAGATTAATCCTCTCTTCTTTTATATTATTTGTGTTCTAATATGTAATAATTGCAATGCTAATAATAGTGTATTTGCGATCCATCTTGTCATTGTTGTAAACTTGTAATAATATGAGATTGTATTTACTGTTCTAAAGTTGGAACTCTCTTTATTTTTTATTTTTCCCAGACTAAATCCAATCAATATTATGCTGGAATTGCTTCAACGGGAGAATTGAACTTGTATGCTGAAATTAATTTGCTTATCTTTCAACCTATAGGGCTCCCATATATATCTCTGCTGGTAACAACTCGTGTTTAAGTTATTCTGAACAAAATTAGTATTAATTTTTTTTATATATTTGAAACTTTGGACAAAATATTCAAATCAAAAAAATTATAATGAGTTTTAATTTTTTTTCTAAAACTTTAGCTTCTAGTGTTTTGGTTTCTCTCTCTAATTAATTTTTGATAAGCACAAAAAAAAAAACAGAGATCAAGATGCATTAATTTGGGAAGTTCAATTTCCTAAAAAATCATAATGGAACAGAATTTAAAATGCTCAAATCGCTTTGTAAGATAAATATGGTAGTATGGTCTACTAAAATAAGACTTGTGTGGGAAGTTAAAAATCTAAAAAATATCTCAATCGTTAAATGAAAGAAAAAATAATTTTTGATTGTTAAATCTTAATTTGTGGAAGGGATATTTTCAAAAACTATTCTTTTTTATATAGATATATTTTGCTGAATCTTGAGTCAGAGTATCACATAATAGTTGCTGGGATGTAACTTATGTGGAACCAAAGATAGTCGCTGGTATTTTATCTATGAATGTATGTTATATTTTATTAAAAAAATATTTCATTAATAATGATTCCCCTTTATAAATGAATAGTATCAGGTACTCAATTTTTCATGATGGGACCCATGTAAAAAATTAATTATACACAAATTCATGAAAGTTTTTTCTCACTTAACGTGTGAATAGTTATTTCTAGGAAATAACATTCCAACTTTATATTTTAATATCAAACTTGAAAATAAGTTAAAATAGGAATTGATTCCATTCTGACCTATCAAACATGACCTTAATTTGTATTTGGTTTGAGGAGAGAAAAAGAAAAAAAAAAAGGTAAAATATAAAAACCACCCTCATAGTTCACCTTTAGTATCACTTTAATCTTACATATTCAATTGCAACGACCAAATTCCAACACTTTTGATCAAATAACAATTTGGTATTTTCATTAGTTGACCATTACATATAACTGTTCGACTGAAGATAAAAAAAAATAATTTCTTCGACAGTTTACCCTCAGTGTTACTGTAATCGCTCACGTTTCAATTGTAAAAGCCAAATCCATATACTTTCTATTTATTTATGAAATATATTTTAATAAATAATTTTTAATAAATAATATAATTTGAAATATATTTTATTAAATTATATAGCATATTTTAATTTGAAATATATCTTATTAA
>QLOD02000001.1:11026031-11036721 GCA_003260245.2 Sideroxylon spinosum | reverse complement strand
AATTTTCTCCACTGCCCATGTGTTACGGTGACATACTAAAAATTTAGTCTACTATTTAAATGAGATGAAATAGTCATATATCCAACTACAAAGGGTATTTATACATTGAGTATAATTTTGGGGGTTCATTTATGCATTATTCATTTGTTCATGGATGAAATTATTATAAATTGAACTATAGAAATATATTTGTATTGACCTACATCAATAGTAATATAAAGGAAGCACTAGTACTATTATAAAGGAAATATTAGAGACATTAGAGAAACCAAAAAAATTAATAAAATTTTAATTTTGGTGAAACTTTTCATTTTTCTAGATTACTTTTCAACCTCCCATCAAAATCAAATAACTTATAAAAACTATCTTTAATTAAGTCATTATATAAATTTTAAATTTTTAACCATCACATTATTTTACTTTTATATCCTTAATTAAATTACATAAATAAATTTTTTTATAATTTTTATTTTATTAAAAAGATTAACAAAAATTACACACGTTGTGTGTGCATACTCTAATTGAGTATAAGTTCAGGACTTTATTTATATATTACTCCAATTATTTTTGACGTTGGTTCAAATTTATCAATTTTAAATGATAAAAAACTTTAGAGGGGGAAAAAGCTTCCGGCAAATTACATTTTTTTTTATAGCAATTAATTGCTAAGTTCTTTTCAATTGGGATAGAAAGGATTGTAGTGTGTTTCATACTTTAATTGCTGAAGCGTGAAGTATTAATGATCGAATTTTTTTTTAAATTTAATAATCTTGATTTAATTTGATTAAAATAAAATTTTGCCGTTAATTATTTGAAATAAAAATTGATGATTAAAAATTCAGACTTTAACCATTAAAGTGCAAAAATTACTGCAGTCTGGAGAGCCCTCTACCCCTTTTCGGTTAAACCCGAATCAAATTTCTTTCAATACCCACCCCGCCGGCCTTAAATAAAAAAAAAAAAAAAAAGGGAAGAGAGAGAGTAATAATAGAAATTTCTAGAATCCAGCAGGGCTCTCCGCGCTTCAGTTCAGCAACCCAATATCCACAACCATCTGGGCCTCAGCTTCTGTGCCCGAAGACCAAAATACCCCTACAGTGCTCGTAAATTACAGCGCCCCAACTAACTCCAACGCCATTTGCGTCGCTCGCTCTAACCACTGCTAGTTCCCTCCTAACTAAGGTTGAGTTTCCCGTGCTTATATATATTCCGAGCTCAGTGCAATCCTTTCGCGCCAGCTGCCCTCACTTGTTCGCTGCAATTTCAAATTTTCAAAATCGCTCTGAATTGCTCTCGCTTTCGCTCTCTAGTCTCAGCTAAATTGAGAAATCTGCCAAGATGGTGATACTTATCTTCTTCGACGCATTCATTTCTATTTCTTCTTCTTCGGGCCTTCTCTGTCTCTCTGCTTGTTCGTCTGTCTCTTATTCCTGAACTCACTTTAATTCTCTTAATTGCTCAGGTTGTCGCACAGAAAGTGAAGGAATCGGAGATCACCGAGCAGGACTCGCTTTTGCTGGTATAATTCAGATTTTGATTTCCATCTGCTCATAATCATAGTAACGTAGTTCCGTAGATATTGATTTGTTTAATATGTTTTCATCATTGATGTCTGATTGAATTTTGGATTTCCAATTTGAACCTTTCATTTTCTAGCATTCAGATCATTGAATCGTATAATGCATAGCAGCATAGTTGATTGGTACTAAAATGTCTTTTTATTCGGTAAACAATCCGTGAATTTTCTGTATTTCAAATGCCTGCTATTATTCAGAGTGCTTGAGTATGAAATACTTTAATTGTTCACTATAGAGATAAACTGTAATGTGGTTGCAATGATGATTTGGTATTTAATTGGAATTTAGTGAGATTGTTCATGAAAGAGGCTAAATGTTTCTCTTGTCCAAATCTATACTGTTTTTCTGATAATGTTTCAACAACGTCTGTTCAAAATTTTTACTGATATGATTTCTGAATTAAGTGGATGGACATTTTCTAATCTTCTACTGATTGATTCAGATAATGCGCTAAATTCAAAATTTCTTGATGTATTTTTCCAGTCTCGATTGTTGATCTCACATTCTCACATTATTTATATATTCGACAGACAAGAAATCTGTTGCGTATTGCCATTTTTAACATCAGTTACATCAGAGGCCTTTTTCCAGAAAAATATTTCAATGATAAGTCTGTTCCTGCTTTAGGTGAGCTTGTTATGATCAGATTCCATCAAATTTTCCATGAATAGTTCTGGTGATTAATTGCACAATCATGAAATCATGAACAGAAATGAAGATCAAGAAACTTCTGCCATTGGATGCAGAGTCACGCAGACTGATTGATTGGATGGAGAAAGGCATGTAGCTTTTCTTGATCTGATAACTTCTCAAACTCTTTGCTTACACTCATCTTAATCTGTTTGTGTTAATTTTTGTAGGTGTCTATGATGCATTGCAGAAGAAATACCTAAAGACACTGTTGTTCTGTGTTTGTGAAGCAGTGGAAGGTCCAATGATTGAGGAATACGCCTGTAAGGTTCTGATAATCCACTGTCCCTTGGCAGGGAGTATCACTGACTTGATGTGCAATATTGGATCATATTGTTACTCATATAGTGTATGGCTATTTAAGGTTGTAGACTGTTTTGTAAAATACCATTAAATTGATCATACACTAAACTGGTGGCACCTACTGCCTCTGCTCTGTGAAACTAAGAAATCTTTTCTTTTGCTTCTATAAAATTAGCTATAACCTTAGTGTTTATGTTAATAACTGCATTCCGTGGCAACACAATGCCCAAGCAAATCTATTTGTATCTTTACATTTCCTAGGGAGCAATGTTACTGTACTAAATAATTTTGTACCTTTTTCCCCACAGTTTCTTTTAGTTATTCAGATTCGGATAGCCAAGAGGTTTCAATGAATATCAATCGCACAGGAAACAAGAAGCAGGGAAGGACATTCAAGTGCAACTCCAACACGGAAGTTACTCCCAATCAGATGAGGTACTTATCCAAATATTCCATCTACTATTAGTTGGATTTTGAATATCCAAGTATATTCTCCATTTTTCATGCAAATTAATAACCAGGAGTGCTGCCTGCAAAATGGTCCGCACGCTGATTCAGTTGATGAGAACTCTGGACAGAATGCCAGTAGAGGTAATATTTCCAGTAACTGAGAATTAAAGAGATTGCACTGACAACTGAGAGGTTGCATCTTGTGTGCACGCATCCCTTTGATCAATAAAGTTTTTTCAATATGTTAATGAAATGATTTTGATTTGATATATTTGATTCTTATTTCAGCGTACTATTTTGATGAAACTCCTCTACTATGATGATGTTACGGTATGGCCTACACTAACTAGACTATATTGTACATTCATCTTGCTAATTGGTTCCCCTTGGTATTTTGGTTTATTAGATGTCCTTGATTACTAATGCAGGGAAAAGCCAAACAAAATCTGATATCATACCCATACACTCAGGAAATTAATAGACTCTAGTGCACTAGTATTTCCATACAATCTTCGTACTTTTATTTTTTTTTCCATTTGTTGTCCGATGATAATATCAATTTATATATGTCGATGCTGTCAAGAAGAATTGTGTAATCTCCAGATGGTAAAACTGATGGAATAGAGAAATGCTGAGGAAGATAATGCATCATCTGAATCTTTGTTGATTCTGGATTATTTTCTAAAGTCCAATAATGCATCTAAAGGTCATTGTTCTCTCTCCTGTATATGGTCACACGCTTATTGATCTTGCAGCCAGTGGACTACGAACCCCCATTCTTCAGAAGCTGTACAGAACAAGAAGCTCATAATTCCTGGACAAAAAATCCTCTGAAAATGGAGGTTGGGAATGTCAACAGCAAGCATTTTGTACTAGCGCTGAAGGTAACGCTAGAAGATTGCTCAAGGAACTTGGGTCCCCTGTTTAATTTTCAGTTAGTGTTTTTAATTAGAAATTTCTGCAGGTTAAGAGTGTTCTTGATCCTTGTGAGGATGAAAATGATGACATTCAAGATGATGATATGAGCTTGGGAGCTGATTCTGTACAAAGGGATGAGTATTCTGAATCTGATACTGAGGTAATTTGTCAACAGCTTAACATTACATATGTCGTTTGTTTCCTCATGAACTCCACCAACTGAAAAGATTAATTTACCATATAACACGTGTTTAGTTAATTAATTTTTACGTTGTAACTCACTTCAGATTAGCCATTCGCAAGGTGAACAGTACAGAGTTGCACCAATAGGTAATTTCATGTCTCTATGTTTGGTTGTCTGCTTGCCTATGTATTAGGTTTTTTTCCAGTATTATTCCAAGTTTGAAATGTAAATGACAAAGTTCTTTTGACAGTTAAGCAACATTCTCACGATGATGGTGGCATGGTTGATGAAGGTGATTTCTATAAAACACCACAAGTGAATTCTCTAATGGAGCAAGTTCAGGGCATATCATTATCCACAATATGATGTATAATGTGCAGATGATACTCAAGATCCAATGGAAGATGAACAACAATTAGGCCGGGTCAAGGACTGGATCTGCTGCTACCACCTTGATAATGTTGACCTTACTGATGTTCTTTCAAATTTCCCTGAAATCTCATTGGTAAATACTTTTTCCTTGGTTTTGCTAAAAAAGTAGTGTTGGTTCCACCAAATATTCATAATACATTTTAAATCTTGCAATTGCGTAATATTGGTATGTAATTTCGTTGCAGGTTTTGATAGAAGGTAAATGGTGAATCTGATCCATGTTGAAGTCAGTTAAAGAAGGCATCAAATCCTGCATCCTTAACCATAAGCACTAGAGTAATTTTAACTTTATTTTTTCCCCCTTTCCGACTGTTTTTCAGAAATCATGGACAAGCTAGTGAAGGAAGGTATTCTTTCTAAAAGTGGTCCAGACAGTTATACCATTAACAGGCAAAAGGTTGTTTACTTTTCATTTTTGCCTTGCATTGTGTGTTCTTTCATTGTTGGCTCACCGTGCCTTTTTATTTTTGTAAAAAAACCACAATCTTAGAAATACGACTATGAATTCAATGCTGTAAAAGAAGAAATGGCTGTCCCAGATTGCAAAAAAGCACAGCTGAGCATGGGTGAAGATCACATGTACATGAAGGTGAGCTATATCAATTATCACCACAGTAAGCTCTACGATGACTTCTTTATTTAAGCAATAAAAAATGTGAGGCTGAGTATGCTTTCTTGTTTTGTTTTCTAGTCCCTATCTCAGTGTTTATATTTACAGTCACATTTTTTTTTTTTTTAAAATTTCTCCCATGTTTTGGTTTTCATTTAGTTTTGAGTTCTGGTTTTCTGGCATCTTAATGCTAGCTGGACCCTTCAAGTTCGTCATTCAAATTAAACAATCACATGTATAGAAACTAAAAACAAGAATGTTGAGAAGCCGGCTGGAGTCAAGTTTTACCTTAACTTTTCTTTGTGTTTATTCTGTCAATTGCGGAAATAACTTGGTCATCAAAATATAAATCAACATAAAGAATGAGACCAATCGTGTCGAGTTCATCAGATGTTAAAGATCCTCCAACTTTCTTTTGGCTGATCAAAAAGAGGTTCTGGTTAATGATGGTATCTGCTTTGTAAACCTTGCCATTGCATACATACTAGTGTGAGATTAACTTCCTGCACAACATACTTATCATTATGAACATTCTAATTGCAGGCTTTGTATCATGCTCTTCCGATGAACTACATTACAGTCACAAAACTTCATAGC
This sequence comes from Sideroxylon spinosum, assembly GCA_003260245.2. Lineage (NCBI taxonomy): Eukaryota > Viridiplantae > Streptophyta > Magnoliopsida > Ericales > Sapotaceae > Sideroxylon > Sideroxylon spinosum. The sequence goes on along the minus strand of QLOD02000001.1, from coordinate 11,030,960 downwards.
ATGTTCGAAGGAGAAGTCAACCAGACAACAGCACGCAAACTAATAGAGAAAATGACGCATGATGGATTTCTTGAAGTCAAGAGCAGCAGAAAGCTGGGTATCTATGTGCAGTCAAAGCTATAAATTTCTCTTCAGTTTTAATTAGAAAAGTAAAATTTATGTATTAAGCTTTTCTCACTAAATTTCATAGGCAAACGTGTGATCCATTCTGATCTGACTGAGAAAAAGCTAATGGAAGTCAAGAAGGCCTTGGATATTGATGCAATGGTGATAATTAATATTTTATTGGGCTGACTAATTACATACATCTTCAAATATTTTTTTTGTGTTAATCTTTTGGAACTCTTATTGAATTTAACAGGATCTGGACAACAATGAATTGCATAACAGGTCCAATCATGTAGAATTTCAGAAAATGGGTGAGTGGATCAGAGATTGAGAATACTTGCATTATATCTAGTGGCTGTTTCCTATTTTTCAACACTGGAAACTAAGAGTTCTCTTTAACAATCAGGGAGCAACCACAGGGACATGTCCACCTGTGGCAATCTCCATTCAATAGGGTCAGATCTCACGCGCACGAGAGGCAAATCTGAAACACATCTAAATGGCTCTGTAAGAAGTGACCAGACTGGTTCAAGGGCAAAGAATCATGGAAATACCCCGACAAGCAGGCCTGAGGTTTGTCTAATTGTGCACTACTTTTTATCTGCAAATATTGACTTGCCAGTTACAAGTTCTGTGGAAGTTTGACGGGGAATTCACTGTTGTGCTACTGATTGTTGTGCTGCAGCCTGTAGCAACAACAGAGAGTTTTGTACCAGCGAATGAGAATGGCAGAGCAAATGACAATGTCAATCACTTTGATGAGTTTGACAATGTTGTCTGTAGTAGGTCCACTCAGGACAAGCAAGTCCGGAAAGCGAGCATGGTATGTTTCATATGAGAAATGCTGTGCTATCAGATTCTTTTTCCCAAAAAAGTGTTGAATGACGTATTAATGACACATATATAATAGAAGTGCATTTTTATGGGTTTTGTTATGTAAAATGATTGGCTCACAAGAGAGCCACGTTATTCAGATCATTTATTCTGCTAAAACGTTTTTGGATGTGTATCACTACTCGTTCCGTATTTGTCATCTCAAGCATGATGGCTGATTGATTGAGAATTTGTTACTCTAAAATTGTTTTGCTCGTGACGCTCTTCCCTTCTGCAGGTTGAGGAGCCCATCCTTCAGTACTCAAAGCGCCAGAAATCTCAAGCTCCATAAAAACTGGACATATGATGCGCTGGTGAACTTTCCTAATAATTTCTTGAATTCCATTTCCTCTAGTACTAGTTCAACACAAGGAAACATTTTCTTTATACATTCTTTTTCCAATCCGTATTTTTGTCGTGTCTTCAATTAGAGAAAATGTCAAAGTCTTAACAATTTCCTTTCCTGTATATCATGGGAGAAAAGAAATTTGTTTCCCTGTATGCATTCCGTCGGTTCAAAATGGGGCTATTATTTTATGGCAGCCCATTTGAAGATACATATATGTAGTTGCGGGACCCATTATTTGCTTCTTCCATTCTGTTGTGAATCATGGAGGTTTAAGATGGCTAATCAGATAGAGATTAGGTAAGAATAAATCAAATCTCACAATGCACACAAATTTATGTGGTTCGACAAATTGTCCACATTCATGGGCAAATATAGGAGAAGACTGAGATTAGTCTCTTGCCTGCAGATGGACTTGAATGGGAGAATTGTTGTGTTGAGGTGAAGCAAGCCCGTGTGGGCACCTTGAATTTGTCATTTACTCAGTTAATGCATGTCAGGCAAGGGAAAGCAATTTTCTTCCATGGTGGCTTTTACCTATTCTCTCATTTTCTGAAATAATTTGTCACCAATTCACATTGTTTTCTGCTCTTTCAGGTTGTCTATAAATTGGTTGTAGCTGATGGGTTAATTGGGGAGAGCAGTGAACATTGAAATTGAGTGAGAGTGTGAGGCACTCAATGCAGCGCTGCATTGTGTAGATCGCACTTTTTGGTGTGCGAACGTGTAAGAGCCGCCTTATATATGTGGAAGTATTTACGTCCAACTGGGATGGGTTTGAGTGAACCATTCTCCTCTTGTACACTTTGTGAATTGCCTTCTCGAAGGCAAGAAAAGTGTTTCATTATCACAAATAATATAGGTACACAGGGCAAAGACAGGCAAACAAACATAGTGTACAAGAGGAGAATAGGTCACGTAAGCCCAATCCTCAGTTGCACCCAAATACTTCCACAAAAGTACAAATAGGCTCTTACGCGTTCACACTAAAAAGGACTGTATACCAATGGACAACAATATTGAGTGCCTCATATACTCTGTGAGTTTTGGTGCTTACTGCTCTCCCTAGTTAATCCTTCAACTATCATTTATTTGTAGACAGCTCGGAAGAGTACATAAATGTGAACTGGTGACAAATTATTTCAAAAAATGTGTGCTGAGAGGAGTGGGCCTCTGCGTGAAAGTCTTCCTGTCTTTCCTGCATTAAATGAGTACATGGCAAAGTCAAGGTGCTCGCATGGTCTTGCTTCCCCTCATGACACAACAATTCTTCCATTCAAGTCCGTGTTCAGACAAGAGACGAATCTCAACTAACCTTCTCCTGTCTTCTTCCGTGAATGCATGCAATTTATCGAGCACCACATAAAGATGCCCGCATAGACTTGTTTCACCGCCAGAGAGCTAAATGCTATGCAAGCTGCAAGCAACAAGAAGAAATAAATCAAACTAAAAATAAGTAATATTCAACATTTCCTATTTCTTTTTTCCATCTACTCTTTTTTTTAATCTCCCCCACCAAACGACATCAGCAATAGAAAACACTTACTCTTCTTAAGAAGTTACAATTAAATATTACTTAGAATCTCTTTGATTGGATCAAAGATTTGTTAAGTAAAAATGACAGAAATTCAAAATTACTTCTTTTATTTGTTTTGTAATAAAAAAATAAAATAAAAATGTTTGGAATTTAAGAAAGTAAAAATAATTAAAACTTAAAAAATTAATTTATCAATAAATATTTTTTACTTCATATATATTTATATACATAATTTTACTCAAATAAAATAATGCATTTAATATTTAATTTATATACATTTCCTTCTTTTTTAACCATTTTTTTTTTACTCTATCTAAATTCTCACTGCAAAAACACCATTAAACATAAAATATTAGACTCATTGTCACAAAAGTTATGTCCTATGATTAAAATTTAGAAAAAAATAAAAATAAAAAACATAAAAAAAGAGAAAAACTTATAAATGAGTGCAAGCATACATTTATGGACAACTCAAGTACCAGATCCATCAATTACATCAAAATAAAGAGATCTCTACCTTTGAGTGCGATGATTGAATTTTACACAAAAGATTTAATTGTAAAATTATTAAACAATACTTAATCAAGACAAACGATGAAGGAATGTATGCAGTATATCAAACAGGAAAGCAAGAAGCTCGCGAGCGACATGAGCTTTTCACGAGCTTTATACGTATCACTCTCTTTTGTTTTTTTCTACTGCATGAAATTGACTCATCCGACTTCCACTCAGGAGGTAAACGAGTCGAGCTGTGTTCGTTAAGTTTTTTTTTACATGAAATTGAGGTCGAATTGAATTTTTATTGAACTTAAATTTTTGTGTTCGAACTTATTTGTTAAAATTTGACAAACTTAAATTTTTACCAAGTTCAAAATTTTGCATTCAAGTTTGTCTTATTAGTCCATGAGCAAATTTAAGTTCGTGTGCTTACAACAAATAAGTATGTTCTCCATCTTCCGTCAAACTTAATTGTGAGCATATACTTACAAATTTGTTCGCGAATTTTTGTTGAACTTGGTCATGAATTTTTTTTAAGAGATTATTCGTGTGCTTATTAAAGAATAAACTTAACAAAAAAAAGGTTACATTTTCTATCTTAACAAAAAAGTTTTAAATTAACGTGTTTACTTTTTGTTTTTTTTTTTAACATTTTTTTTCATAAATAGTAAAGAAAAAGTTCTACAAAATTGGTCAATAATATTTAAATAAGATTATTCAAAGCAAAAAATGACTTTTTTACAAAATATTTTAACAAAGTTATTGACAAATAATAAAAATGAGTTTATTTATAAATATTTAAACGAAACTATCAAATTATAAACCGGTTTGTTTATAAATATTTAAATGAACTCATTCATGAACTAAGCATGTTTACGGGGCTCGTTTATTCAACAAACGTAAACGAGTTTTTAGCTAGTCTATTTGCGAGTGGCTTATTGAATGTATAATTCCTCTGCAACTTTATTTTATTCCTACTGTCGCTCCTAGCATTGTGTTAAATTAATTGAACTGGTCAAGTTTTGAATTTGTTTCTTAATATTGCTAGTTTGAGTCTTTTTAATGTTTTTAAAGATGCATTGGATTGTTAGTTTAAAAATTAATAAAGATATATATAAATTGCTTCGAATTTTAAAAACATAAATAAATAATTAAAACAAGAGTTGATTTGGGTACCCAAAAGTTAGTTCTTAATTTTTTATTTTTAAATCTAAAAAGTCACTTTTATCCTTTTTACGTACAAAAATTAAAAGAAAAGAAAAATCTATAGAGGTATATTTATGATCTTAACAAAATATATTTTTCAATTTATATGAAAAACTAAAAGTTAATTTTTGATTTAGGTAATGCAAAGTGCAAACGGTACCCAAGAATTCTAAAGATATTTTCGGACCAGCGTTATCACGTGTATGGGGCTTCCCGTTTCTTTTCCCATTGAAGAGGGCGTCCGCAAAACCTAGTGGTGATTGATGCCGAGTCCATGCATCTCATACGAAGCACGTGGCTTACACATCCAACCGTCCATTCTGAATTTCATCTCAGATCAGCGGTGACTTTACGTACTATA
>QLOD02000001.1:10888125-10927238 GCA_003260245.2 Sideroxylon spinosum | reverse complement strand
ATTATTATTATTATTATTATTATTATTATTATTATTATTATTATTATTATTTTGGTAGGTGTGGATTTGGACCTAGCAAAGGAGTCTAAGAATGATCAAACAATGTACAGAGTGACAAAGCGAACACATCTAATCTACATAACAGGTATCTGAATTCCTGATGGATCAAATTACCAAAAATCTACAAAACAAATCCCCAAATAAATTCTTGATTTCTACACTCATAGTCTTCCAGCTAACCAAAGGCATCAACCATACCAAAAAAATAAATAAAAAAACAAACAAAACACTTCAATCACTCATCTATAAACAATATTAGAAAAATATTGGGCAGAAAAAAAAAAATAAGGACAAAAAAAATTAGCTCAATTGCTTTCCTCAGTCTAACCATATTAACATTATCACATAGCCTTGACTTTCAAAGCGTGAAAATCATGAGATACTCATTCGCTGGTTTTTGAAGCGAACTGTCAGAAACAATGGAAACAAACCACTGCGGGAAAGGGAAAGCTATGGTCTACCTCCTAGGGTTTCATGGAAAGACGAGAAAATCTTGTATCACCTAAGAATATCTCCACTGAGAGAACGACATCGTTTCGCTTCGTAGTGCACCTCTCGGCGGTAGCACAGAAGCAGCATCTTACCGAGAAAATAGTGAAGGGAAAAGGCAAACAAAGAAAAAGAAGGCAGAGAAGAAAAGCATCCTTTCCTTTTCCAAAGTGGAAACTCGTGTTTTGGAAGCAAGCAGAAATTGATGCACCAATCGTCCACCTAATATGGAAAAATTATCAGATGTCTCTCCAAAATAGGAAAAGAAAAACAAAAATCTGTGCCGACGAAAACTAGTAGCTTCTTAAGTGCAATCAAGCGGATCCCACTACTATGCTCAATAATTATCTCCTAGGGCTCGTGCCAACATTATTGAGAAAAACTAAATCAAATCGCAACCAGAAATAACCTTACGACAGCTTTGTTGCCTTTTCTCTGCCTCTCTCCTCCCAATTTCCGAAAAAGAACGAAAGAAAATCAGAGGTTCAACACGGTGCCTAGAAAATACGACAACGTCTCCAAGTATATTATTATATACGGATAGGTGAAAAGCTTACCGATTCAGAATCACTCGAGCCATTTTCCAGGAAAAACTGGGAAAATCTGACGATTTTTACTTTTACCCAAACGAGAAAGTTGAGAGAGAGAGAAGAAAAAGGAAGTGACAGTGAGAGAGAATGTGTGAGCTGGTTCTTCACTGATGAGTGGTGTGAAAAACGCGAAGAGTGGGGGTGACGTGGCCAATCGACCAAGGGACCGGGCTGTGGCACTAGTTTGTGGAGTGCCGGCAGCATCATCTTCTAAGGGCATATTTGGTCAATTAAAAAATTACAAATTACAAAAAATATTCAAAATTTATCATATATTATTTTTATTTTAAATTTTTGTATTTTTAATATATATATATATATATACATATATTTTTTTTTTTTTGGGTTAATTTTTTTCTAACCAAAACACTCCTGTATGCGCTGCCGACATGGGTTTGTCTGGCTCTACGAAGATCGGCAAAGAAATTGAGAAAGAAAAAGAATGCTACGGTACTTGACCGTATTGAAATAAAATTTTAATAATTTAAAGAGTAATAATAAATGTGTTTTACTTAACTTTTTAAAAATTTTTATAATAAATAAAATTTTTAGAGTGTAAAATTTAAAAATAAAGTAAGTGTAATATTATCTTAATTTAAATTGATATAATGTATATACGATTAGATAAGAGGTTAAATAATTTTTTTAAATAAAATAATAATTAACAATAATGACTTTTGTATAAAAAAAACTATAATATGGACTTACAATTCATATTTTCTTTGTACTAATTTAAAAAATTATTGTTTAATACTTTAAAATTTATCAGAAAGAAAAGACAGGAGAAAAATAAATAATAATTTTGAAAAGAAAGCGGGAGAAAAAACTTTAAAATTATAAAAAGAAAATTTTGAAAAAAAAATCCTGGAATTGAAAATTCTCTTCTGATGAATTCAAGTTGTGAATTTTTAAATACATGAAGCTTTTGCTCTAGATATAATTAAAGTACATTTAAACTATAGTTTTTCATTCAAAAGTTTACTTTTTTAATAACGTTTTCAATTATAAACATATGTCATTGTTCATACGAATATAAAAATATAAGAAAATTAATAAATTAATTTTTAAATTTAATTAAATTTAATTTTTTTAAATATACCCGATCATTTTTTATTTACTTTTACTATAAAACAAACAACATAAATAATTTTAAAGTCACCTTGTTTCCCTCCCAACAAATTCTTTATCCATGCGGAGCCTTGGGTTTACACCTTTGAACTTCGGAAAACGGGGCACTCGATTTTCAAGTCGAAGGGAATTAGGCCATTTATTATTATTATTTTTTTCCTTACGTTAGGGATTATTTGGAACGCAAAAAGTAAATAAATAAATATAAAAAAGTTAATGTAAAAGTTATATGTGGTGAAATTTAATTAAAAAATAAAAAAATTTATAGCTTTTTATAATTTTTGATAAATCTTTTGTATTTTCTAATTCGCTTAACAGTTCCTAAATCAAAATATAAAATTTTAGCATGTAACGAATTTGTGTTAGTATTTTGAGATGAATTGTTAATTATGTGTAGTTTTAATTAAAGATTTGAAATATAAAAATGAAATGAAAAAAAAAAGTAAGAATAGTGTGTATAAATAAATTATAAAAATAAAAAAAATAGATGAAGTGTACTAATTTTAATTACTATAAATTAGTATACACCATGTCACTTTTCCTCTTAAATAAAATTAAACTTCACTCTTCTCCCCCTCTTCATCCAAATCAATAACTTAAGAGATTGTGATGTATTAATAAAAAGGTAATTTACATTTTTGTTTTTGACATAATAAACATAACAATCCTAATAATTTTTTTTTTAATTCTCTTTTTTAGAGAAAGAGATATAGATAGATAAAGAGTATGTTAGTTTAGTACTTAGTCTAAAAAAAATTAAGCAATGAATTTTTAAATTTAAAAAAATATAAAATGATTATTACATTACACCACTTCAATTGTTAAGATACATAATACTTAATACACATAATTATTGTGGTTACGTATAAATGGTAAAAAAAAGTATTAAAATTTGATATAAAAATGGTATATAATAAAATTTAATTGAAATAAAACCTAAATAATTAATAAAAATTAATAAATTTTTATAAACCAAACACTTTTCTAGCGTTGCATCCGTATTTAGCATTTTCTTATTAAAATTCTATTCAATTTTCGTCACATGTTGATTTGTTGTACGCTGCCGCTGCCCAAGACTGATTAGCGTTTGGTGGGCCTGAAAAGACACTTTATCACGAACCGGTGTAGGTGAAAGCTACGGGCTACATAGCATGTAGATTTTTGTCAAAAGTTATATGTTTGGTGGATAGGAATAGGATAGAACGTAATAAGAGTTGGCGATGAATTGGAGATGAAATGTAGGCGTAAGTAGATTGAATTGCTCATTTTACTTCATTTTTTTGTTTGGTTCTAATATAAAAGTAATAAGAATAAAATAAATATTTTAAATTTCATAATTTGATTCCACATGTTGAATTAAAAAAATAAAATATAATATAATAAAAATTATTAATATTAATTTTTTAATTATAAGTTTTTTTTTCGAATCATAAAATTGAGTTAAAAAAATCCATGTAGGAGTAAGACAATCACTTTACAATTTGAATTCTAATTGGGTTAAATTTTATTTACTATTAAAAAACATGTAAATAAATATATTTAAGTCTTTTAGGATACCTAAAATACAAATTTGACTCAAAAATGGTTTAGGGGTAAAATATTCATTTTATAATCTAAATTCAAGTCGAGCTGAGAACGACCCAGGGATTAAATTATCATTGTACATTTTAACTTCAGATTAAGATGAAATTTTATTAGTTATTAATAAATATATGAATAAATATTTTTTAATCTTTTTGAAACCCAAAATATAAATTTGGGCAAAAACATGAATCTAGAGGTAAAATGTTCATTTTACAACTCAAGTTCGGAGTAGATCAAAATCTACTTAATTATTAAGCAATATGAATGAATATTTTTATTAATCTGTCAGAAACTAAAATTACGAATTTAATAAAAAAAAAAGATGAACCTGGATATAAAATAATCATTTTAAAACCCAAGTTTGGATATAGTTCTAATAAGGTTAAGAAGTAAAATAGTCATTTTACAAACTAATGGAGTAATTGAGAGAAATTATTCATTATAAATTAGTTACTCTGTTTTTTATTTATTTTTAATTTCTGAATCAAATCTTAATTGTAATGAAATGACTATTATATTACTTAAATTATAGAATGTCTTTTTTCACTTAACGTAAGAGTAGCTATTATTATGAAATAATATTTTAATTCAAATTTTTATATCAAATATAAAAATAAACTAAAACGTAAATGAATTCTATTATATTTCCACGTACCAAAAATCACATGTTTGTAGTTTTTCAGGTCGGTTGGTAGTTTTCAAGCATTAAATATCATAGGGGAGAGTGACGGCCTAGTGTTGGTTTGACAACAAGTCAAAAATCATTAATTTCTTTAGTTTATATTTTTTTAAAATTTTTCATTAAAATTTACTAAATAAAAAAAAAAATTATTACACACAGATTTATTAATATTAAATTTTTAAAATTTCTAAATTTTTACAAATACAAGAAGGATACATATTAATTTCTGACTAAAAATTAGTAAAGATTTGTAAAACAAAGCCGGCCTAAGTTACCGAGAGTACGTAGCTGTTTTTCCCTTTTTTCCCCCAAGAATTTGTAGGTTAAAATTTTGTGTAAGTTATCTATGGTAAAATCATCAAAGACGGATTTTTTCATTTATAACTGTAACAAGTCATTTTGGCATCTCAAAAAAGTAAAAAAGTGAGTTTAGTTTTAATTTTTTTGATGTTTAGTTGGTACAATCTAAAAGTATAACTATAACCATTTAAACATGGTTTTATTTACTTGCTCGAACAATTCTTATTAAGTTGAAATTTGGGCATTTAGTAGGAAAAAAAATGATAAAAATTAACAAAACAAATTTATTATATTGAAGAAAAATTAGTAAAAATTTATAAAAGGTTAAGAAGTTAAAAGTCGAGAAAATTTTGAAAAATTTAAAGTCCCAAAAAAAAAAAAAACACATGAAAAACGAAAATAAGCAAATATTGTTAAAATTTTGTAAAAAATTGATAAAAATTTGTAACTTTTGAATATCAAATGCTCCATGTATGTGAGTTTGAACTCCAATAGTAAGTACATATTATACCAATCGAGGGTGTATTTTGAACTCTACAAATCTCTATAAATTTCTATAAAATTTAAGTTTTTTACTCACTGCATAAATTATAAAACTGCAATACATTCCTTAAATAAACCTTTTTAGGAGGTGTTTAGTCTAACAAAAAGTAAGATAAATGAGATAATTTATAGATTCGTAATTCATACAATGAGATAAAAAATGAATTATTTTTATAAAATTTTTAGAATTTTTTGATATTTTTTTATGCGTCAAACAAATCGTTAATAAAGTTGATCTACAAGATGAAATTTGCTTAATTTGGAATTTAGACTAATACTATCAAGTCCTGCTGGGTAACGCACATGTATAAAGTATTTTTAAAAATAATTATCCTATGTGAACTATAGTATGGATCGCTTGGAAATCCATGAAATAACAATTTTTAAAAGCAGTTTTATTTTTTTAAGCTTTTATAATGCCTCAAACTTGACTAAAAATTCTTAAATTTTTTTTTTTTTTTAACTTTTTCACTATTATCCAAAAGTTCCTCAAAGAGCTATCAACCTCAACGCCAAGAGTGGCTATCAAAATCAAGATAAAAGATTTCTCAACTTTTTATTATTAAAAATATGAATGTAAATGTAAAATTATATAATAGTTGGGGATCCCTTCCTTGTTACTTAAGTTATAGGAATATTTTTGTATATGGGATATACCTTTTATATTGTGCATATTATTTTTCGTTGATGTAAATTATATTTACTTACAAAAAAAAACTTCTAAATAAATTTCTCTAACTTTTTGTCAATAATCAAAAAATTACTAAAATTTTTTAAAAGTTACTTAAAATTTTTATTTTTTTACCAAACGCTTAAAAAGTTATTAAAAATAAAAATTCTTGAAAATTTTTCGCTACAAATGGGTTCTATATATAGTTTTTATTATAATTTAAATACATTATAATTTTCTTAACTTAGATTAAAAATCATAAATACTGCCCCTGAAGGATTTAAAAAAATAATTTCAGGCTCCTTGAATAAAACCCAAGGAATGGATTGTAAATATTGAAGATCAATTGCTTTAATTTTATTTTTTCAATTAGTTTTACAAATATTTTAATTTTACGGTCACAAGCTCACAACAACCCTTTTTTTTCCTTTTTTTTTTTTTAACTTTAAGTTCACAAAAACTTGAATTCGAATAACTTATTTTTAAATTCAACTCAATATTAATTTTTAAATTTCATGTCTATTTAATTAAACTGATATAATTTAAAAATTATTTTTTTATTTATTTTATAATTTTTTCATAATTGAAAGTAACTAAATAAAGTTGAAATACTCCATTAATAACCTAATAAATGATAACATATTTATCATTTAACATTTGTGTGTTGTATATTTAATTTTATTTTTATATATTCTAATTTTTAAAAAATATTTTAAATTTAATAAAATTCAAATTAAAATATATGGGCAAACTCAAAAGGGTCCCACAAGCTTGTGGATTCCCTGGTTCACCCCAAAAGTAGTTCCTTAAGAAAGAAGAATTATTCTTGACCCGCTAATAAAAAATTTGAATTATAAAAAATGGGAAATCATATTTGAGTTAAAATTTTACATTTAGAATTATTTGCCCCTTCCAACACTGTCAACTAAAAGTTCGATGGTAATTTTGTTGTTCATCATGTTAGCCCTAAAACAAATTCGAGCTTAGATTTAATTTAAAGGATTGCCCATGTAAATCAATTTATTTTTAAATTGAAATATAGTTTTACATAAAAATAATTTAAAAATTATAAGAATACGAAGCTTAGTTATTTAAATAAATATTTTATTTATAAATGTTGATAAAAATTTTAATTCTTTGTGAGGAAATACAAATAAAATATACTAAAATATAGTTTTTAGATTTTTAGACAAATATGTTAAATTCTAAACCTGTATTTGCACCATTTAGATTTATATATATATAGAATTTTATAAATTTCTATGAATATGAATTACGAGACTGTAAGATTTAAATTTTTTATTTACTACATAAAATATGAGATATCAATTTTCATAATTTTATATAAATTTATAATAGTTCAAACACGATTTGGATTCAAATATATTTTTTTTAAACTTAAAAAAAAATAAGAAAAAAGAAAAGAGTCTAGCTTAAAATATCCACCACTACTTTAATTGACGGAAAGCAAAGTTGGACAATGATATTCTTGTGGTCTATATATATGGAATAAAATGTAATCATTATGCTGGGTTGGGAATGAAAAGAAATAAGTTTTTCTTTTTTTCATCTTACATAATTTTTTATCAATATCTAATTTTATTTTTTTATAAGTCTTAGACATTATTTCTATTCAAAAAAAATAATTTAAATAAAAAAATTAAATTTTTTTTTTTACTTACATGTGATTTTTTTTATTTTTCCGTAATTTTTTTTGAATTGTAAAGACATTTTGAAAAACTTTCAAACGAGAAAGTTTCAAGCTTACTAGTGGATGTCACTTTCATTTGAAATCTGACTGAAATTGCTACATGATTTTGCGTACAGTTAATGTACTTGATGGTTTGCATGGATTTTACAACGTGTGTAAACAAGACAAAACATTTGTTACCGACTCCACTGGCAGCAATGATATACTTATTAAAAATCAATAAAAATATATAATTTATTTTTTTATTTTAATCTAAAAAATTTTAAAAATTGGTCAATTTTAGAGTTCTAACAAATAATATATTATCTATATTAATTGATAATTATTACTTTTTTTAAGATAAAGTTACTAAGTAATATGAAAAAAAAAAGATATTTTGTATAAAATATTTGGTACTCTTCTTTTATCCAAAATCATGATTTATTCAATCGATAATCTTTTATGTAATTATATATTTTGTACATTTATTTGAATTTATTTTTCATATATTTTTTACTTGTAAAGCGGGAGTTTTATTTGTTTGGATGATTTTGCTTCAAAGAAGAATTATGGTTAATGTTTAATTTGAACCTAAAAAAATGTAACTTATCAATTAATTTAGATAAATCTTTCTCTTTTAAAAAAAATTATATAATTTATAAAATTTATCAAATTCTTATTATCATATGTCATATTTTTATCAACTTAGTAATGCGTGCTTTAAGACAATCGTTAGTAAGACTCATAAGTTAATAAGTAATGCGGGGAGTGTAATTCATAAGCCCCTTTGTAGGCCAAGCCGAACAAGCCCAAAAGCCAGGCTTGGAATAGGTCCAATGGTCCTTTTTTTGTTTGAATGGCCCGAAGTAAGGGAATTGAGGACCATGCCAGTAGGACCACGTGCACGAGACGTTTTGAGTTACTATTAAGAACCACCCCTGACGAGTCGTCAAAGGTATAAAGGGATGCTGTTTGGCATAGGTTAAATTCATCAAAATTTATAAAACAAGTACAATTTTTTTTTTATTTTCTACCGTCAAATTCTATCACATGTCACTTCCATATTTATTATTTAATTTTATTTTATTTTATTTTATCTAAACACCATCTGAAGGGATTATTAGCCTTCGTAGCACTGCAGATGAGTTCGAAAATTGGAGCTCCACTAGCACGAGGTCTAATTAGGGGAATGACAGAGTCAGTGAAGCGTTTGGGAATCAGTCAACAAATGACCTAAGACGCCTACGTGCGGGGCGTTAATTCGTAATTTACAAATTTAATTTTCATAAAAATATAAAAATCCCATTTTGTTATACAGATTAGTGAATTTACCAAGAAACGAAATTGAAAAGTGATTTAAACATTTTGGTAAAAAAATTGAGGGAGATGAAATATGGAATTGAGAAATGAGATTAATAAATAAAAATTTAAAACATTTTTTTCCCCTAAGAAATTCATAATTTGAAGGTACAGTTGAAGGATAGTTGAAATTAGGGATGTACATGAGTTGGTTCGGTTTGGATTCATACTTAACCCAAGATCGAATCAATCTTTTTTGGTTCTTAAAATTTGAACTCGAAATCAAATCGAAAATATCGCGTTAGTTCGATTCAGATTTTGGTTCATACCAATTTGAATTTGGTTGGGTCCATTTTCAGGTTAGGTCACCTTAGCTTGAGTCGGGTCCATTTTTATTATACTAGCTGTTATCCTTTCTTGAATATTTTCTTTGACAATTAGATAAAAAAATTATTCTCTTCTTATTTTGGTTTCTTCTCTATAAAAACTTAATATCAATTTTTTTACAATTTCTATTACTTTCTAATACTACTCTCCCTTCTAATTTTTCCCTTCATACCAAGATAAGACAGTTTTCAAAGCAGTAGTTGGTGAAGCGACAGAACCATTGAAAGTCGGAAAATATTAGAATTTAGGATGTACACGCACCTCACGTGGGCTGAAGTAAAAATATAGTAGTACTATAATTAGGGCCTGTGTGGCGTAACAAAAAATAGTAAAAAATAATAAAAAATATAATTTAAATTACTTTTTAGAGTTTAGTGTGCCTACCCCAAATCACAAATTTTAAAGAGGAATAGTACCGAATCCGTCTCGACGGTTTGATTGCCATCGGAATGACTGGTTTGAAAATGCTAAAACATGGCCGCTATGCGAAAATGGAAAGAGACCGAAACTACCGTTGTCCACCTATTCTTCTGGAGCAACTGATCTCTTTACCTGCAAGATTTTCAAGTTATATATTCTCCCATCAATCAATACACTATAACAAAAATAGATGAGAAAGAGTTCTTCCACGAAAAGAGTCTCAAGAAGACCCTCTGCACCTCTTGCAAACCGATATTTTTTTCAGCGAAGACCCAACATTGCAGACACTCAATTCGCAGTTCATTTTTTTCGTGCACGAATCAGAAGGTATTTCTTTATTTCTTCTTCTACTTACGTTTTCCATTTAGGTTTTCTTTTATTTGAAACTCGTATTGTTTACGGTGGATCCATGGGTTTGGAGATTTCTCTTTGATTTCCTCGGAATAATTGAAGAAGGGGTTTAGGACTTTCTTATAACTATTTTTGTTGGGCGTGTATGGGAAAACCGAGCCTATTTTGGTTTAATGTTAGATTTTTGTCGCATTGCCTGAATTTCGTTTTCTTTAGATCCCCAATTTCTGGTGCACCGTCAAGACAGCCCGACTCCTTCGTTAAGACGGTTTGTGGCAGTGCTGAATCCGTCGAAACGGTTTTGTTATTTTGTCGAGACGGTTTAGGTAAATGACCAATCCATCAGAACGGAGTTCAAATAGCGTCAGAACGAGTTTTGGCAGTGATCAAACCGTCGGAACGATTTGGTACTTTCCATTGGGATGTTATGTAGAAACGAAAAAAAAAAATTGTAAAGTGGGTGTAATTTTGTAACGCACGACTTCTGTTGACATCTCCAAAAAAAATTTCCCATCCGATTAACGGAATTGTAGTTATGTTATTTTTTTAATAGATACATTATTATTTGTTTTGAAATTTAGAGGGAAAGAAAATATAAAAATATAACAGATAATTTCAAAGGTTTTCAGTAAAAAATTTTGCCCTTATTTGGGTTACTTTGGTTTCGGTTTGAGTTGGATTCAGGTTTGATAATATATTAATTCAGAACAGAACAGAAAAAATCGATTTGTAATTTTTTTAACATAAAATCGAATCGAAAATAAAATAGACTCGAACTAATCCAAATCAAAACGATTGAATTGGTTTGATTTTCGGGTTGCTCGCGTTTTTTGTGCAGCCTAGTTGAAATTAGATGTGTCAACTCGTATTTTTTAAGAAAATAAAGTAAGGGTAAAAAAAAGAACAATGTTTGATATACGTGGCAAACGAATTTGTGATGCGGAAGGTGCACGTAGGCCTGTCAATAGATTATATCTAGGTTTGGACCTTATTTGAATTCAAATCCGATTTGTTGGGTGTAAACATAGTAATTAAATCCATTTGTCTAATTACGACCGGACACCGGAACTTAAAAAAATCAAATATAGATATATTTACACCAAACCTACATGATCAAACAAATTTTATAAAATATAAATATTATGCATATACACATATTAATACATAAATTTTCACATGAAATAATTAATTTTTATTTTAATTGAGAGTCTATTTTCGCTAATTTTATAAATAAGAGTAGAAGGTTTGGGGGCATTAAATAGTAAAACACTTAGAAACTCATATATTATTGAAATTTAATTCATGCATAAGTTGCTCAAATTTAATATATTATAATACTAAATTACGGTTTTGATTCAAACTCAAATCTAAATTGGATATAGGAATTGAATATGCGATGGATCCGAATTTAATTCTAAATTTTTTTTTTAACAGATTCAAATATATATATACTACTATTTGATATAGTAAGGACTCATTTATAAGTTTATATTTATGTTTGATGGAGTAAAATAAAATAAATACAAAAAACAATTCATACAGTTTTACCTTTGGTGGTTACTTTAGTCTCAAGCATTTTAATTATAATAATCAAATTCCTATAATTTTGGTCAAGCATGTAATTTGATTGTTCTGTTAGTTGATCATTATATACAACTATTAGATTTAATCACTCTCATGATTTTTGGGAAGAAGAGCCTTTTTATTTTTTTAATTGATGAGAATGAAAGACATTCCAACCTCCCATTAAAACACAACTAATAAAAGAAAAAAAAAATGCTCGTGTTGAAATCTTAGTTATTCTACTCAATCAAAACTAGCTGAAAATACGCCACTTGGGAATATATGAGTCCTAAAAAGAAAGATTTGTATTCTTGAGAACCAACGTGGTATGTTTTGAAGTTGGTTTTGTAAAAATAAATAAATAAATAACAAAGTAAAAAATAATAATATTAAATTTATTTTAATTTACAGTTAAGTTAAAAAGTAATAATAAATCAAATATTTATTGAAAGATTATTTTTCATTAATTAAACATAAGTCATATATATATAAAATCTTAATCTTAACATAACATAAGACAACCACTTCCATGAATTAAGAATATGTTTGGACCCTCAAATAGAAAAAAAAAAAAAAAAATTTATAAGACTCCATAAAATTTCAATTTTTTTTCAATTATTTACATTTTTTAATCAATTTTAAATTTATAATTTACGGAGTTATATATATATATATATTAACTTCAAAGGGACCTGAATGCAAAGATGTATAATACAATTCAGGAACATCATTTCAGAAGCTAGCTTGGGTTCAGAAAAAGCATCAAGCTTTGAGCGATATGCACACGTAAAAGAAGGATTCCAATTCCAAAACATGATGATTATCATAATGAGCTCTCCCCATCATACATTATCATTAACCCACGAAAAGCTCTCTCTTCCCCGCAACAAAAGAAACAGACGAAATCATTACGCACCTCAACCCCATCCTCACCCTTTTTGCCTTTGGTTTTCACCCATCTAGGGCATGTTTGGTAACCGGTTTTTTTTTTTAAATAAAAAGTTTCGATTTTTTCACCACAAATTATAAAAACTAATTTTTTTTATACGTTTGATAAAATATTGGTATCTGTTTAACTTTAGCATATGGTAAGCCCTTTTTTTTTTTTTTAAATTTGCACCAAAAAAATTTACTAATTTAGTAATAAAATTAACTTTTTGTTTGTTTAGTAAAACATTGATATTTGAAAAAAAAAATTGAGTAAAATTTGAAATTATCAAACACTAAAAGAAAATTAGTATTTTATCAAAAAATTTAAAAAATTAAAATTATGTGATAATGACAATTACATAGTAAAAATATATTTTAATTGATTAATGTTTTTCAAGTGAATCTGTCACAATATTATTTTAGTGTTTTTTTTAATAATACTTACTCTTTTCTTAAAAAAAAAATTTCTCACTATATATTATTTTTTAGTTTTAAAATTAAAATTATTATAAAATAAAAATATAGTGACAAAATTCATAGAATGTAACCATCCTTTGTACATGAATTATATTTTTTACTATTGTATTTACATCTTCTTAATATCGGAAGTATTGAATTTATTTGGACGGTTCAGTTGCAAGGAAGTATGTCAATCAGAAAACGGTGGCATATCACTCATCTTTGAGCAAATTTCATAATTAAGGCCCTCATTTTTATTTATTATTTAGTTGTAATTTTTTAAAGTTAAATAACTTTTAATCGGACAATAAATTGACAGTTAGAACTCCAAAAGTAAATACGTCGACATTTAGGGTCATTTGGTGTAAGAAAATTTATTGAAAAACTCTGAAAAACCTCTGAAATTTTATGTTATATTTTTACATTTTCTTTCTTTCCCAAATTTCAAAAAAAAAAGTGAAACATTTTTTCAAAAAAAAAAAAATAACATAACTAGAATTCCGTTAATCGAATAGACAAAACTTTTTTGGAATGTCAACACGAACTCCTAAACTATCAAATGACACCCACTTTGTCTATTTTATATGTTTTTTTTGTATACTGTCCCGACAGTTTCCTCACTGCTCAATTCTGTCCAAACGGCTGATGCAAAAGTCAAAAAATTCTAACCAAAACCGTTCCGGTGACTTCTCTTTTTAAAAAATTAACACAAAAATCAAAAAGCATCTCTGAAAAAATGTGGTTTGGTGACTACGCACCAAACACCAAAAAAATTTTCAAAACACATTTTTTACTCTTTTTATTCTTTTTTATCGTACCAAACGGAACTTAACCAGCGAAAGCAGGGTTGTTAACATTTATCATTTGGAAGTATAAGCTCTCATTACTCACTTCACAGGTTATCGGGCTTTCTTTTCTTTTACTTTTCTCATATTAACTTTACTTCAGCAGAAAAGTATTTCCTTAATTTTAGTGAGTTAAAATTCTAGAAATTAGCGTGTCCAAAAGGTGTTTTGTCAAAAAATAAATATCATAATAAATTGAGGTGTTCGATAATTTTAAAATAAATTTTTAATTTATTTGTAAAAAATAAAAAAAATAAAGATGGAATTAGACCAACACATTCAAATTAGGATTGAAGTTAAAAAAAGATTGGTACAACTTATCAAGTTTGATACAAAATCTGTAGAAGTAAATTCATATTCACTGCTTATAATCATTTCTTGTCCATAAATTTAAAATAAAATAAGAATTAAATTAAAAAGAAAAGATATAACAAAAAATAATGTGATTAAAGTGAGATTACAAAAAATCGGGGGACAGTTTAGACATTTCGGAGGAGAGACATCAACCACCTACTTCCGTAGTTCCAGCAAAAGCGCCGTAAGCGTCATCGGACAATTACGAAGTGTTTTTTTTTTTTTCAATCAAATGATGATATTCTTTTAACCGCTTAAGAAAAAATTATGAGTAAAAAAATTATTTAAATTTTAAATAAATTTAATAAAAATTATATTTAAATATTGCATACTTTTATACTAAACGTGGTCTTGAACTCTAACTATGGTAAATTTCTTACTTCTTGTTGTACAAAAACAGGACCTACTCTCACGTAAACGAACGAAATAATACACTCAAATTTAAGTGGTGTTTGACAGATAACAAATATAAAAAAAATTAATTTTTATTATTTTTTCTAATTTTCCTCAATAAAACTGTTTTAAATATCATTTTTACACTAACTTTTTTTTATTTTATTTTTATAAAAAATAGTTATCTAAACACCATTCTTATGCTTATTTTTATCAATTTTAGACAAGTATTGAGTTTCATTACAAGAAACTCTTCTAAGTAGAGTATTTTAAAAACGTTTGTTTAAATACTAAGATGAAATTTGATTTGTTTTTTTATTTTCTGTTTCCGTTTTATATGTTAAAAATCTTAAAATAAGGATACGAAAAATGTTCTGTTTTTCTTATGTTGAGATTTTTCTTATTTTGGATTGAAAATACTTAAAATGACTTTTTTGTTATTTTTCATTCTATGTATAAACTCATTTTCTATTTTCTAAAATAAATTTTGAAAACACAAATGACCAAATACATTTGAACTGTCTTCTTTGTTTTTAGAAATGTAAAATGAAAAATGAAATAAAAACAGAAAATAGAAAATAAAAATAAAAACAAAAAACAAAAAACAAAAAAACAAACCAAATCAAATCTAATTTTTCACTCAAATCAAAGTTATCATCTCCAATAACATGTGTGTTTGAAATTGAATAAATTATTATAAATTTAAAAAAATTATAATTATAATTTAAATTTGATAGAGAATAAAATAGCTCCAAACGCATCAAATGTTTTCCGGTAGTTAATTTTAGGCTCTTAAAGAAATAAAGTGAATTAATAATCCGACAATCATGCCGCCTGACACCTGTGTGGACAAAAGAGTCGTACCTGGAGAGATGCATTATCAGCCGTTTGATTATTTCCAAGCCTTAATAATAATAATAATAAAATAATTATTTGATTTAACTTACCAATTGAGAAAAAGTTCACACGTGCAAGCCTCCTCCGAGACGCAAGAGATGCTCGGCCTCAGTGTGCTTTTTTACCACATTGCCCTTGCATTTAATTTGCAAGTAACGACCCATGGTAATTTCAAACCAGCACTCCGTCAAGAAGTGTGGGGCCCCCGTAAAAGAGATCCAATGACCAAAATTGAGCAGTCTTTGTAGAAGGGCATCTAACGTGAACTTTTCGCAAAAGCTTCACTTTTCTAGTTCAAAATTTGAAGTTTTGATTTTAATGCTTTAAAGAGTGTTAATCAAAATTGCAATTCACGTTCAAAACAATCCAAACTCAAAATATCAAAAATCTGCACAATGACTTCGTATTGTAACCATCACCTTTTGCTTAAAAGTAAAATGGTTAGAGTCTCCCCAAATGTTTATGTAAAAAAGATAATGTATGACCTTCTTTAATTTAAATTAAATTATAAAGTTGATGGAATTTGTTAAATTTGATTAGATTTGTATCTCACATGCTTATTCAAATGCTGTGTGTAAAAGACTTGTTGAGAGAGAAAAAAATATAGACAAATTTATTTATGCATGAATGGTATATTTTATTTGAAGGGACGTTTAGAGTTATTAAAAATATTTAAAAACAATTAAAAATTGGTATCGAAGTGATATAAAAATAACACATGACGAAATTTGATTGAAAAAAGTTAAAAACTTTTGAAATCTTTTTGAAAATATTACAGACTCCAGATTCTCCATAATGAATAAAAATATACAGTTAACTATCAATTTTTATGAAAAACTTTTTTCTCCAACCAATTTTGACTTTTTAGGCACAAATTCGATCAAATTTAATAGTTTTTATTAATTTTACACATTGTTCTAAATTACGATAAAGTTATCTTTTGATTTTTAAATTAAGGGAGATAATATGATTTTTTTATCAAACCCATAAACAGGTAAAACATAATTATTCCAAAATAAAAAGTTTCCTTTTTTAGATATGATTAAAAAAAGTGCAACTTATTCGATAAAAGACCTAAAAGATACTTAAAAAAAATAAAATTTTAACAAAAAAAAATACCAAAAAAACAAGAAACAATAAAACTCATTTTGAGTTTACCAAGAGAGATATGAAATAATTGGGAAGATATTAATAATTGGTGAAATTTTGAAAGAGTTATAAATTATAACTGTAAAAAGGTTGACATGTAAAATTGTTCTAATCAAGAAGTGAGTAACTCACTTCTTTCTCTTCGACACAAATCGTTCTACAATTAATTTTTTATTTTATTTTTGAACTAATCATTCTACAATTCGTTATAACTTTGGAATGATTTTTTTTAGTATAAAAATAAGAAAAGGGGAACGAAAATCACTTAATTTTATTAAAAAAAAAAAAACTATCCTTGTTAAATACAGAATAATGCTTCCTGAGCTAAGTGTGCAATTAAAATTACTAACACTTTATCTGTAACTACTTTTTTTTTTAAAATATATATAACTTTATTACTTCTAGTAGTTGTTCTACCTTAAAGTACTTAAAAATGAACTACACCTTTTTTATATTTGACCATCCTTTTTAACCTCACTGACTAGTACAAGAATTTTGACCTTAAAAATAAATAAAATAAAACTCATGCAATCGGAGAAGAAATATAGTGATTTGGTCGTACTAAAATTTTGTGAAATATTTTTAAATTATATTCATAATATGATATTATTTTAAAAGTAATGTCATTTATTATAACAAAAATATATATATGATAATAATACTTACACTCGTTTTCCTATTTCAAGACCTGTTTGGTGTTAAAAAGATATCAAAAAATTCTGAAACTCACTAAAAATAATTTATTTTTTATTTAACTGTACGTATTATAAATCTTATATTTTATCTTGTTTTGTTTTATTTTTTATGACAACAAATACCCTCTTAATTAGCTAAACCATAATGGTTAATAGAAAAAAAAAAAAGAAACTCGTTATTCAAGAGGGAAAAAGGAGGGGCATTTTCCGTTGTTAGGAACTTGGGAAGAAGTTTCCGTTCCAGCTAACAACAAACCGTAATTTGCAATTCACAGTACAATGTTGACAACCACAGCTACAAAAACAAACGCAGAATACGATTTATCATTTAATTCAGGGGCATGTTCGGAAATATACACCCCCAACTGATTAGGAGGGGCGAAAGGTTTCGTACGGCTCAATGCCGCTTATTTATCGTGTAAACCAGGTGACGTGGTAAACGGGGAGTGGGTAACGAGCAAGAGAGAGAAAGTGTATAGAGTAGAGAGAGAGAGAGAGAGAGCGGCGGAGAGAGAAAGAGAGAGGGTAGGGGCAGTGAGGAGAAGAAGGCCTCAGAGTTGGGGCATGGAAGAGCTGGCCATGCTGCAGCAGCTCATCGGTCAAGTTCAAGAGCTCTTAGAACTCCACGGCTCTCCTCCCAACCACTATCTTCATCTTCAACCTCACACCCAACTTCTTCAACCACCGCCGCTGCCGCCGCCACGCAACCACCAGCACCACAGGTCTGTCTCCCCCCCCTTCCCCCCTCTATACATATATATATATATTATTTGTTCGTGGATCTGTCTAATTTTTTTTTTTGCTTCAAAAATGAGGGATTTTTGCTTTTAAGGAACGTTTGTCGGTAGTGTCTTCAATTGGGCAGTTAGGTTTTCTAGTTCAATCGGTTGTTTATTTGTCTTCGTTTCTGTTGCTCTTGTGGCCACTCGTAGGGAATTTTATGTTGGACTTTTTGTTTTGTTTTTTTGCTCGGTCGTGAAAGTGGTTGGGGCATTTGCCATTAGTAGGGCAGATATTTTCCTTTGATTACTCGAGCCTAATTGGGCAAAACTCTCTCGGTAGCTCGTTTTTCAAGAGTTTATGTATGTTTGTATATCTATCTGTACAACGTTGTTCTGATGCTTGGTGGGTGATTTTCTGGTTTGTCTATTTCTATCTTCTGCCTCGCAGATTGCTTGTTATGTGTAGTTCTGGAACTAGTTTATCAGTTTCTCAATCTATTTGGTGAGTTTTGGAACCCATTTAATCCTCGTCAGAGGCCTTTCTTCTTATTCATAAATTTATTTTGGTGGTATGTTTCCTCTAAATTTTGTTGCTGGTAATCTGCTCCATAGGTTGTGTAATTGTGTTTTTTGTTTCTTAGCAACTTTTTGTGTTATGGAAGCAACTATTCAAAATGTGATGGTTGTTTGTCTTTAATTTGAAGCACACTTCTGCTTGAATTTTGTGCTTGTCAACCTTCCATACTGACCTGTAATCTTACTTTGTACACTTATTGTTTTAAATGTGCTCCTCAACAGCTTTCCTTTCCGCAACTATGACCCTTAAAAGGAAAAAAGAAAAAAATCTTAAATTCCAAGAACAGTTGACAATGAAAAAGATGGGTCTCATTTGGGCTGTTTCATCATGCATAGCTTTTTTTTTTTCCCCCTTTTTCTTTTTCTTTTTTTTTTTTTTAATTCTAATTTTTTTTTAGTTTCCTTTAAAAATGAAACACACTTCTTTATGGTATAGTGCAATCCAATTCTCTCTTGTGATATAGCTTCATAAGCATAATTTTCCATATATGCTCTCATACGGTCTATTTTGGTTAAAGCTAATGAAGCTTTGGCATTTTGTTTGATATCCTCATACACCCTCTGGCTTAGTAGCTTTACTGACATCGTTACGCATGTTCCATTACAACTGCTTACATTTTTGTTGTGGAAGTAAGTAGATGAAATTGTAACACTCTTTGTAGATCTAGTGGTAGTTTGGAAAGTTGATTTTCATAGGGATAATTATTTAGTGGCTAATCTCTATATTGCCTATTTGTGTAGCGGAGAAACATAGTACAACTCACTGTCTTTGTCATTATCATAGTCCTATAGAAACTGCTTCCTTCCGTCTCCGCAGGACCTGATTTATGAAATATTAATGTTTTGCATTTTATTCCAGCTCATCTATCTCTTGGCACAGAAGGGAAACGGGGCAGGGTTTTATTTTGACCATTCTTTGTCAATTCACTGTCTTTGCTATCATCATAGGCCTATAGAAACTGTTTCCTGCTTTGCAGAATCCAGTTTACAAAATACCAAAATATCCCTTTTATCTTTTTCTAGTTTGCGTGCATCTTGGCACAAGCAGTGCTGTGCATGTATCATGATTTTTCATCGTACATGATGGTATGTGCCTGCGTAATGATTGTGCACGCTGAGCCTCTGTTTTTTTCTTTTGATAAGTTTGTGCACGTTGAGCTTGTTCGGGCTTATAACGGTGGAAAAAGGAAAAAGAAATGTTGAGCCTGTAGAATTGCCCCTTGTTTTGACTATGCCAAAAATCAGCCCCAGTGGCCCAATGGTCTTCTGATTTGAACAGTTTTTAACTCATTAAACTCTGTTTGTTGTTGGGTAATTTACTGATATGCTCTTTCCTTGATTGGTCTGGTCTGTTCTGATCTTGATTTCTTTCATAATTCGTTTCATGCTCATGATCTTTGAACCTTTAAATTTGGAAAATTTCAACTAGATAGTTTCCCTCTCCATTTCATGAATTATAACTTATGTCACACCTACTGAATATTGCAGTTTTATTATTTACAATGATTTCAATGTAGTGCTTGCAAAAAGCAATTATTTCTTTTTTATATTAGCACACCTTACTAGAAATTATGAAATCTGAGATGATATTGTAGGTTTAACATATATGAGGCTTACAGCAGGGACATGTAATGTCTTGATCAATTGATTAAATTTAGTTCTTTAATATTTTTAATAGTTAGATTTGATTCGCTTGTTTAGTATGAGTGGACTATGGTTTCTGGATTCAGTTTTTGGGGATAGGGTTAGCATGAAAACTCCCAAGAAGCTATCCACATATGTGCCTTTGTACGTGGTGACCCCCTTGCAAGCAAATATTATTTTCTAAAATATTAATATGTGATACTTAGAAAATGCAAACTAAGAGATGTCCATACAATCCAAGATTAGTCACTGAATCATTCACTTGCCCTCAGTCCAATTGTATCAATTCAACCCCGAAGGCCTATGGCTCCTTGGATGTTGGAAGAATAAAATTGGCATGATGAATCTTGGGCATTGGTTTTCTTTGGCTTCTAGTGGACTGATAGTGACGCATCCTTGTGATTCTTCATGCATTTAGACAGGCTTGCATTTGATTGGCCTCATTCTTTTCAATTTCTACTATTGTTGCCATTGTTCTCAACTCTGGACAGGTGAAAATTTTAGTTTTCTTCTCATCAAATGACGGTTTGATGTTTATTTTACTTAGTTTTCAGGTGAGAGACTAAAGTTTGTGTTCTGTTGTAGCCTTGTACCTGAAGTGTCATTAGAAATCCGATATATGGTTTTATCAGTGCATATTAGTTTCCTGGGTTTTGTGTGTTTGGAATTTATTGCAAATTTGGCTCAACCAACACTTGGTACCAAGCAAAATCGGTAATGCTCAACCAACACTTGGTACCAAGTAAAATCAGTAATAAAACTATTATTGCCATAACACATCCATATCCGTTAACCGTAAAAATGGTAGTGGTAACTTCATTGCCCCATTCTGTTGAAGCTACTTAAGTTACATTCGTAACATTTCCTTGTGCTCTAACTGCTGCATGCTTTTTCATATTCCAAAAAAAAAAAAGGAATCTGAAAAGCATATGCAACAAACCATCCTACGGGCCTGTGAACTAGATCTAAAATGCCTGATGCTGAGAAATCAATAATTACAGGGTTTGCTGATGTAGTTTTAGATTGATTGGGCAAGGTTTGACTATTGTACTGATTTCTACAATGCTAGTTAGTGCAAATTGGTACTGTACAGCACTCTTTTAATTGGTCTCTCCTGGATATTTTTCAATATCAGACCCTTTTTTGCATATGCTCAGGATTTTGTAGTCCGTTGTTAAGAGGTTACTTTGCTCCATGTATCTTCGTTTCGGAGAAACCTGAACATCATGTTTCATTTTGTACAGATGGTGCTTCTTCAATATTGATAACAACTCTGCAGAAGACAGTTGTTACAGTTTCATAGTGAAAGCAGAAAAACCTGGAACTTTCAAGATGATGGAACCTACCAAGCCTCCACCTACCAAGAAATCTCGAAAAGAGAGGAATCGGGGAATATTGCCTGATTATACCAGTCCTACAGAAGTTATGGAACATCAGATCTGGAAAGAATTCCCAGAAGACCTTTTCGAAGCTGTCATTGCAAGACTTCCCATTGCTACTTTCTTTCGATTCCGCTCAGTTTGTAAGAAGTGGAATACCTTGCTGACCTCTCATAGTTTCTCCAAACAATGTGCACAAGTCCCACAAGGCCAACCTTGGTTTTACACCATCACCCATGAAAATGTGAACACCGGAGCCATGTATGATCCTTCCTCGAAAAAATGGCACCACCCTACCGTCCCTGCTTTGCCAACTAAGTTAATCGTCTTGCCAGTGGCTTCAGCTGGCGGTCTTGTCTGCTTTCTTGATATTGGCCATAGAAGCTTCTACGTTTGCAACCCTCTTTCTCGATCCTTCAGGGAGTTGCCATCTAGATCAGTTAAGGTTTGGTCCCGAGTTGCTGTGGGGATGACTCTCAATGGCGAATCAACCAATGGGGGCTATAAGATCCTTTGGGTGGGTTGCGATGGGGAGTACGAAGTTTATGACTCCATAAAGAGCTGTTGGTTCCGCCCGGGAAGCATGCCCTCTGCTATTAAGCTACCGTTGTCTCTGAACTTCAAGTCACAGGCAGTTTCAATTAGCAGCACACTTTACTTCATGCGTTCGGACCCTGATGGGATAGTGTCCTACGACATGGTTACTGGGGTTTGGAAGCAGTATGTGATCCCGGCTCCCTTGCATCTGAGCGATCATACGCTCGCAGAATGTGGGGGCCGGATCCTACTCGTGGGGTTGCTGACAAAGAATGCTGCCACATGTGTGTGCATATGGGAGCTGCAGAGGATGACTCTCTTGTGGAAGGAGGTTGACAGAATGCCAAACATATGGTGCTTGGAGTTTTATGGGAAGCACGTTAGGATGACTTGCTTGGGTAACAAAGGTTTACTCATGTTGTCATTGAGATCTAGACAAATGAACCGGCTTGTTACCTATGATATATCAAGTAGGGAATGGCTGAAAGTCCCTGGGTGCATGCTGCCGCGTGGGAGGAAGCGCCAGTGGATTGCTTGCGGCACTGCATTTCACCCCTGCCTAACTGCTTCAGCTTGATTTCGAGAATTTGCTTTATTTTATTTATTATTATTATTATTTTTTTATTCGGGTGGGGGTTGGGGGGGGGGAATTGTCTCCTATTTAGTGTAGTATTGTACTTGATTGGGTTCCAAGTTTAGCCAATCAGTACTCTGAAGCGTAATTTTCTTTATCATAATGAAGTAAATGATCCGAGGACAA
This sequence comes from Sideroxylon spinosum, assembly GCA_003260245.2. Lineage (NCBI taxonomy): Eukaryota > Viridiplantae > Streptophyta > Magnoliopsida > Ericales > Sapotaceae > Sideroxylon > Sideroxylon spinosum. Next base: position 10,904,142 of record QLOD02000001.1, on the reverse strand, counting down.
GATGATAATTGTTCTTGTATACTGATGAAGCAATAGCTGTGTTCAGAAATTTCTTTCCAAAATCAAGAGCCAAACCGTTGTTTGGCAAACTGCATTTTGCTTACTTTTAGATGGTTTTTTTTTTTTGGCCAGTTATTGGAAAAATACTACAATTCATCAAATGGATGTCGATCTTAGCTTGCTGATAAATTTGTTCAGCTAAAAAGTAAATGCATTCTGCACTGGTAAAGGCACGGGCGAAAAGCAAACTCTGTACTACTCTCTCTCGTCCAGAAACTCCAGGATGTTCAAATAGAACCATTTTCTCCACCAATCGCACTCCCGCTTCTTGCACTTCATCAATAGCGTGGACATTTTAGCGGATTGGAGACTTCCTAGGCAGATGGATGTGCATCAGTTTCAATCGCCTGTAGAATGGCAATGCATGCGATTTGTCCTACCTTTATTCATATGAGAGAATATTTCATGTCTTACCCCTTTCTATTAGAAATACTTATTTGTAGTGTGATTGAACTTTTCCAATCAATTAAGTGTGGTATAAAAGCCAAGAAGAATACAACCACTATAAAAATTATGCATTAATTCCACCAGTTACAAGATGACAGAACAGGAAAGGCAATTCACAATTAAAATCTCCCAACTCCTCCTGACTATTATGAATGCGTTTGGAGCAACAAAAAATAATAAAAATAGTAAAAAATGTGATTTGAGTCATTTTTTGACGTTTGATACGCCTAATCCAAATCACAAATTTTGGAGAGAAACAATGCCAAATCCATCCCGATGGTTTTATTGTTCGTCGAGACGATTGGTCTGAAGATTTTTCTAAGATATGATTGAATCCGTCGAAATAATTTTGAAGTTCTGTCTGGACAGTTTTCGACAGTAACCAAACCGTCGAAACGATTTGATACTTTCTGTCGGAATGGTATGTAGAATCTAAAAAAAAAATAAACAAAATAAGTGCCATTTTGTAGTGTACAATTTCTTGTTGACATCCCTAAAAAAATTTTTCCCATTCGATTAACGAAATTATAATTATGTTAATTTTTTTAGTAGATACCTCACTTTTTTTTTTAAATTTAGAGGAAAAGAAAATGTAAAAGTATAATAGAAAATTTCAGAGATTTTAAGAGTTTTTTAGTAAAATCTTTTGCTCCAAACGTACCCTATATCAATGAAACTTCAACTTTCACATTTTTTATATCATGACTTTATTCCTCTATTTAAAATTTTTTAACAATCCTCACCTTATAAATCGATTTTACAATTGAGTTAGAACCATAGTTTCTCCTCACACATTAAACTACGAGGTTTAACCATAATCATTTTTCAATAAAAATCCATTCATTCATATCATAATTCTCATGAGTGATACCATTAAATCCATTTTCACTAGTTTTAAAAGAGGTTGCCCTGTACCCTAGGGTCATATGTAAATAATCAGGTGGTTTAAACTTCAGAAATGTGCAGCTTGACGGCATCTAACGATCGTAAATATTACCAACCCATGTGCAAGTGTGGCAATACAATCAAATGAGCAAGCAAATGACCGAGAAGAGATATTACGAATGTGGATGTTTATTCATATTCAAACTTTCCCATCAACGAATGCTAGATTTGTAAATAAAAGTTTTAACTCTCAATTTTATGCCAAAACAAAAAAAAAAAAAAAAGAGGGGATAAAACATAGTAACAGGTAGCAATTTTCAACAGTATGGCAAGATTTGCTTAAGCCATGCCTCCGCTTGTAGCCGTCCGGATTATCTGAAACAGAGCTGACAAAGGAAGAAGAAGGAAGAAAAAATAAAAAGGCTATCAGTTCCTCATCAAAACAAATGTGTATTGTTTATTTTTTTAACGCAAGAAACACAAGTTAAACAAGGGAGGATGGGATTTTGTTTCTCCCCATTCAGGAAATGAGCTCGGGGCATCAAGCGCTCAGCCAATTGAGCTACCTGATGTGCTCAATTAAATAAATAATTAAGGTACAAGATTTAATGGAAAAGCATTCCAACAATGGAGAAGCTTTAGAATTTGTTGGCACGTGGGTTTGCAGAACTAACGGACGGTTAAATTAGAAGGAAAAATTCTCCTTCAATCCTTAATGTCCATTTGTGAGTTCAAGAGGGTTCGCAAGACCATTAGCACCTTCATGTCAAACAAAGCCTTAAAGAAAACCATGTTATGATTACACTTGAGTAACATAACTAGTTCTAGTTCAAATTGAATATTACAATCCCATAGGCATACCTAATATGGATTGGAACGTGTCCCACATCGATAGTATAGGATAACGTTTCCCCTTCCTAACAATTAGTTTTTAGAGATGAGTTCTCCTAAGATATGCAACAAATAGTTAAGCATACACTATATTTTCCATTTGTTGCGTTCGTAGGAATTGATGCTGGCATTGCAATGTTCAACCAGGACTACAGTGCAAAACCTACCTCCTTGAGTACAAGAGTCTAGGAAGTATGATGTAATGTTATAATCCCATGGTCATATGTAATATGGGTTGCTTGAGACTATAGTGTAAAGCTTACTTGTATGGGGGCAATGCTTCAGGATGTGGTAGAATGTTAAGATCCCATGGGCATATGTAATACGAATTGCATGTTTCTCATATCAGTAATATGGCGTGTTGGTATTGTAATTTTTATACGTTGAGTTCCCTTTCCTTAATAGATAGCTTCTAGGGGTAAAGTCCCCTAAAATATAACATAGAACTAGTAACAAGTATCGAAGGTTCAGCGTGTGTTAACTGGTACTGAATGGATTCCCTATGAAGAAAGAACTGGTCCAAGAGTGGAAATTTAACATTGTAGAACAAAACAGCAACTGTCATAAAACATGTTAAGGAGGATTAATAAACACTGATGTTGGAAAGCATGCGTAAAGAATGCAAAATTGCAAATATGCATACAATTTATGGTGAGTCTTACATGATCCGACGACGACAAATATGAAAAATCCGAGGAGGATAGGGCCAACAGGATAGTTATTTCCCTTCTTTGTAGTTTCAGGCACAGCGCCTCTCTTGGTGACGTTCTTCTCAAACCTCTCCACCTTCCTATCGGCAAGACGCCTTGATGTTGTCTGCAAAACAGAATTTATAGCAACGTCATCGAAAAAGGGAGCACTCAAATTTTGAAAAGCAAAGATAATTTTGTTTACAAGCTCAGCAAAAACACATATAGAGCAACCAATCGGCAAATGGGTGGATATAACTTTTTTTTTTTTTTTAAGGAACCACTTCAATCATCAAGGAGGAGAGAAAAAATGTGTTGAATTTCTTTTATAATTTTTGTTTCATTTTCTCTGCAAACTCAGCAACCAAACAAGGAGCAAATAAAATTGGATTCTCCTATTTTCTACTTCTCTTCTCCCCGAACCAAACATACTTTAAAAAAACCTTGTTGTGGATCTCCAATACTCGCCTTTGTTTCCTTTGGTTCAGAAACATACCTCTCTAAACCAACTTAAATTTAAAAGTGATGCTATTTTGTACAATAATTTACTCAAAAACATTGACAGAAGGATGTGTTAACAGCAATTTTGCAATTAGAGTTAATCTTAGGTGCTCTCATCTGAAGTGATAAGAAGTCTCCATCCACCTCATCAGGACAATTTTTTCTGAGAAATCTTCATGGAAGAATATCATATTCCTAATTTCAATTGCTGAAAAACAGTGATATTAACTGCGAGTGATAAGCCACCAAGGACTGAAGAAGAAGATGACAACATTAGAACAATAAGTAGCGAACCAATGAATTTCCACATCAAGTTACACTGATTAAAAAAAAAAAAGCCCACTTCCCACATCCATCCACACAAATCAAAGTACCCTAAGAAGTCAACTCCAGAAGAATATATATATATATATATATATGAACCAACTTGGTAGGATCGTGATTCAAGGCACAATATAATACACTGATTAATGTGCAAATATATATATTTTTTTGTGGGTCCTGTGGAAGATTGGATCATTGGTTCTACCATAATCCCATTCTGCAATTCCTACCATAAACACATTCATTATCGATTACATAAGGGACGCTTAGAATTGTGTTTGAAAAAAATCTTTGAAGAACTTACAGAGAAAAGGGTAGCTCAATCATAGCTATTTTCAATATCGCTTTATGCTCAAATCTACAAATCACATGTTCTGAGTATTGATATAGATGATGGATCAACACATTACATCTTATATCAACTGAACTTTCCTGGAAAAATGAAAAGCAAACACAAGCAAATTACCATTTTATGAGGAGGTCAGCTGGGGCCGGAAACAACTGAAGCAAGGTGGCGCCGGAGAACTTTCGGGCGATTCGCTCGCACTCTTCACAATTTACGGAGAAGCAAAAGGAAACCAATGCTCTCTCCTGTTTCTCTCCCCCTGCTACCGCACCTTCCAATCGACGTCCCAAAAACTACGGGTGCCAATATATATACACACAGGCGTATTCATGTGTATCCGCGTTCATATAGCTGAGACGTCACGGGCTCGATCGTGATTGGTGGCAGCGCCAAGATGTACACGTGTCACATAATTATTGGCTAGTCAGGTACACGTATCATTGCCCGATGAGTCAGGGAAGGAAAGGGCAATGGTCTCCCGTATCTGGCCAAACAACAAAGACAGCGTCCACAGACTTCCAAACTTTTTCAAGATACGAAAATTGGATAAGGTCAAATCACCCATGATAATAAATAAATAAACAAATAAACAAATAAAATTAATAAAATAATAAGAGAAATACAATGACGTGGATGTACTCATAAAGTGAAGTTTTGAATATAAAAATATTTTAAAATTGTATAATATTGTATAAATTTATAAAAATTAATAATAAATAAAAAATTAAATATTACAGTTTTGTAATTTATATTTATTAATATTTATAAAATTATATATATATATATATATATATATATATTATTTTATTCCAAACAATCTTATAATCTCCTTAGATACTTTTTGGATTAAAAATTTTAATAGAATCGTATTTCCTAATAATTATAGATTATATCAAATTTTAAGCTATGAAAATTAGAAAAGTGTCAAAACGTTGTAAGCTACGAAAATTAGAAAGGTCAAAACTCGCATAATTAGAAAAATAAAATTATTTAACAATGATTTTAATATATCGGCTTGTCTATCCCGTCACCGAGCAGATTTGAATACTGATTTAAATTTACTTGAAATTAAGGAATACAAGCAATTAATGGTTCTTTTAATGGCCTTGCCCGAGGATTGGGGCCTCCCACGAACCTTTTCTTCCCCAACAGCTGACGCGTGATTTGGTTTGAATCAAAGACTAGACTTTTATTTTGGAGTTCTTACATTTATTTTGGGGTAAATATCAGTTTTTTTTTTTTTTCTTTCTCGACTTCAATTTGATCAAAACTCTTTTAAATAAATTAGAAAATAGAGGTCAAAACTTGAGAAAGGGTAAATATACATCTTTTTTTTTTTTTTTTTCCTCTTTTTTAACTCAACGTCAAGACAATTAAAACTAAATATATAAATATTATTTTTTTATTTAATTTCAATTCAACAACAAAGCTCATCTTAAAATAAACTTAAAATATTATTAAATTAATTTAATTAAAAGCTCGTTATCAAACCAGATTGCTGATTTACGCAATTAATAGAATTTAACTCTAGATCAGGAGTATAGTTTGATTCTGAATTAATGAGTTGACGACAATATGAACTAATTCTGGACCCAGCCACATGTAAGTCCCAATTCCATATAAAGTGAGGGTCTCTTCCCACGTGCGTGCATAAAATTAAATTCAATACATCCATCTCACATCAATTATAGAAAAACATTATTTTCTTCTCATAGCTATCTATGACAAAATTTGATTGAAAATAGTCGATAAAAGTTAATAAAAATTATATTTTATTGAAGTTTTCATTTGAAATCCAAACACCCCTAAGGAGGATAAAATGATCCGAAGCGGGGATGATGGTGCCATAGTGGGAACTTCGGTTGCAGATGAGCAAGATCCAACTAACACGTTTTGTCTACCAAGTCAGAAGGTGTATTGGGGTGCCCTACCTTATCTTGCCATAATAAAAAATAAATATTAATCCCATAGAGTTGACCCGTATACGCGCATTGAATTAACAAGGACAAAAATAATGATAATAATAAACAGATTAGTGATAATTAATATGAACATATGCATTTTAATGTTGATCCAACGAATTAATTCTTTTTCATTTTTCATTTAAAATTTCCACACGAACTGTTTCTGCAGTGCCAAACTGATTATCAGATCATAAGATGTGTCGCATTTCAAGTGAAACGGGCCTTGTTACCTGCGAAATTCAAGGGTCATCGCTACATAATCAACATACAAGCTACTGCTAAAGAACTAACCTAAGCCCAACTGCTGATATAATATATATATATATACGTACATGATGGATCAGATCTGAGTATACATCTGTAGAGAACCTTAGGTGTCACTTGATTTGTTTTTCTATTTTTTTTATTTTGTGTTTTGAATTTATTTTTTATTTTGTACTTTTGAAAGCAAAGAAAACAGCTCAAAAATATTTCTCGATTTATGTTTTCAAAATTTGTTTTAAAAAACAGAAAATAAATTTACACATGAAATGAAAAATAACAAAAAGTTATTTTGAGCATTTTTAATCCAAAATAAATAAAACAAAACATTTTCTGTTTCTTTATTTTGAGATTTTTAAAACATAAAACAGAAAATAAAAAATTAAAAACAGAAAAATAAACCAAATTTCACCTAAATTTTACAAGTAATAATAACCAAGGAGTTTAGGTGTAAAGGAGCTTCACTGCACTTGTGAAGGAAGTACCAAGTACACAGACAATAGAACCTCTGAAACTAGCAGATCAGGACTTCCAAAACTATGTAGAAAGAGCAAAAGTTCGTCTAGTCCGCGCTACACTACTTTTGAGGTTGGCTTTTTTAATGCTAACACAGCAGCAAGCCAAGCTGATGGAATAGAAATATTTTAAACTTCACAAAAACAATAACGCTTACAATCCTGAGTGGTTTTAGGACATGATATTCATTGAACTCCCTACTTTACAGCCAATAAAACCAATATATTAGCTAGGTGCCAAGCACTCTTCCTAAGCTTAAGCTATATTAATCAACAAATTTGGTAAAGGGTGTTAATGGACATCGTGCATGCCAGGTACAAAGCAGAAATAAGAGGTAAACCAGGCCTAGAGTTCAGTGGAAGAGAGTGCAGGATCAACAAACAATATGTGATGAAGTAGGGTAAGTGGTTTACAACTTATTAGGTCTGGATATTTAACGTCAGATTCCAAGCATTGTGTATATGAGCAAGGGAGGGAATGTCCTTGGAGCTCAGTTTTTAAGCCAGGCTATTAAAGAGAAGATAGTTCATTCATATAACAGGCACAAGCACAAGCACAGGAAACGTTGGGAGTATTAACTTCCATGATCAACACTCACCAAATACACCCTGCAAACTCGAGCAGTCACCAATCATTTCAAATCATGGGCAGTAAATCATCTAGATATAGGGCTCATAAGTTGCAGAGGTTAACCTACTTAGAGAAATACAATCCTAATAGAGTCTCATCTTTTTTCTGGCAGGAAATTGACTGAGAATTCAAAATGACAAAACTAAAGTTGCATACACTTGGTGCAAGGCGAACTAAACTGTGCATGGCATCATCAATGAGCACAAGGGCTTCTTCCAGGAATTCTTTAAGGGCGGCCTCACTCCCATGACGTAAATCAGCATAGAATTACAAGGTTTATAGTGCTGAAAAAATCTGGCCAACAAACAAAAATGGTCGGTTGGAAGAATTTGTTTCTTTTTAATACGCATGAATGCTAGGGATAGACAATGCGAATATATGAGAGCATTTACCAGTGGAAAGCCAACCGGAATCTGAAGGCTAGAGCTGTATGGGGCCATTAAAAAAATGGAAGGATAAAGAAGAAAAAGGCATTAGAAATGGTTAAGTTTCTCTTTGGGGAACATTCTGTATGACATTAAATTAACTTCTGCTATGGTGAGATAGAAGTTAATTCACAAGCATGACGAAGAAATATACTAAAATTGACATCAATGCTAAATTACAATTTGAAGTCTAATCAGAAAAAATGATACAACTCTACTGACAGGTGTATGCAATGGTTTAATGCAATAATAGTCCAATTTAATAAATAAAATTAAAAAATTAGTTCCCTATTGGTTGTGAAAAGAGTGACAATGCGTGAGCTGACTTGTGTTGACAAACTCCTAACTGACAAACATGTCTTCTTTAAATTGAAAAGCCGGCAGGAAGACTTTCTGTACAAGCTCCAATTGATGAAGAAATTTTGCATAATGGAAAAGTTGAGAGGAGTATAGACAGTCCTACCTACAAATTCTCGGAGAAGCCCTGTTTGCAAGAAGATGATGTCGTGCTTCCAGATTTGAATTGCTTGAAATTTCAAGAAATAAGTTCTTTTCGAGCAATCCTCTAGTTGCAATTAATATGAGGTTGGGATTATCTGAGATGATTCAGATTATTCAAGGTAATTTTCTATTACCGGGAACAAAAATGATGAATCAGTTCTATGTCAAAGCATCAAAAATCTTATCCCCATCAGACGAGGCAATCCCAAAGTTAACTGTCTTCTCTTCAATGGGGTTCACTAGATCTTCTTTCCTTCCCCTGCTTTTCTCCACAACTTCTATTTCCCATGTCTAGACCGTATCTGGAATTGGCCAATTTGTCTTCTCTGGACTTGCTGCAATTCTCTTCCACATCTTTATCATTAGATTTTCCAACAACATCTACCGTCTTTTCTACCTTAGCTTTTGCTTTACCCTCCACAGCCTCTTCTTCCTTAACATCTATTATTATCTGAAGAAGTTCCAGAGGAGTAGCAGCAGGGTCCAGCTCATGACAACCCTTTGGAGCATTTGGAGCTTCTTGACCAGTAAGCAGGTATGAAGGTACATGATGAGAAAAACAGAACATCTCTTCTCTTGGAATCCTCTTGACTTCCCTGGGGTCTAAATGCCGGTGAAACACAGTCTTGAAACCTGCAACTTTGACCAGTGGAGTAACAGCCACACCTAGTTCCTCATCATAGTCTTCAAGTACTTCCACCATGTCATACTTGTGTATGACTTCATCAGCAGTTAGTTCATTCCATTCAGGAGACCAATTCCTGTAAAGAGCCCAAACATCTCCCTTCCTCGGAAATATGCAAACTGCCCCACGTGCACCTTTTGTCCACCTAACTTTGTGTGAGAAAGAGTTGAGTGAGTTATTGAATTCATGCTTACCTATTCTGAAATCTCCACATGTTTTTGAGAAACCAGAACCAACCCAATTAAGTGGACCCAGTTCGCTGTTGGTTTTTGAATTAAGCCAACTAATCCGCATCTTGAATGGATTCAAGGAAATCACGTTGTGAATCATGGCATAATAGCGAGGCATGCCATCATCATTATCATATGCAGCCCATACCTGGTTCTCCCCAAAACATCGTTCTGTCCTTTCCTTGTCGAAATCATGAAAATCAGGATCTGGGACATTAATTGACAATGGTTCAAGAGATTCTTTATCCATATTGCCACCAGAACTCCCAGAAGTGGACTTATTGGCATGACTTTCAATTTTCAAATTAACTGGCTCACCATTCTTGTGTTGATCCTGTCTAGCACCATTAAACATGGCATTGTCCTTGACCTTTATAACCTCGTTTGTTTTCTCATTCACATTCTCCTTGCCTTTAACAGCAGATTTGGCCATTTTAGCTGAGTTCCATTCATTTAGTTTCTTACGAATATTTACTCTGGCTTTCTCCATCAGTAAGTTTTGAATTTCCAGATGGGATAAATCTCGTGAACTCCTAGGCTTATTAGCTCCACTACCCTGTTTAACTCCAGATAAACCAGCTTTTGCACCTCCTCCAGTCCCTGTGCCCATTTGATTGACAGTATCCCTTCCATTTTGCATGGGGCCAAGATCCTCAATACCTTTTCTTCTCTTCACAGCACTACAGTACCCAGATGATGAGCCACCACCCATTTTCCTAGAAGCATTGTTTTTACTTCGCAAAGCCTCCTCCCTTTTTATTGCTTCCTGAGCCTCCTCACGCTCTCTCTTACCTTTTTCATATGCCTGCTGAACCACATTTGCTGGTTGAGCAGCAGATGAAGCACCAGCCATTCTAGAGAATGTACCACCCTGGAAGTTAATGTGATTAGGAAAACCTGGATTACTAAACCCTTCCGATCCCACATTTGGAGTACATGAGTTGTTTTTCCCCACAGAAGAAACATTCTTGCTTGCTCCCTGATGCTTTGATTTCTGTTGCTGCTGGGAAAAGTTCCCCTGGGTGGAGGCTTTGGAAGCATGGAAAGTCGGTGGTGGAGTTTCTATTGCAAAATAGGGTTCATGACAATTGGGACAAAGGAGATTACGATTGAGATACATTCTGAGATACTCATACTGCATCTTACATCGATGACACACGGTCCAAAAGGTAGGAGGGCTCTGCTTATGAGATGAAGCAGGACCATGAGAGGCACTTGCCTTAGTTGTATTAGCCTTTGGAACCTTCATGTGTGGAGTAGTGCTTTTGGTGAACTTGTTAAAACCATTTGACCCAGGGGGTGCTGAGGGACCCCTAGTTGCAGCTGCTGCAGGTGGGACTTTCCGCTGAATCACTTTAGCATTCCTCTTCTGATCATACGCTGATCTCTTAGCTTTATCAGACAGCAAACTCCAAGCCTCGGAAATAATCTTAAATGCCCCTTCAGCCCCCACAGACTTGTTTTTGTCAGGGTGAAGCATTAGAGCCAGTTTTCTATACTGTTTTCTTATTGTTTCCTCATCTGCTTGTGGATTCACACCAAGTAACCCATACCAATCAGATTCCCCATTTATTCGGTTCTCTGAAGAAATATACACATCAAGCGTTGCTAACATTTGTTGAATTCCATCAAGCCCAGGGTATAGTGACTGGGCTTTTGTAGCAAATTTCTTTGCCCCCATAATGTCCTTTGCTGTAAACTTCTTCTCAGCAATTTCTTTTGCCCTAGCGGCCTCATCTCTATTGCACTCCATTACCTCCACAAATCTTCTTCAACACCTACCTCGTGTATAATCACAATGAAGCCACCAACAGAACAAACAAAATCCCGGATAGCCAGTATTTGGTTTTACTATTTTGGTTGTTTTTCTCATATTTCAAGAGATGACCTGCCGAGTACAGTCAAAACCCTAGTTCATAAAAGATTCATAAATACAGAAGCACCACATTATAGAAATATAGAGACACCACATCAAATCAAGTCCAACAAACGGCTAATAAGCTTCTTGTTCATTTGCTTCAACTTCTCATTCACATAACAAAAATTTCAAACAATCGATGCATAAAAAACCGTAATTGGTTTCGAAATATAAATACAAAAGTAGTGGTAATTATAAACTCTTAAAAAAAATGAATGAAAGAAAGAAAGAAAGAAACAAAATCTTGCCTTGTACTACACTATTCTGGGATCATCAAAAATGTCTCCTGAGCTACCAAAATCATAATATATTATTTAGAAATCATCAAATGACTAAAAACATTACAACCAAACAAGGCAATAATCAATGGATCTACCCAAGTCAAAGTGTTGATCAGCTCAAACAGCTAAGAAAAACCGATTAAAACTTGTGATTTTATAACATAGAGATGAAATGCTAGAAAAATGATCAGTACAAAACGGGTATTGAATCACGTAATGGAAGAATTAGACAGTGGATTAAACAGGGAGTACCTAACTGAGAGAGCTGTGTCGATGGCTGATGAATTTGAATCGCAGAGATGCCATGAACAGACCTCCATCATCCAAACAAAATTGTTTTTTTGCCCCTCTTTTCTCACCCAAATCCCAAAAATCCCCAAGAATGGACTTTTTGTCAAAACCTCCAAGCAACTTCAAGAAAATGCTTTCGTACAGCAAATGGGTTAATAACCTAGCACAACCTCTTCAACCTCTTTGTTTTTCATTGGATGGAAAAGTTAACCAGGGTTAGTTTTCAACCCTGAAATGGTTAAGGGGTTAGAAAAAGTTAACTAGGGTTAGTTTTTAACCCTGAAATAGTTAGGGTGTACTTGATAAAAGTATACTTATATTTTGAAGGTAAGCTTATTTGCACAACTGAGATAAAATTTTGCATATGAGCTTCTTATATAAAATGATATGTATTTTAAGGCATAGTTTAGGAAGAAAAAAAGTTAGTTTTTTTTTTTATAGTTGGTTAGTAGTTAGTTATTAAAAAATTAATTTTTTTTGTGTTTAGAAATGGAAAAAAATTAACTTTTCAGTAGCTTGTTTTCTAACTTTCTGTTAATTTGAAATTTTTACCTTTGAATGTTTAAAAGAAGATTAAAATATAAAATGGTAACTTTGATAATTTTATAAAAAAACTATAAAATTAATAGCTGGTAGTTTATCCAGTCTAAACGGAGCCTAAAATAACTCACTCTCGGAAGTTTAATAAGAGAGAGGGAGAGTCTAATGTATTACCAATATCTTATATTACCGATGTAAAACACATTTATCTAAGATAATAAATATTCACGAGTTCTTAATATATTGTATGTATTTTATTTTTCAGATTGGTGGAGATATTTTGCACTTCTCCATTAGTTTTTTCACTCAATGTTACTTCTTTTTATTAAAATTACTATAAAATAGGAAAAACTAATGAAACAATTCATTTATCAATTTCTTTTGAGATATGTGGTAACTATTTGAAAATAAAAAAAAATTACAATTTGTATCAAGCACCATTTGAAACTCTTTGGTCGTGTTTGTTTAGCGAATATGGTTAAGAGATTGGAGATATAATCTTATCATTTTTTATCAACTTAAATTTGGCCTTATATTTGGTTTGCATTATTTGAAATATAGACTTGACTTTATCTCTACCAAAATGGGAATCAGTAATATCATGAGAGGATAGAATAACATATCTTTCACTCTTATATTTACTTTTCGTCAAAATTTAAAGGTTAAAATTATTTCTCGTCATTTTTTATATCAAACCATCATTTTTTATTCCACTTTATATCCCAATAATTAGAGACGAAGCCCATGTACGACTAAGGTCCTAAGGATGATCATAGTAAACTGGGGTTTGGAAAATGGCTAATTTATGGGGGTGATAGGTGGTAAAATTTAATTAGAAGAAAGTATAATTTTTTATAAATTTTGATTGTTTTATAGCTGGCCAAACAAAGCCAATATATAATATATTTTAACTCTTCAAAACTTTTTGTGTAACAATGGTCCTATTTCTTAAGTGATTAACTCGCTATTATTAACTTAGGACAAAGGCACTTTTCCATGCTTTCTTTCCTTTGAATCAAAATTCAATCACGAAAATTATTACGTTCAATTATTTTATGTCATAAACAAGTAGTTAGTTATTAGAATCAAAGTAAAAATCAAAATAATGGAGTTTTATTTGGTAATATAAAATCTAATTAATGATTTGTGGTTTATTTATTTCTTTTCTCTCTTTTTTTTTTTTTTTTTCCTTTTTCTACTATCTATCTGTTTACGTCAAGCACGTAAATATAATTTTCTTACGTCGTAAATAGAAATTTAGTTGCATTCCAATATATTTATGAGCATTTATTTAAAAATAAAATAACTAAAAAACCTTTCGCTTACTAGGTTTTTGCCTCTTTATATTTGTCTTTTATGTCTTTCATGGTGTTTGATTTACCAAAAATATTAAAAATTAAGGTGACATTTAGTTCGTTTTTCCATTTTATATTTTGTGTTCTTATTTTATGCATTTTATGTGTTAAAATTTTTAAAACAAGAAAATAAAAAATATTATATTTTTTTTATTTTGAGATTTTCCTTATTTTAAATTAAAAATGCTCAAAACTACTTCTTACCATTTTACATTTCATGTATAAATCATTTTTCTATTTTCTAAAACAAATTTTCAAAATACATAAACAAATACGTTTTAAGCTATTTTACTTGTTTTTAAAAGAGCAAAATGAACAGATAATAGAAAATAAAAAATAAAAAAATAAACCAAATGTCACCAAAAAGTTAGTGTAAAAGTGATTGTGGTGAAATTTAATTGGAAATTTTTTTTTAAAAATGGATAAAAATTAAAATTGTTTTGATACTTTTTTGAGAATCCAAGCATCCATATAATAAACAAAGGTAAACTAGAAGTAACTATCAAATTTCAGACTCTATGGTCCCAATATCTTCCTCTCTATTTGTCATTAAACAAAATTTTATCCCCCTTATATTATAACTTTAACTTCATCCCTGCCACCAACCAAATACTAAAAAATAATCTCATATAAAAAAATTAATTTCATATTATATCCAATCTCATATAATATTTTGTAAAATTACTTATACTTTACATCCAAACTCTCTATTCAAATATAATCTTTATCTTTTAGGATGGCTAGCTTCTAGGGCCTATTTGGTGTTCTTAAAAACACCAACAATCTTTAAAAAAAATACAAAAATCTCTAACAAATTTCTTCACCTCATATTTCACGAATCTCTATAAATTTTTATATATCTTTACATATCTCAATAAAATTTTAAAAACCTTGATAAAATTTTTACACAACCCAATAATATTTATACAAAAGTCTTCAAAATTTTTCAACTAACTTTCAAAAAGTAATGACAGAAAAGACAAAATATTTTTGTCGAAATTCGTTCAAAATGAATTTATTTTAAAAAATTCTAGTACACAAATTAAAAAGTTTCTGCTGAAATTCATTAGAACGGACAAAAGCAATTCGAAATAAACTATTCATTTATGAAATATGTCATTTGATAGCTGAAATCTAAATACCAATAAATTACCAAAATTACATTTTTTTTTTATATCTCCAAACGCCTTCTTACATAACCTTTCTTTAAGAGTTGCAATCGTTAGTCATGCCCACGTTGCGCGACTATACCTACCATTTCTCAAACCTCTTGACCTTCTTATTTCTCATTGGCTGCAAAGTTAATTATGGCCCATTGTTTAGTCTTAATACTTGGTAAACAACTCTAGAAATCATCGAATTTTAACTCTTTTTCAAGTGTATAATATTTGTAATATATATAATCCGTTCTATTTCCTCATTTTGTTTGAGAAGTTGTCATGAATGCTTAGTTTTTAATTATTGAAGTGGGACAAGTCTAAGTGCATTATAATTTTTATTTATGTTCAAGGGTATATATTTCTTTTTTCTTACTGCACCTTCGTTAGTTTTGTTGGGTTGATTGAATTTTTTAATTTAATTTATAAAAAATATTATATATTAGAAGACTTTGGACGAAATAACTGTCAGAGTAATGTGATTTAAGTATTTTAGAAATTAAAATTTAAATTAATTGGCATTTTTATTATATGTGATAGACTCATAAAATATTCATATTTTATTAAGTAATATAGTTTTATAAATTTTCTACATTTTAACACGACTCTTTAATTTATGCGTATTGGGTGGAAATTTCAATGCTGTATTCGGCTGACAGAATTTGCGACTTCATACCCATGTGAGACCCCCGTGGAAATGATTTTCGATCATATGCCATAAAGTTCGGGGTCAACAAAGTAATTAGGTTTCCTAGTGCTTGGGCAATGATGGGATGGGATTCCGGGAAGTAGTAGGGTTCCGAAAAGCGACCTCTCACTATGATAATATTGCGTTTAACGCGGTGAAAAATAATAAAAAAGGATAAAAAAATATAATTTAAAAAGCTTTTTAGTATTTGGTGTGTAGCTTTTAAATTACGTTTTTCGAGATAAATAGTGAAATTTTTCATTTTTGTGTTAATTTTTTGGAGAGAGAAACCGTCGAAATGGTTTTTTCCATTGGAATGATTTTGGGTTAGAATTTTTTTGATTTTTACATCAACCAGAATGGAACAGAGGAGAAACCGTCAGAAATGTTTGAAACTTTCCGTCGGGACGGTATATAAAAAATATACAAAAA
>QLOD02000001.1:10762372-10779297 GCA_003260245.2 Sideroxylon spinosum | reverse complement strand
AGAAAGTTGAAAGAGAAGTCTACTTAAACATTAACCTTCCTAGATTTTGTTTGTATTAGTGCTGCATCAATTTCTCTCTCCAGTTGAACAAGTTCAGTCACACTCAGCTGCTCCACGTATGGCTCTTCCAAGTGCCTGTCACAAAGTATGACTAAAACCATTCAATTCCTTTAGTCATACTTGGCAATAAATGTCAAAAAAGGATTGAAAAGTGTTTGCCTTTTGACTACTTGTAAAAGCTCCGAGCTTGTCCGAGAACTAGCAAAGCTTGACTGAAAGTTGAGACACAGAAGAATAGTCTTTCGGTCATTGGAAAACATTATAGGAAGACTAATCAAGTAGCAGTCAGAGCAAATAGTGAGAGATTTATGTAACATTAGATACTGTATCGGTTCCATCATCGATTGAATAAGTCTCAAATTATTGAAATATATCGCCAGTTCCTTCATCAATTAATATTACTTCAATTATGCATTCATTTACAAGATATTCCTGAATATCTGGATTAGACTCATGGATACTTCCCAAATTATTTCAGCAAATCCAAATCTTAAACTTTTGGCGAACTTCAACCTGTGAGTAAACTTTGATTCTGGAGGAAAGCCAAAACGTGTTACAAATTGGCATTAGGAAGGTTTTGGGCTGGAATCATGTTTATTCAAATTGCTGTTAAGTTTAACTCATTTAACTAGAATGTGTAAAAATATATATAATTAAAAAGGATTTTTCAATGCACAAGACTCGTGCCTCTACAGGATTGGAGAGGGAGAAAGCACGCACTCTTAAAAATATATATAATTATTTTGGAAAAATAAGATAGTTTTCTCCTTTATTAAGGAGCATTCCACGTGTAATGAAATCACTGAGAGTACACAATCAGTCAATACCTCTGTGCGCTAATGGACCTAAATTTAGAAGGTTCAAATAGAGAAATGTCTCCTTGTTTGGAAGCCAAGTTTTTTCATGCTATTTTGTACATAATGCTTCTACTGTTGCATCTTTCTGTGCTTTTTGTTACTTCTTTCCCACAACAAGTGCAAAACAACACAAAAGTAGTTCAAATGGATTAGGAGCAGTTGTTACATGAAATTTTTACAATACAGCAGCTTCAGTTACCTCTGCTTCACAACAACCAGTGGAAACCTTTCCCTCTACTTCCAAGTGGCTCTGATAGCGCTGGACGATCTCGTCCACACTGAAAATAATAGTCAGCTTGATCAGATCCGCTTTCAAATTTAAAAGGGAACAAACACTGCAAACGTTGTAGTAACAAAATGACTGAAAAAATGTGTTTCATGGTTCTAAAATTATGATGAAACAACATATAATCCAATGAACTGCAGGTAGGAACCTGGAGAAGTCACAACTGCAAATTGATTTTATTATGCTTGCTATTAATAGGCGGGATAATTTGATGGCGTGAAATAATGTAATATGAAAGTGACTTAATATTTGGAAATTAGAAAAATAATACTTGAAGTATATCCACCAAAACCAACTAATTTTTACTATCCTCTGGTTAACCTCATCTCTTGAAATAAAGAATACATAAAAAAAAAAAAAAAAAGAACAATTAAACAATCATGACCTCAAATGAAGCTACGGAGAACCGACTCTATACCCAACAATACAAAGTTGACCAAAAAAAATGCTCTTCAATCTGGCAATTCAATGTCTTGAAGAAAGCTGTCATTCCTTCCATCCCAAACTTAACATACAAGACAAAAAGTTGCTTCAGGCCAAACTTTCCTCTTGCTATTAGGAACGTGAGTTCCCCGCTAAGCCTCCAAAACTTGTTTTATTTCTAATGAAAACACCCAATCCATCCAAGAAGAAAATAAAACCACGTCTCATAAATCCTTGTTCCATGGACAATGCACAGAAAATGATTGATCGACTCCCCATTCCTTCATTTAGAAAGAAATTAAACTGCAAACCTTAACTCCTTGGTCCGCAGGCAATCGCAAAAATTCCTTTTACAAAAACAACATCAATTTACCAAAATTTGTCCCCTAATAATAAGGTTATCAATGGATAGTATGTTTCCAAGTAACAGACAACACACACGCATCAAAAAAAAAAAAAAAAAAAAATCTTCAGAGGGAGTACAAAAATTTCACACCTTATCATGGGGGAAGTATAATCTAATATCCACCAAAATCTTGTACGATACATTTTTACTATTGTCTACAAAAAAATACTCTTTTACTATTGTCTAGTTTAAAATTAGTGTTAATTTGTGCGATGCATGAATTTGTATAATATTTTTACTATTGATACAGAAATAACTTTTAAATATATTATAAAATATTTCAATAAAACTGTATAATTTTATAAAACAGTTATTGGGTTATTTTTATATATTTATTTTTCATTTATTTCAATTTTAGTGAACCAATAGAATGATAAAAGTAGGACTTCTATATGAGTACTAAAAAATTATATTCCATCAAATCTTGATCTGCTACCAAATCTTAAATCTACATAATTAGCCCAATCTTTTTTTATTATTATTTTCAATTGTTTATTAATTTTAATATATATCTTTTTATTTTTTTTAATATTTGACTCATTTTGTGAAATTAACTTAAAAATACTATTATTGTCAGCTGTATTAAAATAATTTTTTTAACTGATTTTATTAAAAAAAAAACTTAAACTAAAAATATTATTTTCATCAATCATATGTTATACTTGATAAGAATAACTTAAGTATTGAGTATTATTAATCAAATTTTCAACCAAATGGTCAACATAACTGATTTAGTTTCAGATTTAGAATTTAAAACAAAAAAATAACTCCCTAGTCTAATTAATATTTAGACACTCCCAAGCCTAATTAATAGTAGGCATTATTATTTATATTTTAAAATTTTATATATACTAAAATTTGTTATTATGCGAGGAGTTAGATTTTGTTAAATTTAATTAGTATTAAGTTATTTTTAAAATATTTTACAAGCCTAATTAATAGTTAAATTTTTTTTTTTTACATTTTTAAATTTAATTCCTAATATGTTTCAAATATGTAAATTTTACAATAATAATGAATTAATAGGTAAATGGGTCCATTTTAGGTACTCATTAGCTAACTTAATATTATAGACAAAAGAGAAAATATAGTTGTAGTCATGTATAAATGTGGGACAAAATGAAGTAAAATAAGAAAGAAGAAAAAAAAATATAATTACTAGTCTTTCCTTTCATCATTTACGTATTATTTTAGGCCGACAAAATATTTAGACAAAGATTGGATTAGTTTATTTTATTTTCCCTTGATCAAGATTGAGTCAAAGTGTTATTGGGTTGGACAACTGGGCCAAAAGCTTGTCATTTTTTTTCTTTTTTTCTTTTCTTTCTTTTTCCTGTGGGTCTTAGCAGCTTCCAGAGAACAAGCGGGAGGGAAAGAGAGAGAAGATGAGAGATGAAA
The DNA here is from genome assembly GCA_003260245.2 of Sideroxylon spinosum. Taxonomy (NCBI): domain Eukaryota; kingdom Viridiplantae; phylum Streptophyta; class Magnoliopsida; order Ericales; family Sapotaceae; genus Sideroxylon; species Sideroxylon spinosum. Next base: position 10,775,867 of record QLOD02000001.1, on the reverse strand, counting down.
GAGAGTAGAGAGAGAAAATGAGTTCTGAAAAGAAAGATCGGTGGATCGAAACTGTATTTGATGTTGTGAATATCGTGGTGGTATCTGTTTTTCGTGGTTTCACTCGAGGTGGGAGAAATAGATATCGAAAATTTAGGAGCCAAAACCAAAATCTTCTCATTTCTTCATTTTTCTCCATATCTGAGGTAGGTAAGACTTATATTTGTATTCTATGCGTTGTTAATATGATTTTGATATATTATATACTTGATTTGGTTAAGTTTGTAGGAGTTGTGGTATATATATACGTATATATGATTGTGTATATATATATGCACATATATGTTGAGATTTTACATATATTTGAGTTATACATGATTGATTATTGAGTTTGGGGCTTAGATGAATGATTTAGGAATGTTTTGGATTTGGGTTTCGTTGAAAACCAACCCAAGAAATGGGTATTGGGCTCTGGTGTCCGAATGGCAAACTTGGTGTCAAAACACCATTTGACAAAATTTTCAAAAATATTAAAATTTGATTTCTAAATACTTGTCGTTAGAGATATTATTATTATTATTTGATTTCCTTTTTTTTTTCGTGTATTGATAACGTAATTTGCTCTATTTTCTATTCGGTTATAATCGACATTATAAATAGAATATATGGGAGAGGGGGAAATACATACTTCATTTTTTTTTTTTTTTTGGTTGGTCTTTGATACTTTTACATGGTATCAGAGCCAAAAAAAAAAAAAAAGGAGAGAGAAATGTGAGTGAAGCAAAAACGAAGGTCTTTTTCATCATCTCTTTGCTATTGACGACTTCCTCGGTGACTGAGTCACCATCCAACATCCGACTAAGCCTCATCGGTGATCAGCGAGCAAAGCCTTAGCAAATCCATCAGCCAGAAGTTCTTACACGTGCCTCTAAGGAAGCCCTTGTTCCTGTATTTGATCTCACGTGCTAAGAAGACTAGTGGCACATGTCGGCGTGCTCCTTACAATCGATCTACGTTCTTTTCGATGACCGCCACCTAAGGGAAGCAACTATTATTGTTCCCTCTTATTGATGATTTCATTGTCGACGACTCCTATTTGCTGAGCAACTGTTATTCATCGATGCCGTCTTGTTCCATGATGTCATCAATGATTCTTATTTTGCTGGGTTTACCAATTCATGTTTCGTTAAAGGTTTTGCTGCTGTTGATGAAAGATTTTGTCAATTGATGATTCGTTCTTGTTGCTTTCATTCTCTTCATCATTGATAGTCACGAATTGTTAGTGTGTTTATTGTTGCTTTTGAGGAATTTGTGATGTTTTATTCTTTTTTTGGTTTTGATTAATCAACGACCTTCACTTTTTTTTTTTTTTAACTGGAGAGTATAAAATATTTTTTCTAGCATTTTAATTATCATAGCAAAGTTAGATTCTTCTGATCAAATCATTTTTCAAGCGATTTTTTTCAAAGCTGATGGTGTTCCTTGCTCTAACACCAAAGAAATTAAATGCTGGCAATTATTTTCGTTAGGCATATGTAGTTAAAACTTTTCTTCGAGGGAAAAATAGACAGTATATAACTGATGAAGCACCTCCCTCAAGTGATCCAAAGTATAATGTTTAGACGAGTGAAGATGTAATCGTAATGAGCCTTTTGTGGCATAGTTTAGAGAATTCCGTTGCCACCACAGTAGAGTTATGTGATTCTTCTAAAAGAATATGGGATTGCCTTATTGAATCCTACTCCCAAAAGAGTAATGTCTATCGCGTTTATGAGTTATACAAGCAAATGTTCTTAGCAAAACAGGGCGACAGATCTTTATCTGAGCATTATAGTCATTTGAAAAACTTCTGGAAGCAGTTATTGCAATATCATCCTTTTAGTAAACGCTTGCTACAGCAGAAGAAATATTGGAAGAGTTTATGATTGTTAATTTTTTATCTGGTTTTAACCCTACTCTCCGAGGATTTAAGAATCATATCTTAGCAAGTAACACCTTGCCCACCGCAGCTAGTGCATAGTCTCAAATACAACGATCCTCATTAGGTAGTCGTTCCTTCACCATTGATCATATAACACCACCTACAGATTCATCTACTATTATTACTCCATCAAAATCGTGGTAGATCTTCTCGAGGCTTCTCTGGTAGATGAAATAATCGAGTTGGATCTTGACGTGGAGGTAGACCTTCCAGTAATAAGAGTGATCGAAAGTGTGAACATTGTGGCCGAACCAATCATATTGAACCTTATTGCTGGGAAAAGTATGGTAAACCAGAACAGGCACATCATGTTAATGATCATAGTTCTACATAGTCTTCAGTGCCTCAGCATAGTACTCCTGCATCCGATCCTTAAGAGACATTCAATCTGAGCTCATCTCAGCTTCAAGAGCTCATTCAGTCATTACGTGTTTCTACTCCATCCGCTTCCATTTCCACCTTAGCAAATTCAGGTAAACCAGCTCTTTTGGCCTATTTCTCTCCATCCTAGATCACTGATTCAGGAGTAAGTTCACACATGTCAGGTAATTCTTCGTTATTCGCTAACCTTAGTCCTCTAAATCATAATATAGTGTTAGTCGTTGGCTCATCATCCTATGCCTAGGAAAGGTACTCTTCGTCCCTCGTCGTCTCTAAATTTGCATGCTAGTCTTTATGTGCCTCAAGTTCCCTTCAACTTACTCTTTATGAGTCAACTGCCAAAATTATTAAACTGTTCAATAGCCTTTTTTTCAAACTCTTGGGTCTTTTAGGATCTCAAGACGAAGAAGACAATTGGTTCGGGGCATTAGAAGGATGGACTTTACTATCTCGATTGTGATCGCCTTTCAAAACACTTATCTTCCATTGCTTTCCACACTACTATCTCTCATCTTCAGTGACATCATCGTTTAGGTCATCTGCCTTTGGCAAAATTAAAACTTATTGTGCCAAATTTGAGTTCTGTATTAATTTAGAATGTGAAAGTTGTTAGTTTGCCAAGCAACATCGTAGTACCTTTTCTAGTCATCGTAGTAGTCGTGAGTCTAAGTCTTTTTCTGTCATTCATGCTGATGTCTTGGGACCTTCTCGGGTTAAGAGTGTTAATGGATTCTTTTACTTTGTTCTATTTATTGATGATTCTTCTCGTATGACTTGGTTTTTTTTAATGAAACAAAGGAATGAGTTACTTTCGATCATTTCTCATTTCTATAATGAAGTTTCAACTTAGTTTGACAAGAAAATCAGAATTTTTCGATTTGATAATACTATGGAATACATTCAATCTGTTGTGGACAACTTTTGTCTTGAAAAGAAAACTATTCATCAAACCACCTATCAACACACTTCTCAACAAAAAGGTGTTACTGAGTGTCAACATCGTCATGTGTTAGATGTTACATACACCTTGATGTTCCGGATGCATGATCCAAAACCTTTTTAGGCAAATGCTGTTCTCATAGCATGTTACCTTATTAATAGAGTCTCTACACCTGTTTTGTCAAGTCAATCTCCCTTCTCTATTCTTTACCCTGGTCGGTCACCATTCTCTCTTCCTTCTCAAATTTTTGACTGCGTTGCCTTTGTTCAGATCCTTGATCTAGGTCTACAAAATATCAACTCGTTCTCGTAAGTGTCTTTTTTAGGGTATTCTCGCACACAAAAAGAATACCGATATTACCATCCCAAGTCTCGCCACTATTTTGTTAGTGTTGATGTCACATTTTTTAAATCCTCTGTTTTCTTTTCTTCTGATGGTGATGCTTTGTCCTTTGACCTTATTTTAAGTAAAGGGGCATGTTCTCCAACTCTTCTTGTTCCTATGTCCTCAATCTTTATTCCTTTGCCTCAACCCTTAATTCCTTGACTTCATCAATATAGACACCCCAGTTCAGCTAGAGAATCCTACCATTGCTTCTACTGTTCCCTCCGTTTACTCCACTGCCAAAGGTGTATCAACGAGATCGTGATAGGAGGGTGGTTCTTGCTTCCCTGACTAATTCTTCTTCTTCGTCTAAGGTACTTATCTCTCCTTCTGACTTGTCCATTGCATTACGAAAAGATACACGTACTTGCACTCAACATCATCTTGCTAATTATGTGTTTTATCATCATCTATCATCGTCTCTCTTTTCTTTTGTTTGTGCCTTGTCATTGTGTCTGTTCCATCCTTTTATATGCAGACCTTATCCATTCAGGGATGAAAACAGCTATGGATGAAGAGATGCATGCTGTCTATCAGAATCAGAGGCTATGGATGAAGAGATGCATGCTATCTATCAGAATCAGACGTTGGAACTCATTTCTCTTCCTCTTGGTAAACTAACTGTTGGTTGTCACTAGGTTTACACTACTAAGTACCTCTCAGATGATTTTGTTCAACGTCTTAAGGCTTGACTAGTTACCAAAGGATATACTCAAACATACGGTGTAGACTATATTAAGACTTTCTCTTATATGGCTCGACTAAATTCAGTTCGAATCTTACTTGCTGTGGCAATCAGTCGTCGTTGGCCTTTTCATCAGCTTGATATTAAGAGTTCCTTTCTTTATAGTGAGCTGCAAGAAGAAATTTATATGGATCAACCCCCAAGTTATTCTATTCTGGGCAAGAAGCATTTGGAATATCGATTACGGCGTGCTCTTATGGTTCGAAACAATCTTCTTGAGCTTAGTTTGACTGGTTTAGCTTTGTTCTTATTGATGTTGGCTTCTCACACTCTTCCACTGATCATTTGGTCTTTATGCATCATACTTCTTCTGGAACTATCATCTTGAGTGTGTGTGTGAATGATATTATTATTTTTGGTGATGATGCTTCTGGTTTTGTGACTTTAGAACGCCACCTGGTTACTCAGTTTCACACTAAGGATCTTGGAGGACTTCAGTACTTTCTATTTCTTGAAATTGCAATTCTTCTCAAGAAATCTCTATTTGTTAACACAAGTATATTTTAGATTTACTTTCTGATACTGGTCTTTTAGGTGCTCATCTAGTGGATACGCTTATGGATCTATATACCAAGTTGGATGCTACTTCTGGTGAGCTTTATTCTAATGTAAGTCGATATCGTCACTTGGCGGGCAAACTTATCTATCTTAGTGTAACTAGTCCTGATATTACTTATGGTATGGGGATTGTCAGCCAATTTATGCATGTTTCTCGTACTCTTCACTTTGAAGCTGTTTGTCGTATCTTGTGGTACTTGAAGCAATCCCCTGGATATGGTCTTCTTTATTGCCTATCTTTCTCACTTATTGTCACCGGTTATAGTGATGCGGATTGGACCTGGAGTCAAATGGATCATCGTTCGACGTCTGGTTATTTTACTTTTGTTGGGGAATAACTTGGTTGCTTAGCGTAGTAAAAAACAGCAAGTTCTAACTCATTCTAGTGCAGAAGCTGGGTATCGTGTTATAACCCATACTGCTTTTGAGATGCTTTGAGTTCGTTATCTCCTATGTGAGTTTGGTATTGATGTTCCTCTACTTATGCCTATACACTGTGATAATCAGGCCACCATATTCATTGTTAATAATCTAGTATTTCACACGCGCACTAAACATATAGAAGTTGATTGTCATTTCATCCGTGATTTGTCACTGCACAAACAATTGAGTACTCCTTTTGTTAGATTGTCGCCTCAATTGGCTTATTTTCTTTCTGAGCTGTTGCCTCACCTGCCTTTTAGGCTATGTCTTCCAAGTTAGGTATTTTTGAATTGTATGTTCCAGCTTGAGAGGGGTAGTTAGATATATTATTATTATTTTAATTTGATTTTCTTTCCTTTCTTGTATTGATAACATAATTAGCTTTATTTCCTATTTGGTTGTAATTTGACATTATAGATAGAATATATGGGAGAGTGGAAAATACATACTCTTCAATTCTCTGTCTTTGATACTTTTACACTTGTTTTGAGTCCAAACCCATTTATTATGGAATTTTAAAGATTAAACGAAACCCAAATCATCATCCAAGCCTAATGGGATTGCATTTTTAAATTGAAATAATATTTATTTACCTGATTGAGTATATCATATGCATGGAGTTGGGGTTACATCATCCGGTTTGATATTATGATTATTAGTTGGTTGAGAGTGCCATATGGATATTACTTACGTGCTGAGACAAGGGTCATGTATATGGACGGGATCCATGATTTTGAGAAAAATAATAAAATAAGATTTTGAAAAATACTGGATGATCCCCAGTCGATATATATGACTAAAGCTTAATCATTTGGAATTGGGACATTAATTATGAGATGTTATTATGAGATATTATCTAAACTACAGCTAGACCCTGCTTGAGCTAAGCAGATACCTAACTAAGGATATAACACAGTTCCCTAATAAAAGGGCTAGAGGGTATAACACGATTTTCCCGAATCTTACACTGGTGGGACTGTAACACGGTTCCCCACTCGGGTTATACATTGAAATTATCGTTCGTCGTAAGCGTTAAATGGTGCAGTTGGTGACTTCACTTGCTTTGCTAAATGTCGCCTATCTCAGGATAAGGTTGAGGGTAGATGGAGATTAAAGAATGCATTAATAATTGCATTACATTATACTTGCATTGTTATATTGTATTTTGTGTTATGAATTATGTTATATGTTGATTACTGTTTACTCGCTGGGCTAGTTTGCTTTCATCCACTTTTCAGGTGACCCGGCGAGGCCAGGAAGTAGCCACCTAGAGTTGTATTGAGATTGATGGATTAGCTTACCTTCTTATCTTATTTTATTATTGGATTAGTGTATTTCTATTTGTGCGACCTAGAGTGTAGGTCCCACACTAAGTTACATGTTGAGATTATATTATGATTATGCTATTGTGGTTGTGTAAGTTTTGGATTATGTCACCAGGTTGTGATATCAGTTTTTATTATTATGATGTTGTTTCTGTTATCTTCTATGGGAATGAGGTATGATATTAGATGCTCTGATTGTTATTATTATATTATGAGTTGGAACGGGTTTTCGTTAAATTTATTAGTTTCCATATTCCTATACTGTCCGTCCTAAACGATTAAGTTAGGAACGTGACAAAAGAATACTAAAAAATTATAAGAAAAAAGGAGTATGCAGGACAAAATGAAGTAAAATAAGAAAAATTATACCCCAAAAAAAGACGAAAGAGATAATATTTCATTCAAAAATTATCTACAAAAAGGAAAAAATAAAATGGTAAAGAGGAAGAATGCACATAGAATTTGATCAATGAGAAAAATGAAATAATTATACAATTTTTGCGTATGTTTATCAATAATATAAATTTATAAAAGTAACTCATATATTGAGTATTATTAATCAATTGAAAAAAATCAACATAACCAATTAAATTTTTTCTCCAAAAAAAAAAAAAAAACATTTCTCCCGAGCCTAAATAATGTTTAGGCATTTTTTCTTTATGTTTTTAAATTTAAAACATAATAAGAATTGTCATTATAAGAGAAGTTAGAACTTTTAAGTTTAATATATATTCAATAATTTAAAACCTTTTTCGAAGCCGAATTAATTCTTAGACGTTTTTCTGTGTTTTTAAATATCTATATTTTACAACTATAATGAATCAATAGGTAGGGTCCATTTAAGGAATTCATAAATTCTTTTTATATTGATGAATATCACATATCACAACCATAGTGATTTTATGAACAAAAGAATTAGTGAAATTTTTGTCATCTACCAATGTAGGATAAAAAAAATAAAAGTTTATGAATAAGTAAAGAAAGTATTAAAAGTTAATGTGAGTGTATTTTACTCAAAAATTTGTAAGGATAGAGAAAAATAAAATGGTAAATAGAGAGAGAGCCTTATAGGATTTGGCTGTGATTTTTTAATTAATATTATAAACATAACTCAAATTCAAAATATTATTATTAATTATGTGCTTTATAAAAAAATATGGACAACGTAACCAATTTAAATTTAAATTTAGAATTTAAAAAAAAAAATTAGTCCTAAGCCTAGTTAATATTTAAGCATTTTTTTACGTTTTTAAATTTTAAAAATAGTAAGAGTTGTTACTATAAGAAAAATAATTTTTAAACACTATCTCAAACCTAGTTATTATTTAGGAATTTTTCTCTGTATTTTTTAATTTAATTCTTAATGCATTTGAAATATGTAAATTTTAATAAGCAAGTGAATCCATATATAGGAACTTATGAGCTCACTTTACGTTGATTAAAATGTCACAGTTCTAATGATTTTATATGCAAAAGAAAAAATGAATTAATCATCAAACAATGTGGGATAAAAGGAACTAAATAAAGGAGAAAAGATTGAAAACATTTTGTGAATGAAAAGATTGAAAAGAAAAAGAAGAATAAAGGAGAAAATGTCGTGTAAGATTTAAATAAAAGAGGAGAAGAGATAGAAAAATATTCTTTTGATATTAGATATAGATATACAATTGGCAGGGGGTTGACATTTGAAATTTATGTTTACCCTGCATTACATTACTCCTATCACAAGTTAAAATGTTATATGAACTCAAATACATGTATCGGGTGTGATTGCACATCGACAAACTTTCCTAATCTTATTGGGATGGATATGTGGACACGCCATTAGATTATGAATGTGTTGTATATTGCATAACATAATGGCATAAGATATGATTATTTTTTGAAAATGTACATAAAAATAAATGAAAAATAAGAAAATAATTACGCTTTTATCTTCAACCCATGTGAAAGACTAGGATTTTTTTGGATATTTTTTCTTAGGAAAATGACTTTTGAAAATGTGAAACTTCATTAGGTAGTATTATAAATCCTCCCACTCTCAACTGGTGAACAACATCGTTTTGATTAGTGAAATTATTCGCAAGTCAAATTCGAGTTTAAATTGTTCTTTAACCAGTTGGAGCTCAAGCCCACTATTATTTGTTCAAGCCGAGCTCACATAAGCTAAACTTCGACTTAATTCCATCTCTAGTCAATACTTTTACTATTGGAGCACATTCGTGTTACATCACATAATCCCAGACGAGCTCTGAAAACAGCCAAATTTGTTGTGACCCAAGTATCACATCTATCCTTGCATCATTGGAGCAACTTAGCATAGTTTATTTTGTTTTGTTTATCATTGTATCATCTTCGCATAGTTTACTTCGTTTTGTTTTATAACAGCTATTCTTATGGTCTTTTACTTAGGATTATATGTAGATGGTCTTTTTCCAAGGATATATTTTTAGGATTATATATAGATGGTCTTTTTCCAAGGATCTATTTAGAATTCTTTTAAAATTTATTATACACGCATGTAAAAAAATGTTTTCTTTTTATATGAAAAAACACTGTTAATCATGTAGAAGTATGTACATCTAACATGGATCTGACACAAGATAGGCATGATACTATGAATTTTCTTAAAAATTGATAATATTTTGAAGTTTTTTTAAAAAAAAGTATAGAAGCAATATGGGACTAATGTAGCAAAAAAACAAACATATATACATAAAACAAACATATATACATAAACACACACATATATATATATATATATATGTATGTATTTATGCAAAAGTAATTAGAAATATTAGAAAAGAAAAAAGTGCATAGAAATTCTAAATATATTTTAGAAAATTTTGTCCATAAACAAGTTAGACGATTTATGATTTAATATTCCTCAGCTTAACTCAATTCAATTATCCTTTTACAAAGTAAACAAAGTAGGTTAGGTTACAATTTTTTTTCCCTTATTCAACTCAATTAAGGGTCATTTCAATTATTAAATCATATTGAACCAGATTTTTATTATTTATATCCACACTATTTTTAGTCTACTTCATTTGTATGCAATATTCATAATTTGATGCGATCACTATTCCTAATTGGGGTATCTATTGATTTTCGTTTTATATGAAAATTCTTAACCTTATATTTATTTTTGTTTTACCATGTTTTTCTTAAACACTTTGAATCATATAACGTAATAGATCTAATTATTACCTTATAAAATATCAAACGCATTCTTTCACTTAATTCTATGCATAACATTCTTGTGAATCTCTCCCTTTGCTTATATGATATATCATAAATATCGAAATTGTCCATTCTTAAGTATCAAAATTGTCTTCAGTTAAGTATTTCTTCACCTCAATTACACAAAAACTAATTGAGATTTAATACATACTTAACTAATATAAAATGTGTCCATAAGTGTGAATGTTTTCACATCTAATTATTGTCTAAATTTTACAACTAAAAAATATAGTTGCAAGATACATTTGGATTTGTGGTTACCGTGAATCCAACACGAATACTAACACTTGCAAGTGAAACCAAGCCAATTTCCTAAACATGAATCTTACACATCCAATGGGACAAAAATAAGTCAACTCCATAGCCGTCTCACAGTATTGTATGGATCATAATTGCTATGTTGCAAGAATTCGTTTAGAGTAGGTAGATAATTTAACAACTCCTTGATATGAATATCTAGCTACTTCAAGTAGTTGGAGCCTAAGGTAATTGTAGTATATTTTCAATTAATTGTAATAGAGCAAACACTACAACACTGATTGTACGAGTGTAAAAAAAAAAAGCACACTATATTATACAATCTACTCTTATTTAACAAATAAGAACGCAATCAATTGAATTGTTTTGTAGCATCTAAATAAGTATGAAGAAAAAAATTATGAAATAAAGTCTAGTTGTACATATCACAAGTCCTTACCCAAACCCTTCCTATAGAAATTATGAAGTGGCAACTAAGCGGGTGTTTGGATTTCCAAAAAATCTAAAAACTCTACTTTTATAAAAAAAATTTCCAACTAAATTTAATCATACGTTACTTTTACACAAACTTTTGATTTTTTCATCATTTTATTTTTTTAAAAAACCAAAGATTACTTTAAAAATATGACTCGAGATCATTCGTCATCAATTAACTATTCAACACATAAGAGAAGACGCAGTGGGAAGGAAATAACCTAAGCCTTTGCAGAGTCCCTCTATTGTATCCAAACTGTTAATTTGTATGGGGCCGACGTAAGACCCAAACAAATAAACAGACCCTACACAAATCAACATAAAATTTGCAGCTGTTAGTAACATTCGTCTAAGGAATAGGGGTGGAAACATATCGAACTATTTGAGTTCGGCTCAAAAAAAACTCGACTTTTAACTCGAACGAATTCAAACTTGATTTGTGACTCATTTAGATCATAGTTACCTAATTCGTCAACCCCCTCCGACCCTTGAACCCGATCGTGCGATCTTAAATTGGGTGCACTCGTAATCCGAATCACAAATATTGACGATCCACTTTTAGGAGAGGAGAACAAGTAAATGAGATGAGAAAGAAACGAGTTTCGACTTGAAATTGCTGTCACCGCCATCGTAATCGCCCTTCATCGGAGTTGGTCCAACAAAGGACTCTACAACTTTCTTTGATATTTAGGTCAAGATTTGATCCAAGTGTACAACTTCCTTCCATTCATTTTTTCAAGTAACGATAATTAATGTATTTTTTGTTCCAACCAAAAAAGACACTACGAATTTCCTTTACTTTTTCAAATCAAAAAAACAGACTTTATAACTTTCTATTATATATCTGCAACTTTCTCTGGTATTTAGGTCAAGATTTGGACTAACAAAGGATTCTACAACTTCATTCCTTCCATATTTTCAAGTTAGGAAGATTAATTTGTTTTTTTTGCTCCAACTAAAGAACTCTACGAATTTACTTTGCTTTTTCAAACAAAAAGTATTGTTAAATACTCCATATATATTTTATAATACAGGTAATGCATATTACATATGTTACTACATATTGAATTAAATAAAAATTTAAATCGAATTGCAATCTAAAATAACGTTCCAGTTAAGTAAACCCCCATTGTACCGCATACTGGCCAAGGTACCATACCATGAATTTGTACCCATACTACATACAAGATTAACCCGTGAACCTGGTAACTATGGTTTAGATTCGAGCCCGAACTTGAGCTAGCTCAATAAAATAATTTATATATTTTTAACACCATTTTATTTAATACATTTTTAAACTAAAAGGATATCATTTTAGTTTAATCAAGCTGTTCGCGAGTCGAGTTGAGGCTTAAATTTTTCTCTATCGATCGAGCAGAGGTTGAACCTTCGACCTCTAATAAAAGTTCAAATGGAACTCGAACAGAGCTCAAACAAATTAAATATTGGATCGTTTCAACTTGTTTCTACCCCTACTGAAAATAAATATGAAATACAATCGCTAAAGAGAGCATAGAAAATCACTATCAACTTCTTGCAAGCAATGGACAATTTCTTAAGCGCAAGTTTGGAGAATCGGAGACATACCACAAACATGAAGCAATATAAAGCACAACAAAAGAGGAGGTTTGTCAATTACTGCACCGTCTAAGTACAGATAAAAAAGCATAACAGGAACAAGAATCAGAATTAGAAAAGATTAAAAGAGTGAGGAAGAAAAAAGAAAGCTTCTTAAAAAGGTCCAAGTCCTCTCCGTCAGTCGCAAGCGAAACAAAGACGACTGGTGCAAGTCAACAGAAAGTGAATATTATAAAGCAGTGCTGATCTGTTTATATAAATATTGAGACGAAGCATTGAAGAGAGTAAAGGTTTACGTGTCGTGCAAATAACACGGAGTCCAAGCAAAGCAAAATTACATTACAGAAACATAATTCAGAACAATAAGGCAGCGCATAGAGATTTAAAGTGAAAACGATCAAAGAACCAAAAACTACAAGCTGAAAAACAAGATCTAAGCATGAACAGGAATGGAGAGAGAGAGAGAGAGAGAGAGAGAGAGAGCAACCTGCTGCCGGCGCTGCAAAACTCGTAGAGCTTGCCGCGGCTGGAGAAGATGACGAGAGCGACTTCGACGTCGCAGAGAATTGAGAGTTCTCGAGCTTTCTTAATCAATCCACTGCGCCTCTTCGAGAATGTCACTTGCCGGCTGCTCTTGTCTTCGATTCGCTTCATCACCACCTTCTTTCGCCCCATTCTCTCCCTCGCTTCACTCTGTGTTACAACTATGAGCCCTAATTTCAAAAGCCGAAGAACTGGATCGACGAGAAAGATGGGTATTTCGGAAAGCGACTCTTTATGCTAAAGCCTTTGTTCAGGAGGAAATTCGGTCTACCGAAAGTCCAGAATTAGAAGTTTCAAATTAGAAGAAAAATGTAGACACGTGGCTATCAACTATAGAAGCTTACGATTTTTTTTCCCGGTTCTGGTATGTTTACCCGATAATGTTCTTTCTTTCCATTTATGTTAGGTACCGAAAACGGGGCGGTAATGGAACCGGGTCTTTTCCCTTCCAAAAAAGGCATAATTTTAAAAATAAAAGTCGCACCATCCCACTTCCCCTTACATATTAGTTTGGAATTTTATAAAATTTTACAAAATTTTATAAAATTCCAATTTTTTATTTACTGCATTGATTTCTAAGTTATAGCTTTTATAAATTTATATTAATTTTTACAATTTTACACACTTATTTATAATACTTATTCTTACTCTCATGCTTTTTAGATTTTTTTATTTGATTCTAC
>QLOD02000001.1:10676935-10711550 GCA_003260245.2 Sideroxylon spinosum | reverse complement strand
CAAATTAAAAACCTCACAGAGAGCAGGCTGGGGTTAGACTATTCAGATGATGAAGTGGACTGTTCAGGAAATGGTTTGAGTTAATTCTCTTTTTGTCCAAAATTTACTTAATAAACTTTTTGTTATGCACTGGGCTTGAGCCCACCGTAGCCCTCAGTAAGACTCCGACGCTGCACATAAAGATAAGAGAGTGGCTGTTTGCAGAGAGAAGAGATCGAGTTGGTTCTGAAATAAAAGAGGTCTGAGTCGTTTTAAAACAAGAGTGATAAATTCATTGTTAAGCTAACGCGGAGATGAGACTCTTAATTGGGGGTTTAAGCCATAAGCCATATGATAAAAAAGAAAGAAAAGCTCTCAAAAAAATAAAAAACTACACCTTGCTGAGAAAGAAACTTTCCGGCGTTTCTAGATAGAGATTCTGGCTGAGACTTTCTTCGTCGCCTGTTGTGGCCGTCCAGACGCTTCCTACAGCTTCGCTTTCCCTCATCAAACTCTACCAATGAATGAAACCTATAAACAATTGATTTAGGGAGAATTATACGTCCGCCTTTATCAAAAAGAACATTCCATCAAATCAAACTCAGCTGGATAGAATTCACAATTGACTCAAAGACTAGAAAATCCTACTAGCATCAGTTCATGCACTGACATGGACGATTTCTTGAGCCAGTTGGAGTGACAAAAACTCATGGAGCGATAGAAACTCAAGAAGACTTGCGAGAATTTGAGTCCAAATATTTTACGACAAGCATTGGCAACTTGAATTTACTCAGTTAAGGTCATTTTCGAGGTCAAAAACCATAATTTCGCACCTTTTCGGGGGTGTTTTTTCCATTATTAGTAGAAAAACTTCTTTGAATAGTTGTGCTCTCTAGCTTCCGAATGCAAAGTTAGACTCGGTTGCGTCCTACGCTTGTTCACTTCATCCTGCCTAATCTTTTTATTCCAACTGTTTAGAGGTGACGACACGAATACAACCGTTTCAACTTGTTTTTATTGCAATGTATGAAATCTGCCTTCTCCAAGGTCCATAAAACAGAGGAGTTGGATACCTTACAGCTATACTTCCTCGAATTTGGCTCCAAGCACATCGGAATAATTTAAAGAAACAAAATCCGAACAGCAAACGGGTCATGATTGTTGGATTTGTACAGATCAGAATTCTTCTCTAACTATTAATGCGTGTGTTAAGTCAAAGGTAGCTAGCGAATTTAAATAAAAGCAGAGTAGTTGGGTGCTTCATGAATATATAGAGCTCCCGAGAAAGATAATAATAACCAGTATCATAATTTTAAAGCCGAATAAAAAATTTATTAAAAAAAAAAAAAAGAGCCCAACGGGGAACCACTACAAAGAAATTAACAGAACAAAGAAGGTGAAATGACTATATTCCACTCACATTTGAAAAAGCTTAGAATTCTCACCTGCTGCACTGTTGGCAAAAACGTTGTTCGAGGCCCCGAATTGTAACCTTAGGGGACTTAGAATGGACCTCGCAAACCTTGTGCCGTCGATGATACTCCCTGCACCGACTAAGGTCTGAATTGCACCCGTCAACCAAGCATGAAACTATCTGGGTAACGTTACTTGTCACCTTGGCCCTCTTTGATGATCCAGATGATGAATACGATGATTCCATGAGAGACACCTTAGGATCCTCAATCCCCTTAATTGACAAGTTCCCGGATCCACCCATCCTCCCCAGCATCAAGCTTGCAAAGCAATCAGCTTCCCCCCTGCACTTCTAAAATTACTGGAGATTAAAATAAAAAGCAAAGTTGAGCGTGCCTTCTTCAATTCAGCCAAGTCCCAAATGTTATCCTTAAATAAACTACTGTATCAACTTCTTCTCTTACTGATCCACCTAATTCAGTGACGCATGGTACTTCATAAACTTGTGTTTGCTAGTATGTAACTTGGGAAGGCTTCTAAATTTGAAATAATGAATTCTAATTTAGAAGATGCAGGATGAAAGTACATTAATATAGTCCCACAAAAACTGGACTTTTATATATACATAGGTCTTGTGGATGCTAAAGACTGTCAAGTGGCAGACTATTTTGTTCTGTCAAAATGGATTTTCAACCCTAAACAAGAGGAACTTGAAGAGGCCAATTAACTGTTAAACTAGTTCTGTTGAAATTTAATGCCTTTCTTGAACAAACCCCCTCTCAAATCCAGCAATCATGATATTTGATCAAAATTTGTGGTAAAATTTTGCACGGCTCTAATTAAATTGAAAGACTCAAGAAGCTTTCCACAGGAACAAATCATGAAAATCATAAGGGCTTAGTCATCTATGGCAGTGCTCCATAAAATAAAATATAAAAATATATGTGTGTATTATGTATATTCTAATTATGTGAGTACAGTGCTGATGTAAAAATAGGGGGAAAAAACCTGGCATCTGCGCTAGTTGCATAACATAGCATCACATATCCTATTTTGTCTTTTCCTGAAGAAATGAATGACTCCCACTTCATAAAAGAAAAAAATAAAATAAAGTAAAATTGTGCGTAGGGAACTAAGCCAACAATACTTACTGGTGAAATTGAAACGGCTCGTTCACAAACAGTGACACAAAAACAGAGGATGAGAAAGCTGAAATCTAAAGATGGGTAATGAATATACCTCAGAAATCAAGGCACGGAATTTACCAAAAGATCAGTCACTGGTAAGTAACCAAAGGCCAGAGAGACCTCCAAGAATCAGTGGAGATCAAGAATTAGAAAAACAAGGGAGAGGAAGCAATATATATATATATATATATGTATGTATGCACCCACAATCACACACATAAATCAAAGAAGCAACGAAGAACAGTGAGTGGTTAAAGATAAGGGCAAAGAGAGGGAAGGTTAACTCGAGCTTCTAGCCTTCTAGTTCTCAGCCGCTCATTTACTGACAATGATTCCATTGTAGATCAGTTGAGAGAGGAACGAGACGTGAAAAAAGGCAACAGTGTTTGTGGGTGAAAGACCTGTAGTCAAAACCGAGGAAAAAAAAAAAAACAAATTGCCATTAATGTGGGAACTATTTGTCAAGACCAATAATACCGCTAGTCAATGGACAACGCAATCAGCTTAAAAAAAAAAACAAAAACAAAACAAAACAAAAAATGGATAATGCAATAACATGCATGCCACTTTTTTAGTTCTCCACATTCAGGAAAAAAAAAAACTATTCACTATTATATAAGGGAGAATTGTTTAGATTTGGCAATATTATAAGTTTAAAATTCTAACTACGATGATAAGTGTAATAAAATTGATAAAGTTATAAAGTAATTTTTTTATTTTGTTAAATGAGAAAAAAATATTTGGCCCTCCTAAATTATGACTTATTTTTCATTTTATTTCTTTAACAATCAATTGTGTTGCATTACACTTTAAATTGTGTCTCAAATTGTCTTATGTTATCTAAATTATTGATAAAAAAAAATAGCTACATAGTAAGCACGTAATTTCGAGTGAAGAATAAATTAGGTGCGATAACCTGATTTATCTTCATTTAAAGTTTTGTGCTTCATTTTTTTAATAATTTAAGTAGTGTAACAATTTGGAACAATTTGAATTATATAATTATAATTTAAAGTGTAATACTGTAACAGATAATAGTTTAGATTTCGCAACGTTATAAGTTTAAATTCTACTTACAATAAGTACAGTAAGATTGATGAAGTGATTGAGCAATTTTTTTTATTTTACTAAATGAGAAAAAAAATATTTGACCTTTTTAAATTATAACCAATTTTTCATTTTATTTCTTTAACAATCAATTGTGTTGCACTACACACTAAATTATGATTATATATCTCAAATTGTCTTAATTATTTTACGTCGTTTAAATAATTGATAAAAATAAGCACGTAATAAGTATGTAATTTCAAGTTAGAGATAAATTAGATATAATAGCTTGATTTATGTTTATTTCAAGTTAGGTGTTTGATATTTTTTAACAATTTAAGTGGTATAAGCAATTTGGAACAATGTGAGAATTATAATTTAAGGTGTAATATGAAATTATTGATAATTAAGTTTAAAAATGAAAATCATGTCATAGTTTAAGAAAGTGTATCTTTTTTTTCAACTCTTTTACCTAATTTGCCTTCTAATTAACCTCATTTGCAAATCACATGACTAATTTTTGTTGATAATTTAAATGATGCAGTGTAATATGAGTTAATTGATAGTTGAGAGGACAAAGCGTATATTTGAAAGTGAAATTTTTAAGATTTAACATTTTATGGCAATAGTTGCTAGGTATAATTTTTTATGTATTTAATAAAACAAATGTAATTTTTTAAACTTTCAGGGGTTTGTTGAATATTTTGATAATTCTAACTAATTTTTAGCTGTTTGGTATAAAATTGAAGAAATTGTGAATAATTTTTAGAAACTTTTAGAACCTTTTGGTTGTTTGGTAGAAGAATTGAAATATTTTCAATAATTTTTAATATCTTTTGAGACGTTCTCAAACATTAAAAAACAAAAGTTACTTTTTTTTTTTCCAAGCTTTCAAACTCATCCATAATAATAATAATAATAATAAAAGAGCTTTAATTTAAAAGAGTTATGTAACTTTTCGTAAGTATTTGCGTGTGAGTTCAAATTTTTATCACTAGGCAAATCCATAAGTCCGCTTGGAGTCTCAACAAAAAATCAAAAGTATAATTTTTAAAATTTGGAACTTAAAAGTTATTTTAAAGTGATGAAAAGAAATTGGTGAATGATTTGATATAAAACTATTAAAAATTTTATAAAACAATACGTGGTAAAATTTTAGTGGAGAATCTTAAAAATTTTTAGAGTTTTATGAAATTTTTTGTACAAATGTCAGTACGATTTTTTAAAAAATCTAATAAAATCGTTAGAACGTGCTATTTTAACCTATTTTAAAAGATTTTGAAAATTTTTAAAACAAATTGAAATTCTTTGAAATTTAAAAAAAAAATGAAACTTTTAAAATTTTTTTAACACTTTTGAATTTATTTGAAACTCGAAAGGAGTATGTTTCAAGGGATGGATGCATGTTGCAGCGAATAATAAGTGAGATTTGCAAGTTATCCAAAAATTTAGCCTCCGTTTGATTGTCAAAAAGGAAGTATTTTCGATTTTTGTTTTTTTTTTTTTTCCCCTAAATGTTTGCCAATAGCATTAAAAGTTATTAAAAAATTCTATTTTTTATTAAACAATTAAGAACTACTAAAATGTTTAAAAACTAATAAAATTTTCTTAAACTTTTTAACCAAACATTTAAAAATTTTTAATTTATACTAAATGTATCGAAAAAATGAATTATTAAAAATTTTAAAAAACTACATTCTTTTTTTTTTTTTTTGGGGGCAATCAAACGGGCCCCTACTGTGCAGATCAACCCTTTTTCCGTAACGAAGTGTGAGAAAGTTATGCAAATCACTGATTTATACATATATCAATTCTATATAATAAGTGAGAATCGCAGTTAAGCTTCAACATCCACTTTTTGTCATTTTTCTTTCCATTATGCCCCTGTAAATTCTGCTTTATTACCATTTTGTCATGAAGTCTTTTTTCGGTTTTTCATTTTATTTCTTTTCTTTTTGTTTTATCTGCTTCAACATTCATTTTTTGCCACTTTTTTCTTTTCAACTATGCCCCCTAGGTTTTGTTTTATTACCATTTTGTCTTTAAACCTTCTTTCGGTTCTTCTTCTTCTTCTTCTTCCTTTTTTTTTTTTTTTAAAGATATTAATAAAGGCTTTTTTGGCTTAGTTTTTTCTGATTTAACCTTCTTCTTATTTAAGGTCTATTACCATTTTACCCATATGTTTCTTTTTTCAGTTGTTTTTTTAAGAGCTGTGTTTTTTCTCTTTCTATTTTTATTTGGGCTTTCTTTTTCTTTTTCCTTTTTTTTTTTTTAACTTTACGGTTTTTTATTTCTATTTTATCTTCCATATATATATCTCTATTCTATATAATAAAACACAAAAAAAAAACTTTCAACATATATATTTCTATTAATTTTTTATTTTTGCTTTTATTTTATTTTTTTTATCATTCAAATATTACTATATTTTTTCTAATAATAAGTTGCAATGCACTTTTAACTTACATTTTTAATCAATTTTTTTATTTTTTCTTGTTTTATATATTTTTTTTGTCCTTGTGTTGCTATATATATATATATATATATTTTTTATAATAGACCGCAATTCACCTTGGACATGTATATGTTTACTAATTTTTTCATTTGTCCTTCGAGTATTGCTGCTTGTATTTTCTTGGAGAGGGGGAGTTATATTTTTTAGATAAATTCAAATATTATTTTACTAATTGCTTTGTTATCTTTTTAATTATGTTATTTCACTTTTATTTAAATTTTCTTTCTCATTCATGTCTTTGTACCCCTCTCTCTCTTCTATTAAAAAAAATAAAAAAAGAGACAGGGAATCAAAAAATTTCTTTTGTTTAAGTTGTATTTAAATTAAGAATTTATTGCGGAAAAAGGAAAAGTTAAGGATTAAAAATTTCTTATTTTATTTAAGTAATGATACAAAATGCAAGGAAAATTGTATGAAATATCAAAAAATTAGATCAATTAAATTAAAATTTTTAATATATCAATCAATGCCTTTTATCGTAATTTTTTGAAATTCATTTAAACAAGAATATATATTTAAGTTTTTATTTTATTTTTTCATTTTTTTTATCTTTTTCTTTTTCTTTTTCTTTTTACTTCTTTTTTCTTGCACCAAATTCTTCTCCAAACACATTTTTTTTTTCAAAGTTTTATATTTTTTTTGAGAAGATCAAATATTTATTCATCTTTTATTATTTTATTATTTTATTTCATATTATCCAAATTTTTTTTTTCGCCTACATATATCTGCAAAAAAAAAAATAAATGAAAATGAATATAGATTTGAAACATATTCTATTGTTTGGGTTATGATGAAAAAAAATGAACAGAAATTAAGAAATCTAAAAACTAATATAATGATAAATATCTTTTTATTTTATTATAGTTTTTAATCTATTAAGATGATTTATAAACTATTATCTTTGTTATTATTTTCTCCATACCGAATATTTTTAGAACTATTTTTTCTATACCTTTTTTTATTTTAATAATATTTATCAATTTTTCTTCTCCCTTATCCATTTAAACTGTGTTTGACTCAATAATTTGTCACAAAAAAAAAGATATATATTTAAACTCTTCTCTTATTTAGATTGTGATAAAAATACAAGTAATTAATTAATTAAATTAAAAAATTGATACATCAATGAATTTTTTATTTTTATATTTTCAAATTCATTTGAGTACAAATACATTTAAAATTTTACATATTTTCTATATTGTTGCATTTTTTAATTTATTTATTTGTCTCTTCTTTCATTATTTTCTCTCTAAATATAATTTTAATGAATTTATATTTTATTTCCTTATATCATCATTTACTGGTGTGTGTGTGTGTATATATACATATATACACACACCATGTTTACGTGTCCATGGCAATTAGTGTTTGGGAAAGCAACCAAAGCATGGAGGAATGAGAAATACTTATTCTCACCTAGTAGGCTAGTGTATTTTTCCTGGAGCCGTAGGTTTTCCACTAGGGGATGGAAAACAAATACAAAAGTAACAAGTAAAATGAAAGGAGAAACCAGACCCAAAAAACGAGTGGCAAGGAAAGGACAGGTGTTTATATCCTTCAACTTTTACAAGTTTGACAGAAAGCAAAGCGTACAAAAGATGAAAGGGAGACTTTACCGAGCTTCACTGGCCAGCTCGATGGTTATCTATTTCGAGCTATGCTTTTGTGTGGTTGCTACTCACGGTAAGTGCGTGGGAGCCAGCCATATCTCATTTCTTGGCCTGGGTCAAACAAAAAGTTCAGATCAGAGGTAACGACAATTAGAAGATTACTTAGTTTGGTGATCAAGATAAAGGTGAAAATTATTATTATTATTTTTTTAATTTCTTCCCATTTTCCTCTTTTGGGTTTTACAATTTGTAATTATTATTCCTAAACAAAATATGATGTTTAAGTTTATATCCTTAGATATTTAATTAAATTGTCCAAGTACAAAGGCTTGATAAAAATGTCCATCATACTGAACAGAATTTACAGAACAACGTAACAAGATTTTAAGTAACGAAGGAGCAAGACAGCGATTATTAGCTAACAAAGCGATTGGTGGAAGCTCAAAGGGAAAGACAACATCCAGTATTTTATACCCTGCAATTTTGCGTCTCACTGATAAGTTCACCAGGAGCCGCTTGAAAAGATAAGTTCTAAGTTATCCGTGTTAGAACTCGTTTGGAAAAATCAAGGAAAGCTCAAGATATTGAAAACAAAAAATTTCAAGAATTTTAGTGTCTTAAAATCCTATCGGTATTTAATTTTCGAGGTTAACTTAATTGGTAAGATTTTGAACTCATTCTCTAATTTATTTTCCAGTGATCATTGATTAAAGTCTTCTAAGCATCTCTAAATGTTTTACCAGATTATTCATTTCAAGATCTTCAAGATCTTAAAAATTAGTGGATGTGACATCTTAAGTTAAAAAAAAAAAAAAAAAAAAAAAAAAAAGAGAATCCTATCTATAGTTGAAATTAATTGTGTTTAGAACTCTCGTATGTATAATTATTTATTTATTGAATGTTTTCAAAGAAGTTTGACAACATATTAATACTCTTCATAACGTGTTGGTGAAAGAGCTTTTAATTTGATTTGGGCATGGAATGTTTAAAAATAAATTATGTATTTATTATTTTAGTCAATTTGCTACACTTAAATTATGAATAAAAAATTTTAAATTTATTTTTACGATCAATCACGTGAATTTTTTAATTAAATAACTCACAATTCGGATGTCATCAACCTCTTTCTGAACCCAAAACACAAGAGTCCTATTTGGATAATATCAAAACATTAAAAGTTACCAAAATTTATAAAAAATTCGTATTTTTTTTAATCAAATTTTATCATCAATCATCTTTATATCAAATTTTTATATTTTTAATATATTTTTTTATTAAATTTTTTTTATCCAAACACACCCGGACCATGCAAAAGTATATCCCCATCTCTACCAACTAATAGAATTAAGTGCACAACTATGACTTTCCTTTCTAACGACGGAAAATGGACCAGGCTTATCATAATCCGACCCACTTAATGCCCTACGTTCCCTCAAGCTGTCCCTAGAACCCAACTGCCCCCTAGTAGCTATAGCTCAGGGTTACGCCAGGCGCTCTATGACATGCGCTGTACGGCGGTGACTGCTCAATCATTGGCCCCATTCTTTAAGCGTAAATCAATTTGTAATTTCCATAGTCATGGCTACTTCCACTTTGGAAAGTGTTTAGACGGTAAGGAAAAACAATTAAAATATAAAAATTTAATATAAAAATGATAAATAATAAAATTTAATTAAATAAAATATAAAAATTTAATAATAATTAATGAATTTTAGTAAATTTTAATCGACCAAACATTCATCAGTGGAAAATGGGTCAGATTCGACCAGCATTAACCTTGACCAGGCCCAGCAGATGCCCTTCCTAGCTTCTAGCTATCCATACCACCACCAGTTTCGTCCCAGTTGATTATCACGGATAATATTTTGAAAACTGGACCGTTTATCTAGTCGGAAAAAGGATTGGATCACGGGTTAATAGTTTAACCATCGGTTCAATCGAAATAGAATCGAAATTAAACCGTGACGTCATAAATATATTTAAATATATAAATAAAAATATCAAAAGATGTTAGAATTATATAATGATTTTAAAAATTTATATTTTTTCACATATTCTTCTGTTTTATTTTGTTTCACTAATAAAATGTGCTCTAAAATAAAATCACTCAAAACTAACATATTACATAAGTAAAACCAAACAAAAATAAAGAAGAATAATTTTTAGTGACTTAGTGGAAGAACAGTATTTTATCACAATACATACCCAAGTTCAATTCTAGACTAGTGCATATTAATTATTTTACTTTACCATTCAAAAAAAGAAGACCGGTTCGTAAAAACCTAACCTGTTCAATGGTTCAACCACTAGGTTATCGATTTTTCGTCGATTTGAAGTCTAAATAAGTTTAAAGGGTTAACTGGATCGTTTCTTAGATTGGTTCACAGTTCAACAGGTTAAGCCGATCGATCCGGTCCAATTTTTAAAACAATGGTCACGGGCCGTGGCCAGTGATTAGATCCCCTTGGCCCTACCACACCCGATTGGTGCACAAGGTTACTATGCCCCTGTCTCACTTATTAGTAATTAAAAATTTATTGTAAGTGTTTCAATGTAATTTTACATTATGTAATTACAAATTCAGTCCAGTTGTTTCTAGTTCTATGTAATTCGATGTAATTTTATTAATGCAATCAAACATTTTGTGATTACAAATTCAATATAATATAATTTGATATTTTGTAATTATAATTTGTTGTAATTGTTTCTTTATTAATTATTAATGTATTTTTCTTCTTAGAGTTAATTTTTTTATTTTTAATTCTATTAATTTTTTAAATTTATATTAAGTAAAAAAAAAAAAACATATGTTGATATATGAATGGGTCAGCTTGGATCGGCCGTGATCCCATCCCATCTCGACCCAGTGGACGGCGGGATGGGTCTTACCCATGTCCCATCACTATTCCTTTCCAATGGCCTAAACCGATAAACAGAATATTCTTGTAGTAACGTCAAGATAAATTAATGAGATATTATGGTCACATTCATATAGGTGTATATATAAGTTTGAATGTCTGAAATTTTAAACTTGTTTTGTTTTATTATTATTATCAATTTTTTTTGAATTGAAAAAAAAATTGGGCCGCGTTTGGCTCACAAAAAAAAAAAAAAAAAAACCAAAACAAAAGACACAAACTTTACCAATTTTATCTAACATTTTTTAATTTTCTCTAATTTTCATTCTCTCAAAATTTTTCTAACTTGAATTAATTTTTACCAGCTTTCACTAAATGTTTACCTAACACCCAACTACTAGCTAAAGTGCCATGTGTAAAATAAAATAAAAAAAAAGTACAACTTTGCATATTTTTTTGACATGTGGCACCGTTGGTGTCAGGTAAAAATTGAAAATTTTAAAAAAAATTAAAAAATATTAGAAAAAGTTAAAAAATTTGACAAAAATTAATTTTGAATTCAATAGAATAAAAATAAGAACAATTAATTTTTTTTACTTTTTTATTTCCGTTAGCGATTCAAAGGCTTAGTTAAATTTAAGTTTGTAAAAATTGAAGGGAGCTCAACTTTACCAAATTATTAAAATATATACGTCTTTAATATTTCATGTGTTTATATAACATTTCAATTATATATTTTTTTTTGTAAAAACTATTTATTTACTAAATTATTTGTTTTTAAAATTATTTTTTTAACTAAAAACATATTTAAAATGTAGACCAGATAACTAACAAAATTTATTAAGACTTATAATACTAAGGTTTCGTCTGAGAATAAAAAAAGTTAGTTTTTTTTTTTTTTATAACTAACTAATAACTAGTTAATAAAAAGTTAGGTGGTATTTGGTTTATTTTTTCGTTTTCTGTTTTGGTTTTATATGTTAAAAGTCCTAAAACAAGTAAATAGAAAATACTCTATTTTACTTATTTTGAAATTTTTCTTATTTTGGATTAAAAACACTCAAAACGAATTTTTATCATTTTTCATTTTATGTATAAACTCATTTTTTGTTTTCGAAAATAAATTTTAAAAATAAACGTGACTAAATACGTTTGAATTATTTTCTTTGTTTTCAAAAATATGAAATGAAAAGTGAGTTCAAAACAAAAACAGAAAACAGATTCGGAAAAACAAACAAAATGAAACCTTAGTTTTTTTGTGTTTAGAAAGGATAAAAAAATAGCTTTTTAACTTTTTATTAATTTGATATTTTTGTTCTTGAAAGTTTAAAAGAAAATTAAAATATAAAAAATTAACTTTTGATAATTTGAAAAAAAAACCAAAAAACTAATAAGCGATAGCTAAACTATCAACTTCTCTTCCAAACAGAGCCTAAGTTAGGCATGCGGACCACCAATCCACCCTTTTTGTATTAAAAAGGAAATTATATATATATATATATATATATAGAGAGAGAGAGAGAGAGAGAACGGGACCCCTGCGTTGAGCCTTGCAATCACTTTCTTCAAAAAGGCTGAGGCAGTGCCTGGCTTTGCTGGCGAGGGGGTGGGGGCCGGAACCCTGCTTGCTGGATGAACACAACCCATTTTCAAATGCTCCATCCATGTTGTCCCCATAGATTGATTAAAATTCGGATTTCTCAGTCAAAAACTAAAATCCAGGAATTGTTAAATTAATATTTAACGACTTAAATACATCTACTCTTAAATTTTCATTCATTAAACCCTCAATCTCAATATCACTGTCAATGTCAACCTTCCCCACTATTAAAATTCTAGCATTCATGACATCCCACCTCAAAACCCTAATGATGCCAATTACCTTTTGAAGAAAGGCCCCTCTGCCCACGGCCCATGTCCACAAAAAAGAAAACTCAATAATAATTTTATCATTTGGCGACCTTTAAACGCCTCTATACGTCATAATGAAGTTCAACAAAGTAGCACACAATTTTTTTTTTTTTGCGTGTAATTCAAAATATTCAAATTAATTTATACAATTAATTACTAAATTTTAAAATTAATAATCAAATAAACCTCAAATAAAATGAGAAAGAAAAAAAAACTCATTAATTATTAAAATCAAATTGAACGAAAATTCTATAATCTTCCCATGAATAGAATATATATACATATAATCACTCACACAAACCGATGCTCTCAATTCAAGGGTCCCCCCCTCCCACAGATAACCTATTGTAGTAACACCCAAAAAAAGTAGACATTAAGCCCCCCCTTCTTCCACACCCAAAAAAAAAAAAGTAAACATTAGGCCCCTCTTCTTCCCGAATCCCCACTAGTAATAAAAGATAAGCTCCATCCACTTTGTTTGTTTTAAGGACTAATTTGAATAGGACGGCTTGCCAAACGTGCCCATTATTTATTGTTTTCAAAAGCCCAGTGATTTTGGAATCACTGCTATACATAACTCTTATATTTATAATAATATTCAATTATTGAGATAATTCTACCGTACCTCTTGCCATTTCAGATTTTGAAATCCATTCTCTGTTCTGCTGATGTTCTAAAGCAGGTCACCCGGGGGTGCCACTCCAACGCTACAGGTCTTGACTGTGTAATATGTAAACCTTTTGAAATAACCCAATGCTCTCGTCATCCGACGCTCTTCAAGCGACCTGTACAATGGACTCTTTGGAAAAACTGCCATTCACTATAATTTCTTAATAATTCAAAGATTTTTTTTTTTTTTTCTTAGTAGAGGTAGGACTTAAAGCCCATCTTCGAATCATGAATTTTAAAAATGGAAAAGAAAAAAAGTTGAGAAAAATAATTGAAATACAAAATGAAATGAAAAAATTAAATTCACTTTTATTTTTAGTTTTTATTAATTTAAAAATAAGACTAAAATAAATAAATATTTATTAAAAATAATTTCTACGTGATTAAATGCACAAATTAATAGAATGCTATTCTCTTCATTTTTTTCCCTCTACAAATGTGTATATATATATTCCAAGCATATTGCATAAAAGAAAACCCAGGAGTTTAGAAAACAAAAAATTTTGCCTTATTCATATTACAATCTTTGAAGCAGGCCCCCTAACCAAATGAGCTCCGGGAACAACCCTGTGAATTGTATAAAACCAAATACTGCTTAATGTGCCGCCGATGCTGAAATTGGGAAGTTACAGTAAATGCAAGCAAAGCTGATGCGCACTGTTCAGCATTTAGACGCATTCCGAAGTGGAAAGGTTGGATGCTAGGATCCCAATACGTACAATACAAGGCATGGACAACAATTTAAGAGCGCACTAACTCAATGATTGGAAAAAAAAAAAAAAAATGAAAGACAGCATGACATAGACTCAATAATAATAGCGTATAATAGAAATCATGCTATATAACGTTCATTAAAATTAAGACTATGGATTTCAAAACTTAAAAAGTAACATTATAGAACGAAACAAATTATTTGAGACTCAGCTTGAGTTTAATTTGGTCATAAGCTTGCTCAAACATGACACAAAACATAAACTAATTTTTAATCACAATTTTAAATTCATCATGCTATTAAATTAAATTTTGATTCAATAAACTAATACTCAATAAATATAATATAAAAAAACACAAGTATTCAAGTTTATTTCGAAATTGATTCAATCATAAACCAAGCTCATATCAATTTCTTCAGCTTGTTAAATTTAACAAGCTTAATTCAAACCCTATTACTCAACTTGATTCAATTAATTTATACCTCCACTTAAAAATCAACGAAGCCACATAATTATAAAATTTAAGTCTAGAAAATCACATAATTATTACATTTAACCCAAAACGATAATAAACTATATTGAATAACTTAAAAGTCAACAAAGATATCGTGTTCAAGTTACATTTAAACAATGACAAAACTCAACAGGATGAGTCTAACATCAATCTAAAATGTGTTTCCCACAAGGCTTTCAGTATAGAAGGTAATGGCTAGTCCCAGCCCAACACAATAGCTAAAAGATAAGGTTGCCTATAATAATCAAGGGGCCAGAAGAGTCATTAATGTTGCATCTGTTGTAGCGTTGCATGCATCACGGAGTGACAGGTACAGGAATAGAACGGACAGTCCGATAAAAGGGTTATGCAAAAAAACCGAAGGCTTGAATGGACAAATACAAAATTACATATCCAAATGTCGGCAAAAAAGCATATTTAACAAGTCAAGCATATGACAATGAACATGTACACTTGAAATGGGGCACATGCAACGCCAGAAATCCAGTAGTACCAAGGCCCCCCATCACCATAAGAAGTGAACTCACAATCAGATATTGACATCATTGTCCAATTAGAAAATGCTATTTGCAAGTTCAGTCGCCAGGCGTGCTCAAGCTAACTCCGCATTATCTACGTACTGGAATTATTTTATAACTGTTAAGTATGATACTAGAATTCAGTTTTAATTTTCAGAATTGAGCAAAACACAAGACCTCATTAGCAAGAAAATCTTCTGACCATGCAGCTGTAACTTGATCCTAAAGGTAAGAGAGCAATTAGTGGCTACAATAATGTATTTTTATAAATGATAGAAATATATTGCCCGTGAATAAATCAATCTCCGTGCTGACACAATTTAAAATTGGGCATTTACATAGATAAGAAGTCTGAGATAATTTCAACATTCACAAACTATAGCATCAACAATGTCCAACACATCCTCTTTTAAAGCTAATTTCACTTCTACATCTGGAACATATGGCTCCTAAAACATTGCAAGAATCAGAATAATGGGATCTCTGATATTTTACAGAGAATATTACCTCTTTATCCCCTTGGACACATCATCTGACTATTTTTATGCTAGAGTGCATGTATTTATACAATAGAACAGAATCACGTGATGAATGTAAACACGCTAGAGATGCTCACCTGAAAAGGGAAAAAAAAAAAACTAGTAGTCATCAGTTCAAGAATTATTATTCTTGTTAAGGCACGTAATTATGTCATGAAACCTGAATAACCTGAATAAATTGATGTAGAACAAGACGACTGAATTATTTGGACCAATCCAATAAGATTTGGACAGTTAAGGATGTAATGGCAATTTTGGCACAAGAGTCTAATAGAGGATCATAATATATGTTTTTTTGCATTGCTCGGACCATTTGGAACCATTTTCACCACCTATGAGCAGGGCGTTTGATGAATTCTACTATCTAGAACTTTGAATCATCAATTTTGACATTTTTAATAATTTTTTTTTTGACAATTGACAGAAGGTTAGAAACTAGAATTGATTCTCAAGGATTCAAGATTTATTTAGTTTCTTTTTTACTTGTTGATTCTATAATCATCATACATTTGCCAGATTTGATAAATTTCAGATACATTGGCATTTTCTATTCTATCTTTAGGAATTATTACATAAACAACTGCAACCTCATGGGCAGAACTATTCTTGATTCAATAAACATCATTATTTCTAAAGATTTTTTACCCATTGGAATTCTTAAATCCCTGCAATTAGAGTTCCCTCATTCCACTAGTATGAGAACTAATGGTCTTTTGTCAAGCTTGAACAATTTCAAGTCCACTTACAATTCCCGTTTTGCATCACGATTTATCATGAACAATCTCAAATCCACTTTCAATTCCCGTTTTGCGTCACGATTTACCATGATTCCGACATCAAGGGCAGTGGTGCAGGTGGAATTGTTAAGGAGGCCACAACAGAAGTGGCAACCATTATCACAACCAACTTTAAAAATTTCTGAAAGAGGTTTTCTCTTGTCAACAGGAGTTGTTTGTTTACCAATGGAGACAAAAAAAGAAATCGAAGTATCTTGGCCCTTGTGTGGTACGTAGAGATGATGACACTCTATGACATGTTTGTAACTCCCATTTCTTCCTGAATCCTGATAATGGTTATGGTAAAATGTCTTGTCAACTTGTAAATTATAGTCATAAAAAGGAAACAATGAACATGCATGTTTGGCGCTGTTAAAGACCAAACAGCAAATGTATACCAAGTGATAAAAAGACTAAAATATCATTTTTACTGAACCCTGTCTATAAGTTAGTTCACTTCAAGTCCCTTTCAGATGTTCACCACATGTAAATCACAACAACGCTGTTTAAATACGCATATCTGGGCGTGTCTATATACCTCGCATCAAAAAAAATACATCCCTTTCCATCTTTAAAATGCAAAGATTCCGAGCTCATGAAGAGAATATAATAGAAGTCTAGAAGTGTCAATTACTACTCAATGGGTTCAAGCCCAATTAAAATCATTATTGGATATAATTGGGTAGAAAGACAATATCTATTGATTAATGGGTTTAAATGGGTTGACATTATAATTCATTAAGCAACCAATTACTTATTCCATCAATTAAAACAAGAACCCAATTTCAAATTTAATCTAATCTCGATAATGCACAACCATCCAATTTTCAAATTTAATCTAATCTCAATAATGCACAATCGTCGTCATTGCAATAGTCGTAGAAAAAAAAATCTTGTTACCAAACTAGTCTCACAAAACAATCTAAA
This sequence comes from Sideroxylon spinosum, assembly GCA_003260245.2. NCBI lineage: Eukaryota > Viridiplantae > Streptophyta > Magnoliopsida > Ericales > Sapotaceae > Sideroxylon > Sideroxylon spinosum. Next base: position 10,694,374 of record QLOD02000001.1, on the reverse strand, counting down.
CCAAAAATATAATTGCTTAATCCACAAATGTGTGTGTAATTACTTAAGACATACATGTTGGGTTTCTTTTTTTCTTTTTTTTTTTTTGGGGGGGGGGGGGTAAGAAACTATGTGCTCACGTGTGGCATGAATAGATAAGAAAATTTGGACTAATATTTCCTTACGATATCTTGCCAATGATTTATATACGTATATATATGCACAAACAATGAACTGCAAGAGATTGAACAAAAGTAATAAATTAACTCAAAAAATAGTAGGCAAGGTCATTCAACTCATTCAGTGGGAACAACTAAAGGGTTATATGAGTTTTTCTTCGCAATAACTAACTGTCACCATATATGAATTTTAAATTTATATATATTAGCTACACCAAAATATTTTATGCAAATTTTTAAATATAAAAAATATACTAAAAACCTCACCAAACAAAAATAACTAAATAAATTTTAAATTCAAATTCATGGGTTCGATATAACCCATATCCAACCGGTCCAATAATAACGGGTTATTAAATATGCATAACTGGATTCAATCCGTTTATTCACAACCCATTATAACTCGAACCCAAAACTGCCCAAATGCGTCAGTTTGTCAGCTCTAAGTAGAACATTAGCCAAAGCAATATCAGGTATAGAAAACAACTCCAGACACTTCCACCGATGTCAACATTTTCTATATTCAGCTTAGGCTTAGACCAGAAAATAAACTTTAAAATTACGTGCAAAAATTAATGTGGCATTTTTTAATGGATATAGCACAAGACAACCATGAAGGAAACAACATTACCAGCCAAGATGGTGCCAAAAATAACTGTCCGAGAATTACACGATGGAATTATTCTGCACAGAATTAGACCCATGTTAAGCAGCATGCTATATAACTACTCAAAGGTATCATATTACACCATGTAAGGCCTGCATATTGAACCAAACTATCCAAGGAATGCCCCCTCAATCTCAGACAAAACCCACCCATCCCTTGTTTGGGCCAGCATTTGGACTCACATTTGGACAAAAAGAACTACAAATAATTTTAGGGTGACCCATCTGAGCACAAATCCCAGGTCAAAGTATGATAAAAAACCCAAATGTCACATATACTTGATATGTCAACTACTGCATTAATCCCAGGACAAGGTATAAAATCCATGTCATATCTACTTGATACGTTAACTACTGCATTAATAACAATTCTTTTTATTGGACTGATTTGCCAATGCAGTTGATTGAATCAATTTCAATCTGGCCAGTGCAAGATCACATAAATTTAATTTCATACAACAAAATCAGCATGTGCTGCAGTTACGCTGAGCCAAGGTTGGACTGGCAAGTGGCAGCTGTATTTGCACTCCCACTTCAGCCAGCCCATCAAGGGCTTCCTTGCAACCTTGTGGCCTTTCTAGACGAGTAAAATGGATCCAGAGCTGAGTGAAAAAACTAACCCATTTTGTCAGGGGATCTGACTATCACACAAGCCTACAGCAGAAAACAGCACCAAAATAATTTGAACTTGGATAACACAGACAACACTAGATACCCAGATTTATGTTGCATTCATTACAGTGGCCCAACAACTTAAAAGAGAGCAGTACACTATTCTGCCTGGAAGCGTTCCCAGGTTGAACCATAATAGGTTACATCCAAGTTCCAGTGCAAGTGCATAACTACAGTGGACAATTGGTCTGCTAAATTGCAGTGACATTGCAAAGTAGACAAAACCAGTGCATTAGAGCGTCCAGAAAATGAACAAAGACAAGTAGATGAACTATTTAAAATTAGACAAGTTGCATAGAGAAGTAAACTGATCATATAATTTCATTATTGAGATAACCTTTTGCAGGATTTTTTGGCTGTCAATGAAGTATTGATTTGGGTGATTAATCCCAGCATCACAAGACGAGCCATGAACAGTTTGAAATGTCAAGGTGCAAGCCAACTGCACAAATGATATTCTCAAACATAAAATTCCATTGAAGAAGAAAAAATGAAGCACCTGTAAGGATTCTGGGGGCAATAAACGTGATTTTCTAACCTGAAAGTGTCTATTCTGCACTTTATCAATCACATCCTCCATTGCACGATTGTTAACTCCCATTTTACCAAGGGCAGCCCTCAAATTCTCCTCGCTGTTACAGAAAAATCAAAAATATAATAGCTTAAATGATTTGCTGGAAATTTTCGCATAGTACCTAGGGGTTAGAACTGACTGGACTTGCTAACCAGGGCGGGAGTGTGAACTTTGCTCACCCTATCCCCTTCCCCCTCCGCGCATGCGTAACCTTCCAAATTTTTTTATTTTTTTATTTTTTAACAAGTTTCAAATGCATGATGCATATCATAAGTTCTAGTGTGCAAATCAACCCTTATCTTAACTGTTGGTCTTTCATACATAAACTGTTTAGAGAATCATTGCTAAACACTACCTGTATCTAAGTTCAGTAATGCAAAAGGAGGCATGAGTTATGTAGCTACACTACTAAACAAAAAATATATATATATGTAGCCGTAATAACCCGTACTTAATATAAGGAATTTTAAATTCTGACAAGTATGGTTGTGATTAAATGGCACGATAATATGTTGATGAGGTGTGCGAGTTAGCTGTCCGGTTCTTGGATTGGGTTTTGGATTTTGCACGACACTTAGTGGAATTTTCCAGTTCAAAAAAGGGGAAGCCGGGTGCATGGGTAAAGATCCCCGAGCTCATGAACTGTCTTGTTCAGAAATCTGCAGACTGATTTCTGCATGTTCGGCTGAGTCTTGTTCATTCTTTTCCATCTCAGGCTATCTCTCAGGGGCTAGGAGGCTTAGGCCAAGGCATCATTGTCTCTCTTTGCTTCCTCCCGAAGATTTGCTAGTATATGTATATTATGTTTTGGTTGTCGGTTAACCGAGGGAGAGAAAAGAGAGTGGAGGTTGAGCTGCACACCAATTCAGTTCACTTCCTCTACCCAAAGTGAAATTAAGCTAGTATTAACTGTATTCATCGATTCAGTGTTAGGAGGCTTCGGTTGATCTCCATCAATTTTCCGGCATTTCCAAAATTTTCCGACGAATTCCAGAACACTGTTCTTCTTTCCCAAGCACTAGAGGTAGGGATTTTAATGCATATTCTTGTTTGTATACATATTCCACTTGAGCTTAAGACAAGGTGCATTATTGTTATAGATGATTGAATTATGTATTAGTAGTTTCATGAATAAATGTATGCATTTAAATATATGTGCAAGCATTGAGAAAGATGATGAATTCATGTATGTTCAGTGTCGATTATTTGGTGATAAAACATGGATTTGAATAATTAGCTATGCTTGCATGTTGTTTGAGGATGATCTGGAACAAGTAAACTGAAGAACAAAAAAATTGGAAGGCTTGAAGCAAACCAAAACAGAAAACAGAGTGTCCCCAGGCACACAGGTTATTCTGGGTGCACGGATCCCTTACCCCGAGCGCACGGGTTTATCCCAGGGGCATGGATCGTTTTTCCCGGCTGCCCCAACTGAAAATTTTTCTTCCAAACTGTTTTTGAAATAAAATACCCTTTCAAAGAGCCTTTGGGATCACATTTCTAAACCATTTTCAGAAGATGTTTTGCTAAAAATAATGAAAGGCAAGGGAATAATAAATATGGCTGTGATTCGGGATAATAAAAGAATTTTCCTACCCCAACCATTCTTGTCCCTCAAATCTTCTACATAAATAAACCACAAAACATTGTACACCTATTTATATGAAATGTTAATTTTGCCTTTAATGATATATGGGTCATTATGCCAATCAAAGATATATAATATGAAGAATGTGAGCAAAACAAATACAATACCCTTCATATAAATTGATGCAGGATAAACAAGAAAACAATCAGAATGCATCCACCAAAAATTTCAAACAGCACAACCTATAAATGGATGCAAGATTAACAAGAAACGATCAGAATACATCTGCCACAAATTTCAAACAGCACAACAAATTGAGGATTAGATGAATGGAAGTGACTTAGATTTATTTGTTCGTGCAAGCAGAGCAAAATGATACAATTAATAAGAAGGTTAGGAGGATAAGAAAAGTCCCAAATATGCGGCCAAGGTTGAGGAATGAAACATAATCATTTGTTATTTCAATTGACACCCAATCCCAGTTAAACATGATGTTTAGCAGTGAAACAGAAATGACACCATGGATGGATAACGATTTGATGCATGGACTGACTTGGTTAGTTAATTATAGAAAGCTAAGTTGGTGTGTATGCATGTTTTTACAACGGTGGGAAGGACCATTTTCCAACTTAAATAAGAACATACAATGCACTGAAAAAGATCAGTTTAAAGCTTTGACCTGAAATGACGAAAAGGGCAGCCATGATGATCTCCAACACCTGGAGTTGATGAGATGATTTTTTGACAAGAATAAGGTGTATAATCCTGCACTCACCAGGAAAAAAAAAAATTTAATATGTCAGCAGGATGACTTTCCATACATGCAAAGGAAGCTACCTTTTTGCTTACTGACTTTCTGGAACGACAGCTTGAAGAATAACATCGATTACAAGAGAATAAGACAGATTTAGAGAAATATTTCTATACCGATTCATGAAAATATTTTTAGTATGGCAATTTGGATTATAGTACTGTAGAAAATCCTACCAAAGCCATTTTGATTCAAGTTGAGACATGCATATATTATATTATATATAAAAGGGTTATCTTTACTAGTTAATCAGTACTAAGATTTCATCACAGAATCCCGAACTGTAGAACTTTATTATGTTACACGTACAAGGGTTACAAAATTGGTCAAGTCACTTAATTCTAGCAGCTTTGAACACTTTTTAACAATCCTAACACAAATAGTTTGGCAGTCATGCCAAGGCAATTCCTTACCGTTCTCTTCCCTTCTTTTCCATAGTTATGGCGTATGCTATATGCATACTCTTTATCAAATCTCTCAGCTCCAACCTACAACAGGGAAACAAGCACTAAGATTAAAATGAAAAGGATAAATAAAATACTAGCACCAAAGTACATATAAGACAGTATGTACAGATAATATATCAATCAGCGCAGATAATATATCAATCAGCGCTTTTGAATAAACATTAGTGCACACACATACACACACAGAAAGGAGGAAGAAGAAGATTTTATTATCATTGAAGACAATCTTCACAGTATGATGACATCAAGGCACGAAAGTGCCACCGGAGGGAACCAGTTCCAAATGATTCAAACAGAGGAGAAATGCAGTAATAGCATATTGCATGAAAGTTTTTTGTTAATTAGTCCAATTGACAATGTAAAATGACACACTCAATGCTTCTTACAACCTGCCAACAATGCAGGGATATGCATCTATGTTCTATTGAAGACAAGAAACTTCTGAAATTGTAACTGATTACCAAAATGTTTCAATAAAACAAAGCTTACCTTGCGAGAAAACTCAGCCTTCCAAAAGGCAAGTGCATCATCCAATTTCAACCCAACACCCTAGAAAAAAGGGAAAGACTATTCAATGTAACCAAAGATAAAAATGCATCAAGGAAAACAATAGCATAATTCCAATCACATTAATAGCAAATATATACATTTTCCTATAATCATTATTGATGAATGCTTCTGTTTTCTTGCAGAAGATATCAGATGTACACAAAAAATCCAAGTCACAATATTATTTGCATTGACCTGAAGATTTGACAAATTATCTTTCATGCCAATAACTCAATTGCGTGCAGCACAGTTTCAAACCAAGCAAAAATGAACTATGTAAGAATGTCATAAGTATGAAAATAAAACAAGGATATGGAAGCAGCCATCCATATTGAATGCGCAAATACACATTGAATTTGAAGATGTAACCTTGAGAAATAGACCCAACTGCATCCTCCCTCCATGCTTTAAATGATGATCCTCTCTTAGCTGCATAAATAGCAAGGCCAACAAAAAATGAATAACAATGACATCACAAAAACATTTATACCAACGCTGACAGGAAAAGAGGAAAGAGGGAGGGAAATCTTACGAATGATTAATTTGTTAATAAATGTTATAGCTAAAATCATTACCTTTTCAAACAGGTGGCACATACACAAAGGAAATGAACTTTTAGCAACTTGATCTATGTCTTTCAAAGATATTTCTGCAAATTCCCTTGGCTGCAAAATCCTTATACTAAGTTCATCAGTACAAAGTTGAAACTAAGGGCTAAAAGTTGAACCAGATGGTCATACTACAAAGTACCTGGGAATAATCAGGACCAAGATAACTTGTGGATAGGGCTTCCACCATCTATGCAAATACCAAAGAAAAGTGAGGCACCCTATTTCAAAACAGAGCCCATTATAAACTTAAAATTTCATAAGCAAAATACTCACAGGAGTCAAACGATCTTTCTCTCGCTCTCTAATTGTGGATATCCATTTTCTGAAAGCAAAAGCCACGACTTTATGAAAATCCAAACCACGACTTTAAGAAAATCCAAAAGGAACTTTTCAATGCCTTAAATTGCACTTGATAATACATAACAAGAACTATGAAAGAAATGTCAAAAACACTATCATAACCTTCTAAATGTTGTGTTTATATGGAGCCTCTCTCTTATTATTGGTGTATAAGCATATATAGAAAATTTTGACTTCTAATCAACAAAACTAAACTTCTTATACCTGATCTAATAAGAAACTAGGACTAGTAAAAGAAACCATTTCCTCATTATAAATGAAAATTATTTAAAAACGGTCTGCAGAATAGTATGGCCATAAAAGTCGCCAAAGCATGGAGAAAAAAAAAGGTAAATTCAATCCAAAGGACCCAAAATACAGGCATGCACCATTTAAATCTGTTCCAAAAGTAGGAGAAAGAGAGTTGTTGGACAGGAATTTGCTTTGTAGTGGTGACAGAAACATCATTAAATATACAACCAGCTACTAAAATAATCATCCAATACAAATTACGTAAAGGAAAATTTTGTTAGAGAATTCAAAGTGTGACCAAGCAATATTAAGAAATTATTTTTGGACCCAAATAACTTTCAATAATAACCTGTTTGTTAGCGCAAGTGCCTTCGAAAGATGGCTACGAAATTGTGTGACGACAAGAGAAACCACCTATAAAATAAGAATAAAAACATCAGCAAGATTGATGGGGTCCAGTTTGGTAGGGGTTAAGGGTTAAGTGTAATAGGAAAACCATGGCATTCACCTGATGCATAGCCACATAAGCGTATCCTCTCAGGATAAATACTCTGCGATTGGCGACTAATTCTGGAACTTCCTCGAAGGGTACCTTAATCGACAAAAGAGAGGGGAAACAAGTAAATAAGCCAAATCAAACTAACCAAAATGAGATGTAAAAGTTAATCAAAATCTAGAAGATAGGGAAGCCTCTCTATTTCGTCTTTGCCCATTTTCCATGTTGAATTGGACTGAAAATAAGCATAGAATTTTCCACATTATGCATCCTCCACTTACATGATGTGAGCATTCAAAAGAAAAAAAATTCTCAATTAACCCAAAAGCAACAAAGAAAAACATTGAACCAACTGATTTTATTAATTTGAGCCCCAGGAATCCTGTTGGTGAGGCTCCTGAAAACCAATACCAATTTGTGTTCCCATTAGGGAGGGTTATTTACTACCAAGGATCAATGACCAACAATAAGTTAATCATTCATTTGAAGTTACTTTACACTGTTATGAGAAAGCTGATAATGCAGTTGTTCCCGTTGAAAGGATAATTCAAGCTAAACGAACCTTGAAGAAAATTCCATCGGCTGAAAAGGAATAAAATTAAGTGAAAAAGAAATGAAGTTAGAATACCAATACATCAGCAAAGGAAATTGAAATTTCATAACATGCAAAGTTAAATGTCTTGACCCATAAATATAAAGTTGTGATAGAAGGGAAAAATATCTAGAAGTTAAATAATCCAGCATTCATATCCCGGAAAAAGATTTATGTAAGTTCAACTAGGAGCAAAACTCGAATCAAGCTTCTTTGTTAATCTATAGAATTATAATAAGAGAAGATGAGGCCCATCAGGTGTATTTGGTGAAGCTTTAGATTGCGTTTGTATTTATAGATTTGAAATTAAGGGATTTGATGCTAATTATTTTAGGAGAACTACTCAAATGTAACTTTGTTAGTTTAGATAAGGATTTCATCAGGGATTTTGAGTAGTTTAATATAATGATTTTATGAGGTATTTGAAATTATCACAAAACGTTGTTATTCGAAATTCTTCATAATAATAGACATACCATTTTAGAAAATATTGGCAGCACTACTTTAGTAGTAATCATTAGTAATTATTAGAAAATTTTCCACATATTATAACATAAATTTACCTCTATCACTTATACTTTAATACAATTTGATCTCAAATCCATTTATTTAAAATCCTTTGTTATCCAAACAAAGCCTTAAATTTTGTGAAGCTCCAATTTCAGTGAAGCCTTTTCCTTCTCCCAATAATACCCGTCAACTTCCCATAACTAACCATAACTTCAATAGTGTTGCAATGAAAATTTTCATAATGACCAAATAAATACGTAATCTCATCCTGACATTTTTTGTCTTCTCCATTTGTCATAATCCGAAATTTTTAGGAAACTAGAATTTTTGTGATTAATGTTTTATTTTCTAGTGATTTTTGATTATGCGACTTTTAGCCAATAATTTTGGTGGCATCAAATTCCGTTTGGTAATAATGTGGACCATTGGTTGTCGATTAATAATTTAAAGTGATCAAGATTAGGTAGAATTCTTAACATCTAACTGACTGAAATTTATCCATTGTATAAATTATTATTATTATTATTATTATTATTATTATTATTATTATTATTATTATTATTATTATTATTAATTGCAAAATATGAAAGGATTTTAATAATGATGGGTATTTGGAATACAGATGTAGTATTAAGGGTTTGGAATTCCTAATTAGAAATAGTTATTTCGATACCTACTATATTAGGATTTTATATCTTTGCACACTTGAGAACATATAGGTATAAGAGAGCTGCCATGATATTTTGAGTAACCAAGAGCAAGAGTTTAAAAGGGTTTGTATTTTATTTAAACATCCTTAAATAAAGAGAGACGCATTTACCTATGGCTCGATAGAGAATTTTGGTTTGAATAGGTTTATATGATAAGATTTCTATTTAAGATTACTATGGCAACAATTTCGGAATGCTATGGTTTGAATAGATTTATTTGGGGGTGTGATGTTGGGCCAGATAAATATTTAGACCTGAGATTAGGTCAAGATGGTTGGGTTTATTTAATTTTACTTGGGCCGACTTTAGCCCGGAGTTATATTGGGTTGGAAAACAAGACCAAAGGCCCAATCTTCTTTTCCTTTTCCTTTTCCTCGTTTCTTCTTTCCTTTCTTCTCCTTTTCATATTCCCTTTGATCTCTCCAAAAGCCGCACCACAGGAGAGGGGAAGAGAGAGAGGATAGTAGAGTTCAGAGAGGAAACCGGACGAATCAGGGTGTTATTCGACATTGTGATTGCCGTGGCGTTAGCAGTTTTTTGGTGATTTGGGCCAAGGGAAAGAAATTGACTTTGGAAGCTTAGAAGTCAAACCCAATTTTCTCCATTCTTCCTCTTTTTTCTTCGGATTTGAGGTAGGTGATACTTATATACATGTTATTAGCATGATTTCAATATATTATTTGCTTGATTTGGTTGGTTTATGGTTGTGTATATATGCATATATGGATATGTATATATATCAATATATGTGTTGAAATCTTGTATTCATTTAAGTTATTGTTAAAATAAATGCTATATAAACATATTATTCAGATGTTTACATGTTCATATATGATTAATTGTTGAATACGTGACTTGAATGGAAGATTTTGGAGAGTTGAGGCTCAGGGGTTCTGTGTTGGAGACAAACTCAGAATGGGTTCCTTGGCACTGCCATGCAGATAGAGATCCGAACGGCCAATCTAGGGTTCTTGTCCAAACGGGGGTCCAAACAACTCCATCAAGATTCCTGTCTAGACGAAGGTCCAAAGGACAAAATGATGGATCTTTTCAAATTTTGTAAATTTTGAGCTTTAAAATATAAATTGCTGCCCAGCATCATTAGTTATTGATTTTAAATGATTGAATGGACCACAAATCATCCTCAAGCCTAACAAGAATGCATTTTTATATGGAGATGATATTTATTACATAAATGAGCATATCATGTGCATGGAACAGGGTTGCATCATCCGGTTCGATATTGTGATTGATGATTGGCTAAGAGTGCCATGCTAAAATTAATGACATACCAAGGCATAAGTCATGTATATGGACAGAATCCTTGATTTTAAGAAAAATGATAAAATGAATTTTGAAAATACAAAATGATCTCTAGTCAATATTTATGACCAAAGTTTAGTCATTTTTGGTACTTTAATTTTGAGATGATATATTATAAAATTTTCTCCAAACTACAGTAGGATCCTACTGGAGCTAAACAGATGCCTAACTAGGGGTGTAACTCAATTCTCCACTCGTGATATCTGAGAGATACTTTTGCCGTAAGCATAAATGGTGTGGACAGCGGTGCTCATCCTATCCTTATTACAAGTAATCCTATGAGGTCAGGTAATAGCCACCCAAAGCTTAACTGAGACTAATGAATTGACGTAGTGGTTATTTTATTTTATTTTTGGATGATTGTACTCTAATTTGCATGACCCAAGATATGGGTTCCAGACTTATTTTCATTAATAAGATTGTATTATGATGATGTTTATTATGATTATGCAGGCCTTGGATTGTGTCACCAGCACATGATGTTGGACTTTATTGTCGTGATGTCGTTTCTGTTACTTGATTATGGGAATGAGGGAGGAGATTAGTTGCTCTGATTGTTAGTATTGTATTATGAGTTGGCCTTGGAACAGGTTTTATTTAATTTATTTAGTTCCTATATCCCCATGTCGTCTATCCCAAACTATAAAGTTAGGAGCGTGACAAAAACATCAATGTAAGAAGCATATTAGACAAAATTTAACTAGTGCAAATGAAAATGAAGAGAAAAAGCATATTAGACAGAATTTAACTAGTGTACATGAAAATAAACAGAAAACAAACGTCCACATGACAACCATAGGCAAACAAGAGAGAGACAAATAGCAAGTACCATTGGATGTGGATGAACCTATGGAGCGTGCAACTTGGATCAGTTTTTCCTTTACACTCTACATCAAAGAATACATTAATGTGATTTTTTAAGTTAATCCTGACAGGCATTCACTAAGACGTATAAACAGGTTTTGATTGTCATGTTTATTAAAATTATAAGAAAATGGGAAAGAAATCCCCAAGCAATTGCACATGCTTGGAACTTTGTTAAGCATGATAGGCTTCCTTATTTTGCTTGGCTTCAAAACACGTGTCCATTCAGATGGATAAGAGAGCAAAATAATTATGTGTGTGGAATGCAAATACCTCAAATTCTGCATTGCTAACAGCTTTATAAGGTAGATCAAATTCTGCCATCAGTGCCCTCTATGAACTCCAAATTGGAACCACAATAATCAGCACCAGAATCAGAAGAATAACTGTAGCATTATAACCAAATTATACCTGCACTTCAAGACTTTCAAACCGGAAACGGTTACGAAAGAGGGTAGTTTCCATGGAAAGAAACCATTTTCTCAAGTCCTCCCTAATGCAACATGAATTATTATATTAGAAGTAACAAGTTGCAAAAAAGCGCACCCATAAAAGGATCAGGTAGAATAAAAACTTACGTTCTACAATACACGAGTCGCAGGACAAAGTGTGAAATGATGTCCTTTTTAATAACTTCAGATGCATATTGATGGCTCATATTTGATCTCCAAAGATCTCTGACCTATTCAAATCAGGTAATTAATATACAGAGAACAAATCTACAGAAAACATAAACAGATAATAAGAACCAACAACTATAAATTTTACCAATGTCTCCATTTCATCAGGCTTCTTTCCCCGTGATAATCCATCTGAGATACCTTTAAGAACTGCATCAAGCGCAAAAATTTACAAAAGTTCGATTCAAGAAAACAAAAATACCGTTGAGGGAAAGTACATATAAATAATAAAGCTGTCCAGGCTTAAGTTAAAGGCGAGATGGCTAACAATCTAACTGGCATAAAAGAAGATCCCATCCAAAAAAGTCAATAATTACACTTTTTTCAAAATCGTAGCTTTTATTTGGGGAAAAAATAAAATAAAAATGGAAGTTCAGAGTTCTCTTGGTAGTCATGCAAAACTACATCAGTCAACAGGCAAGCCTAGACTAAGATAATTGATTAAAACGCCATAAAATTTTCACAGAAAATCAAACCCTAGATCCATGTGAAGTGAAGTAAATTCCTCAAATTTTCCCACACGAGTGAAAATTGCCATTAGCAAACTGCTTCCTGATAACTTCTGAAAATTGTACAAAATTCGAAGATTGTTTGGGTAAAGAGAAAACGCAAGAAAGGAAGCGAAAACCGGCAAGGCAGAACGACCTCGTAGGCGATCGATAGCGAAAAGCTCGAAATCTTCGAGTCTGACTTCGAGCTCTGGAGCGGAGCGGTAGAGAGGGAGAGTGGAAACGATTTCGGGGGTGGCGGGAGCTCTCTTCTGGGACCGGACGATTTCCATTTTCTCCCCAAAATCGGTCCGAACTAAAAATGGAGCAATAAGAAACGGAGCTCTATTGTTTTTAATAGGGAGAGGAAAATGGCGGGAAACCCTTCCGCCCATTTTCGGGAAAAGCGGGCCGCTTGAGATTCTAACCGACCCGGTCTCAGCTCGTTTGCTCATATGTTGGGCTTGGGTCGTCAAAGGCCTAGAGTTGAGCTCAACTTTGACTTATTAATCATCTTAAGAAACCCCAACTCCCCTCGTCGGGTCTCTTAATATATAAAAATTTTTATATATCATAATATAAATACAAAATAATAAATAATTATATATCTTTATATTATCGAATTTAAAAATATAAAAATATTAAATAAGCTAAAAACCTTAGATGGCATTTGATTTATTTTCTTATTTTTTGTTTTTGTTTTATGTATTAAAAGTTTAAAAACAAAAAAAAAAAAAAATATTCTATTTTCCTTATTTTAAGATTTTTCTTATTTTGGATTGAAAACGCTGAAAATAACTTTTTATTATTTTCTTATTTTCCGTTTTTGTTTCATGTATTAAAAGTCTAAAAACAAAAAAACAAAAAATATTCTATTTTCCTTATTTTAAGATTTTCATTATTTTGAACTGAAAACGCTGAAAATAACTTTTTATTATTTTTTATTTCATATAAAAACTCATTTTCTATTTTCTAAAATAAATTTTAAAAACACAAGTGACAAAAAATATTTGAACTATTTTCCTTGTTTTCAAAAGTGTAAAATGAAAAATGAACTAAAAATAGAAAATGAAAAACAAAAATAGAAAACAGAAAACCAAACAAACGAAGCTTAAGTCAAGACAAATAGCATTTAAAAAGGTCTGATCCATATTAGATTAAGTTGGTGGAGTTTAAAGTTTTCACCTTTTCACTTTTTTTAATTTTTGGGGATAATTTTGATATTTCACCGACGATATTATATATTCATTCCTTAAAATAAGTCCATTTTTAATTATTCATTTTTCTATGCTTTTGTGTTTTTTATTTTGAGTTTTGATAAGTGTCAAGTAAGGTCAAGGGCGTTTGAACTTCGCTTGAAAAAAAATTATGCAGTTTTTAATTAGAAGGTGAATACATAATTCTTCCAATATTTAAATTCAAGTGTTAAATAGACAAATTTTATTAATTTTGATAAGCATGTAATATCACACATAACGTGCAATAATTTGTTAATTACTTCCTTTCTCATCAAACAATGGTCGTTGAAATCACTAAAATGGTACTAACTTGTAATTTTATTTTGCATGATTATGTTGCATTTCTAAATAGAATTTTGGTTTTTAATGATCAACTATTTGATGATAGAATACATAAGAGCATGCATATAAGTGGCGTAAATTTACATTTTATTCTTAATGTTTTATGAATTACTTTTTAATCACGTGAGTTCATTTATTTATTTGGTCAAATTACACTGAAATAAATTATAAACACACTTATAAAATATTATTTTTTATTCAAAATGGAAGCTCGTAATTCACGAGAAGAATTTTAAAAAATAATAATATTTTTGACGTGCTAATTTTTTTATTTGATTATAAAAAAAGGAAGTTTTAACTAATAATACCACTTAGGGTGGAAGAAAACATTAGTTAGATTTATTCCAAAATAATATTCAGGCTTAGTTAGAATTGAAATCATCATCTTTTATAAATGTAATTGAATTCTCACTTTTTACGAGTTCAAAATGTCATTTTAATTATTTTCAGCGAACTTTTTAATGAAATAGAACTCTTCAAATCTGCCAATAAGAGTTTTTGACAATAAGAGAAATTAGAACAACAAAATTTTAGTTGAAATTAATTAAATTTAGCCTCTCTTATATTCAGTATCTAATCTTTGCCCTAAAACTTTTAAACAAGTATATCAAAGTTGAGGTATTTGCATTTTATAATCTAGAGGCCTGACTTGAGAAATGAGCTTAGACCCATTTAATCTCCCACGACAAATGCATTGTTGATAAGATTAGGCTTATTCAAACATTTACTAATTATTTGGAGACTAATATTAATTTAAGTGAGGTTTGTTAGGAGGGAACAAATGATCATTGAGAGTTGACCCATTTAACTTTCAACAACAAAAGGGCTAAAGGCCTACTTGATTTATATATAATAGCATAGACATTAAAACTAAGCATGCTTAAACAATACTTATATATAAATAAGAAAATTCTGACTAGTTGTTGCAAATTCAATAAAAGACAAAGACATAAAACAATGTAAAAATTAATTGATTAACCATTTTTAAGTTGTACGTCAGGTCCAAGAAGCATTCTCCCCTGATGGCACATTTTATTCCGATCGACGTCTAGTTTTGAGAGATTAGATACATATATTTCACAAAGTGTTCGTTGATTGTGTTTAGTTATGATAATCGGGCTCAATAGGCAGTGTAGATTTGCATCTGGCTCAAGATGTGTTCGAAGTTGTCGGTGGACTTCTCAATTGGATGTGAATGCATTCCTTCATAAGTTGTCACAACTATTCCTTCATCTTTAGATAGGCGTTGAACTTGCTTCTTCACATTGCAGCCTTGATAAGTACACCGGTAATAGCTTCTGCAAAATAGAACAACATTAAACAAGTTAATTATTAATTGCAATTGAAGCTTACGAAATAACTATTTCAGATATTTGAATTTTAGTAATAATAAAAAAAAGAAACTTGAAACAAATCAAGAGATCTGAAATTGAGCTTTTTATTTATTCGTTTAACTTTCATTATATAATGTTGTATGCTTTATGCTTAATTAGGTGTAATGTAAAAATTTTCTAGAGGTCATGCATCATTTTACTATTCTCATCTAGCACGTTTAGCTCTAAAATTCCAATGGAATACGGTGTCCACAAAAATTTAAAATGCATTGTAATATGAAGTTGTTAAATTGAATATTTATACTTGACCAAATACTATTCAACTAAACCATGCAAAAATAGCAGGAACTAGTATCATGTTTAGTGTTTCTATACCCCTTCCCACACTATTCAAACTATGTAAAACAGAAACTAGTACCTAGTTCAACATTTCTATACCCCTTCTCACATCGCCGCCAGTGCATCACAAATTTTTTTAGTTGTATGACTATAATTGAATTGTCTATATAAATTTAACAACGTTACTAAACTGATTCAAAGAATAAAACATTTGATTTACGCTCATTAAATTATTTATGAATTAAAAAATAATTCAAGTTTGATTCATTTATTTATTGAGCCAAACTCGCAGTAAGAAACTTAGCTTTTAATGATAAAACAATTCATCGTTGAAATCATTATTTTGTTAGTAATATAGTGTTAGTTATAACACGTTTATTGTTGAATCACTTGTATCAAACTTTTAACGATAATACTATATTATTAAGTGGGTGTGTTTGGAGTGAGTATTTGGGAAGAAAAAAAATAGATAAAGATTCAAACTTTCTTCTCTTATTTGGGTTGTGCTAAAAAATGTATAGAATTTAAAAAATTTCAAAAGACTAAACCAGAAAAACTATCTTATTAATAAATTTTTTTATTATATTTTTAAGGATATGAATTTAGAATTTTTTTTCCTTCCCCCTCCCTTTTTTTTTAAACATTTTTCCTTTTTTCTCACCACATCCTCTTTCCAAACTTACCCTAAAATTCTCTTTAATGATAAGAATTTATGTTTGGATTAATATTTTATCACTAAGATTCTGATTTCTTATTGTGACGCCCGTTAATCTCTAATTAAATTTTTTTTCTTTTTTCTCACCACATCCTCTTTCCAAACTTACCCTAAAATTCTCTTTAATGATAAGAATTTATGTTTGGATTAATATCACTAGGATTCTGATTTCTTATTGTGACTCCAGTTAATCTCTAATTAAATTAATCTCAAGTTGCGCTTGAATATAATTTGATATTGTACGTATATTATATTTATCAAGTTTTAATTTATCAAAACAAAAGATGATTGAATTCAATAGTGTAATAAATTTTAAATTACATTTCAAGTTTGATTACTTCATATTTTGAATAAAGTTCCAGCAGAGTAATAACTAAATCAGACTCAAATGTATCTCAAATAAATTGATTTGTTTTAACGATTATGGTGACAAACTTATAATGCCGATAGTTCAAGCCATTATCATGGAAGAAATTTAGAAATTAAGGCCTCGTTTAAAAATGGTTTCTGCAGGTTTTAAGTTACTTTTCATTTTATTTTATTCTCGACGATCGAATTGGATTAGCATTCTCTTTTTCTATGTGATTTTGGAGATTGTTCTGTGGCCAGCCAAGCTAGTCAGTTTTTCTCAGTTTCCCCTCCATAATTTGCTGAACACACCGAAATAAAGCTAGGAGCTAGCGAAGGAAACTGGCAGTAAAAGTAATTGGAAAGTAGGGATCGATAATGTAATTATTAAGATAGCATTTGCTTTACTTTTTTATTTTCGATTGTATGTGTTTTATATTTTAAAATTTTCAAAACAAAAAATTATAAAATATTTTATTTTTCTTAATTTAGATTAAAAATGTTCAAAACGATTTTTTATCATTTTTTATTTTTTATGTAAACCTATTTTTCAAAATAAATTTTGAAAATACAAGTGACTAAATACGTTTAAACTGTTTTTTTTATATTCAAAAATATAAAATAAAAATAAGCTTAAAACAGAAAATAAAAAATAAAAACAGAAATAAAATATAAAAAAACAAATCAAATCACCCGTAAGTAAGTTGTATATATATTTCTGTGCTTGATTTAAGAATCTTTTGGTGCTATAAGGTGGCCTACAAATTACTTGA
>QLOD02000001.1:10603631-10613683 GCA_003260245.2 Sideroxylon spinosum | reverse complement strand
TCACGACTTCATCTCTCATGTCTCTAATGCATATCAAATTGTAGTTTGAAATCGTTTTTACGTAACTGAATTTGAATCTTGCACTTGATTTTCTTGATTTTGTTTTGATAGATTGAAAATGCAGTCATGAATTGGCTTTTGTTTCAGTTTTTGCTTTAGCAAATTATATTGAAGTTCCAATAGCATGCACCAATTGGATGCATGCTTGTTTTGATCAATTCCGCTGAACTTGATTCGATAAGCATTGTGGTGGATTTTGTTAACTATGTTCATTCAGGTTTATTTGTTATCTTTTTTCATATCAATACAGTTACGTATCTTTTTAAGGGTATGCTTAACCAAGTAATATGAATATCTTTTTAATTTTTTTAACCTTTTCACTTCTTCCTACCATTTACCCCTTAACCTTTCCTTCCCCTTTACAAATTCTCATATTCCAAACATAGCATTATCTTTTATCAAATGCATTACTGTAACTCTGGCTTGAAATACTTGTGGTAATCACTAATATGTATGAAATGGAAAGTGGCATGAACTAAGCCATATAATTGTTTTACTTACTGGAGTTCTAAATGGTAGGACTGTTATGGCTTAAGATTGTGTCTTGGAGGATGACCTTTGAGTATAGCCTTGGATACTCAATTCCTTTAGTCCTGGACATGTATTTTAAGATATTAGGCAGAAACATGATCCCTAAGCTTGTTCGAATTATGTAAAAATTAATAGTGTGATCCCATTACTAATTTGTGATTCTTTTTCTTTGTTCTATTTGATTAATATTCCTTTCTACAATTTGCTCAAATTAAAAAATATAAGGAAAACAAATACATGGAACTGACAATGGAAGAATAAATACCCAAGGCAAGAAGCAATTCACAACTTCAACTCCTAAGTTGCATGAACAATTCAAATTGGGGTGTCGCGTCCATATCCAACATGTATCATACACACAAATTTTCGGATGCACCAAGATACGTGTTGGATATGTCACGTGGTTTATCCAATCATTCATTCTCTCTCTCTCAATTCAGATATGTGATTAAAACAAAACTAGATTTGAGTAGTCAAATCCTAAAATCATAAATTCTTATAGTTCTTATTTTGTAATGTTATGTGTTGAATTTGTAAATTAGGTTTCTTGTAAACGTTATATTTGCGTGTATAACTAATAAAGATTATATCATTTTTACATATTTTCGCACACTTTTTTCAAAATCGTTGTATCCTATCCATATCTTGTTTCTCTGGTCGTGCCTATTAGTTTATTACTTTTTGAGGTGGTAAATTGCGTCAATTGTACTGATCGGTGACTGGATTAAGGAATATTTTATTGTACCTTCCTTATTTATTTTTGTTAGTGCTTGTTTAGGATTTATTTGTGCTGACAAGTCTCGAGCAAATACTTTGATTTTATTTGATTAGCAATGTTATTGTTTTAGATGTCACAATTGTGTGATCTTCAAAGAGTGCTTGGATGCTTCATAAGTTTATGGTGGTTGAGTGAAGAATTTAATGGTAAAAGGATTGGGGTATGGTTGGGTTAGATTTAACAGATTTTTGTGCTTCACGAGCAGCTCGCAAGAAGTTCGCACCCAACAATCGCCTGGGAGAGCTAGCTGTACAAAGGGCTGAAAATTTCAGAACTCTTGGCTAGCAGTTTGCTAGCATCTCATGCCTACGAGAATCCTTGACTCTGCCCACAAAGCCTTCTATCCAAATTTCCGAATACTTCGCTGGTAGTTCGCGAGCAACTCGCGCCCGCGAGAATCCCTGTAGTTGCCCACGAAACCTGCCCTGTTTTTATGTACAGCGATCAGATATAATTTTTATCCGTTTTTCATTTATAACTATCCAAAAACATTTTGTAAACCCTAAGCTCTTGCCCTAAACCTAATCTTTCATCCTTTTGAGAGTAAAAACACAAAAGAGACCATCAAATCTTGATCATCCAAGCCTCATTTTTTAGATTGCTTCAGAAAACCATCTTATTTCTTGAATCTCAAATCCAGAGTTGCGGTTTAGATTGTGAGAGATCTTCTATAGCGGTGGGAGTGGTTCAAACTTCACAGAAGAAGTATATTACGGATGTCTAGTAAGCATGGACAGAGAGATCTAAATCAACTAGATCAATAGGAGTTTTAATTGGTTAAACTTTTATTCTCTTGGGTGAGATTATTGTAACCCTGGATTCACAATGAAGTTTTTAAGTTTGACCCGCGTTAAGGATCTGTAAATTTTCTCCTTAAATTGATTTAAGGAGTTTCCCTAGTAAAAAATCTTGGGCGTTCGTGTGGATTGTTTGCTCCTTTTTTTGTTATTAAATATACAACACCTAACGTTTATTTTCAGAGTGGGATTTGTAGATCTATTCGTGAGTTATTTGTGTCAACCTTTGCATGTTGGGTATTTGCAAAGATTTTGCAGTTTCAGTTTTTTAGAAGATCTCATCTTCTTAGAAAAGAAATAACAACAAATTCATGTAGAATTCAGGAATAATGCCAACACATCAAACATTACACTCAGAATAATTGAATCGAGTCTACCACATAGGGATGGAACTCGTCTTGATATAAACCACTTGGGAATTAAAGGGGGCTGGGTTCTTGTTTATTCTTTTGTCCTCATCAATCTTATTAGTACATAACCACACAAATATTGCTTTCAATAATCACCCAAGAGTAAAGTCTTGCAAATGTTGTAGGTTACTCACTGTTTAATATCAATATATCATAGTCACACCTTGGATGTGTTTCTTCATACTTCTAGAGCTCCAACACCAAGTCTGCAGTGCAAAACAATAGAAGTAAGTCAGCTGAGTTACCAAAATAGTTGCACTAATCTAACAATTAAATCCCCATTAAGGCCTTGCATGTGGCGAGTTAGCAGGGGCATATGATATCTGAACACACGTATGACTTGTATTAATTAAGAGAAGGATTGCATCTTCATCAGCCGAAAAGTGATAGTGATCCATGGAATTGCCATTTTCCATGGTCCAAAGTTTAATCCCTGGTCAAATTATAACTACCAGACACTATGGAACAAAAATTTTGGGGTATCTAGATATATGTGCTTACAGTCTGCATCTGTTCTGATCCAGCATTCTCTGTTCCCATTTGAATCGTTTCCAGTGATTGTGACCTGGGGTGGGTTAGAGTGGCTTTTGAAGCGTCGTATACTCCCCTTTGGTAGGGCTCTCTGTGGAAATATCATGATATCTTCATCTGGGAACATATGATTTCCATTATTGTACCTACCCTCATAGCTGATGTTGTTCCTTGTTTCATTTGTGTGGGACTTACAAGATTTACGTGCAGCCGCTGAGCTTTCAGGATAGACTTTTTTATGAAACATGTGGAGTATCTGCATGGGGAAAATTTTAGAATCATGTAACTTAAAGACAGATTTCATAACCTGGATATACAAGTGCATCATTTAGGATTCAGATTTGTGGAAAACAAGTGTCCACAGAATCATTATTATCAGACTAGTCTATTTTAATCGTCTGAATGCTTGGACTGCAATGGTGAAATCGCTTATTTGATTGGCTAGTGAGCAATAAATTCATTCATATCGAGAATATTTAAGTTCTGCCTATGGCTGTGGTATCACTCAATTCTTAGCTGATCCTGGGTAAATACATTGTACATCAATTGCATGGAAGTCCACGTGATCAGTTGTGGCAACACTGATGCAACTGGTGAACCACATTTTTTATATTATTTTTCTGTTGGAAGATTATTTTCAGTAATAAGTACATATGTGGGCTTCAATTATATTTGGAGACAGCAACTGTCTTTAATTTTAGATGGTATTGGGCATCTGATCGGTTTACTCACCCTTCACAGTGTTCTTTTTAAGCAAATCACAGCTGATTGCAAATGGTCCCACGACTCAAGGAGGCAAGCAACTAAACGAGCAAAAGAGACCTATTATCTGGTAGTAGATGAAGACATACCTTGTGCAGTTTTGTCTCTGTTGAAGCAGAGTCAGCATTTCCCCCAGTCACTGTTGTGGTGTTCCGTGAGGAAGCATGGGCTATTCTTTTCTTCAGAATTTTTTTCATGAGATGTATTGTAGATTTATCTGTTTCCTTGTCTATCCGCTTTTCTCCCCTCTCGCATTTAGCCGCAGAATTTTCCTCTGCTATTTTTGTCCTCTGAAACAGCTCCCCTAGTGATGTTCTATGTTCCTTCTTCAACACTGTTGTTTCTGGCAACTCAATTGCTGACCCAAATAAATAGCCCTGGAGTGGACATATTGTTGTTCCATTCCCACTGATTTCTGTGCCTTCCAATGGCTTGCCACTCAATGTGATGGTGCTACCATGGCTGCTTCTCCCAGTGCTAACATGGCTGTTTCTCCCCGTGCTAACTTGACTGTTTCTTCCAGATGAGTCATTGCAACCATCTTCAGCCCCAAGTACTTTCTCCAGCTCATCATTAATTAGCTTCAAGTCATTTTCTGTTACTTCTGTTTCTTTTTCGGTTATGTTCTCTACTGAGATAGCGAACGTTGGTGTTGACGGGTCAGTGATGACTGGGTCCGAACCAAGAGTACCGATAGTAAGGAAGCCATGGAAGAGCTCAGAAATTGCAGCTGATGACTCTTCTTCAAATTCATGTTCTACCTTTGCTGCTTCTGTGCTGGCAAATGATTTTCGAAGATGGTTATCTCTCTGTGCTTTGCCAAAGGGCTTATTGCCATAGTTTGACTTCGGGTAGTACTGTTGTTCATCCAGTGATGGCTGCCCTGAAAGACAAGTACAGGAGTTCCCTGATAGAAGAAATATTAAATAATTGCTCCAATGGTGAAGTTTGTTAATATGAAAAAATCTACTGGTCTGTACATTTTTCATTTAATTTTTTTTTAAATTAAAGCTAGAAATACACAGCACTAAGGTTCCATTTATTTGGATGCAAAATATTTTACCAAAATTTATTTTCCTTATTATTTTCCAGCGTTTAGCTACCAACTAAAAGTACGCTCCATAACAAATATTCCCCGATTGCTGTTTTCCCAACACACAAAACATATATCTTCTTGAGCACCATGTACTTGGAACTGGCAGAGACATCACGCACTACATCGAGCAATCAGGTCTAGACCTCTTGGGCTCAGCAGTAGCAGGAGGATGATTCAACGAAGTGCGAGACCCAGCCAATGGCTTAAGAAAATAACTTAAACGGGTTTTTGGGAAGTAGTCAATTTTTGCAGATTTTGGGGAAAATAATTTTTTAGGGAAATGCTTTCCTACATTTTACAAATGGCTAAAAACATGTAAAACTTTTTACGGGAAAACATTTCACATCCAAGCAAATGGAACCTAAGCCACCCTTCAAATCTTCATTTAATGTTCATCTTGAAACTGTACTTTCAGCTATAATTAGGCATGCAACATTGGGCACGCAAGTCTTTTGCAATTAATTCTTTTGGATTTCCTGGTGGAAGGACTGCCCTCAATTAAAGCTATCTTTACCGGGAAGACCTCACTTAGCAAGTTGCCAGTTACCCAGCGTGGGCAGTTTATTAGATACATATTGGCATGGCATAAATATTATGATGATTACTTGTAATCATGTTTAACGGTGCACCTACAGTCTGACTGTAATTTTTAACGCCAATCTGCTTTCTATTGTTTCAGCAAAATGTTACTAGAAAAATGTGAACGGAGGATACATGATTTACCAATAGCAAAATCCTTCAGCGGTTCACCAGGCCGGAACTTGCGGTGCATCCAATCAAGTAACTGCAATCAAGATACGCAAACATGAAGTCAGAAATACTGGGAGCAATTTTCGTGATCCAAAGTTCCAACAGGAATTGGGATTACCTTCATTTTTTGATCTTTCTTCAGAGAGCTTGAATTCACTTCAGCAAGAAGAAGTGACTGAAGGTGTTCTTTTGATAATGTGGGTTGTGACTATTTGAAGAATTTGATTCACAAGTAATGGAAGCCTCTAGGCACTGAGTTCGAGGCAAGTGGAGAGAAACGTAGAGAAAGTTACAAGATTTTGGTTGGCTTTTTTGTGTCAAGACCAAAACATGTGGCCAAATGGGAGTGGGCTCAGGACCCCACAAGCTGAAGACTCTATCTGTCAGTGAATTTGCTTTAATTCTTATGTGAGGTTGGTTTCCTGGTCTATGTTTTTTCTACATGGTTACTGGTTGGTCACTGCACCTATTAACACATGCAATCATTACTTCATCATCTGTCTCACATGTTGATGGAATGGTGGATTTGCATTTCAGGATGCATGTATGCCTTCTTATGGTTATGCCATTTGAAACCAATCTGACGCGTTTATGCACATGCATTTCTGCATGGCATTACAAATGAACTTCCATCCTCATCATTCTAATTATTTTGCCAGGTATTTGCTCATGGCTCAGCACACTCTACATGAATAGAGTGGAGTCTACAGAACATTTTGTCGGATCCTAATGAATTCAAAGATAATATGACAAATAAGAAGATCCTTTTCAAAGATAATATGACAAATAAGAAGATCTTTTTCTATTAGGGACCCTAAAAGTTCAATCCAAGTGCTTTATGGTGGGTCCACCCCTAGAGGGTAGTTCTAACTGAGAGGAATCTTTTCGCTTTTTCTTTTTCCTTAAAATTTTTTTTAGGGGGTGATGAGAGGATCTTTACCTGATACTCTCTTATAATTGTGTTAGTTCTTCTAACAGATGTCATTATTTTTATGACAAACTATGAAGCAGTAAATTTTCAGTTGTAGCTATTTGGTAATTTTGTATTCATGTGCTTTGCATTGGTTGTTCCTTCATTGGATTTGATTAGCAGGTTTTTACCAACCCTTACATCTTAGCTGAACACTTACACTGTCATGCCTTAATTACATTATGTTGCTGCGAGTAGAAGCCCAATCCCAATGACCTTGTTTTGGTGCTTTTTGATGGTGAAAATATGCTATTAAACATCATCATCAACATTCAATATTGCCGCATAACAACCATCTGAATGGACTAGTGACTGAGCAGCTTTGTGTGCATTTTGATATGGGTCGGTGATCTTGCCACGTGAGTTGTCTTCTTTCATTGCCCATTGTTTGTGTTCTTGTTCACAACATAGTGGTTTTCAATAGAAATATGCTTTCCCATAAAAGAGGCCCCTTTGGGTTCGGATATGTTGGATTTTAAGGAAGTGGTACACCCCACAACATCTTTATGTACAAGAGTGGCTGAGGAAAGAGAAATGGTTTTTAGGTGTGGAGACACTACTAAGATGGGCCATTTATTGATCAGAACTTGCATATTTACAAGTGTGGATAACAATGCACACAATGGCAGCAGAGGCAACATAGTAGCTTAATTAAGGTTTAGAACTGATTTTATTTCAGTAGAAGAAAGATACATGCTTTCTATGAAAATGATGAATGTGACCTACAATGTGTTAAAATTTCATCATCTCCCTTGTTATCCTTTGAATCTCCGAAGACTATTTAAAGACAAACTTCTCTTTGATTGGTCTTGGTACACTGCCTGATTGCTTGATGGCCAAAACACAAGTGGAAAGTTACTGGACTTTGGATCTCCAAAAAACATTTTGCTTTCAATGGCAATCTAGTACACGATGATCTGGCGTTCCGGGGTCCAAGGAAGGTCAAATGTTTACAGTCTCACCCTTACTTCTAGTGAGGTTGTTTCTAGTGTTTCAACCACTGAAAGTAAAATATTAAGACGAGACATAGGTAGCAAGATAGTTTTTTTATTGCTCTACTATTTGATACCTATTAATATATATGGTGGTAGTGGTTTTCTGTCTTTGTGCCATTATGCATGTATACAGAGTCATTTTGTGTTATGGTTCCTCTGGATTCCAATGTTAATCTAGCCTTCATTTTTGTATTTGTTTTTCATGGCCATGCCACAATATCATTATAGGCAAAATGAGCTTCGGAACATATACTATGATGGAAACTGTGAGAACTTTTTTAGCATCATTGTTTAAAATTCTAGCTTTAAATAATAATAAACTTCTTTCGAAATCCTTGAGCTACCCGGCTGGGGAATCAAGTTGGTGCATGCAAATTGCCGACTTAACAATTGGCAGGAAATAGATTGATGACAGATTTGTGGTGGAGGGCCACTGGATGTGTCGGTCATCCTGTTTTTCCGGAAGAGAACAATAAACAAGAGTACAGTATGGGGAAAACATTCTGCCATTAAAATGAGGGGGACAGCCAACGAGAGACATCTAAAAGGTGCGTATGCAAATATAAATTGATCTCTAAGCTTTCTTTACTCTCATTGAATTCTGCAAGTGCAACCCTTCCTCCCACTTGTAACATTTAATAATAGGGCTCTGTATTTAATAATAATACAGCACCACCACAAGTGTTACCTTAAAGGTTAAATGTTCTAAGAAATTAGCTTGAGAGTGATTCTAATTCTCAAATTTATCCATAATTTTTTATATAATGTTTTAGAAGATCTAATGATTGATCAGTGTTATGCAAGTCATGCTTTGGAGTTTGGATATCGAATTAGTTAAGGTTTTACTAATTTCGATTAATAGAGTGGAGTCTATGTTGACAAACACACTAAAATGATAGGTAGTCTCCAAATTTTCAATTTTTATTTTTAGATTCTCATTATTTAATTGGTGGGTAGGTCGGCAATACTTAAATTATATCGTTTCACAAAAAAAAAAAAAATATTACGAGGACAATATTTGATGCTTCGAAAACAGAGACCTATCACAAAAAATGTTGTATATTAGTCGGACTCACGAGTGACTCAGACATGTGATGGTACGCCTTGGATATGTGTTAGACTTACCTTTTACCATATCAAAAAAAAAAATTTTTTTGGGACGCAATTTGAACTCATCCATATATTCGTTTTGGACACGTCATAGGCTTGTTTTGAACACATGTCGGACTCACCTTAAAAAAGTTACTGCTTTAATAATTTTTTGTTGATTTTTAAGCTATGGAGTATAATTTTTATTAGTTATATATATGAATATATCCATCATAAAACTATTTCTATATACAAAAACATGATGAAATATAAGATAAAAGATTTTATAATTTTAAAAGTTTCAACTATTCAAATCTTGGTTCATCTTAATTATATAATTGATGAAAAATTAATAAAATAATAGGTACACCATGTGGTGTGTCCGACACATATCTCAAAATGTCAGAAGAGGATGCATCATATGTGTCAAATATGGGTACGACACCCATTTTGAAGTGTCCGTGGTTTAGACTAAGCCTGAGAAAATAAAATAAAATAAAATAAAATCTCAATGGTCAAATTAAATTCCTACAATCAAGTGATGTAAAAAGAATGCCTGTATTTTTTTTTTTTTTTTGAAAGTCATCAAGTTAATAAATTCATATTATGTTATGTATGTGTATATGCTTTTTGGTGAAAGATGCTTTTTCTCCAAGGATTAGGATATTGGTAGATGGACTAGCCAATTTGTCAGATAGTGATTGACTCATGCCATCTCAACTTAGAAGTCGTTGGGGTTATACCATCTGCATCTCTCTGTATATATCATGATCAAATGATATGGAAGTAGGCACTTAAATTGTCATTGAAAGCAGTCATACAGATGGAGTCAAACATTTTTTGTGCATATTGATTTAAAATGACCTGATTCAAGTACTAGTTATAATGTTTATTGATTAGTAATGGTGAGCGATTCTTCATGGTTCTGCATAAGGTACATCACTGATTTATCTGCTAGGCTTTGTGGACGCCAAATCGTGGTGGTTTGACATCTCAAGATTGTATGGCGTAAATCATGTAAATGATTTAAGACAGTGTACAAAATTCGACAACGACCATTGTCCATCCACGTTCTTCGTAGGCAAACTTGCTTCGTTGACAATCCATATCCAATTAGAAAATAATAACAAGTTCTGATCTCAATTTCCAGACCCTAACCTTGTTCAGGCCCCATTTATTTCATCCAATTCAATTTGATGATCCCAATAGTTGATTTCAGTGAGATTAAAGGGTACCCCTGGCTGTTTTTTTAATTTAAAAAAAAAAACGACTTAGATTGAAAA
>QLOD02000001.1:10524997-10536367 GCA_003260245.2 Sideroxylon spinosum | reverse complement strand
CAACACCCAAGTTGGATCCAATTTTTGGGCCCACCGGTTCACCCTCAGTCACGTGCCTAGGATTCAATTGCATCGTCCTTGAAGTACGAGTCTCGCACCGGTGGAATTTTTTTTTTTTTTTTTTTTTTTTTACCGTTGAAAGGTAAATTATTGAAGAAATACCGTCAAATTATGGAATAAATGCCCAATGAGAGAAACTATTTATTTATGAATTTATTGATGCCTGAAAATATTCAATTACGGATGTGAACAAAAATATATCGATTCAATAATTGAGAAGAAAATTTATTTTCAAAATGCATTTTAGGTTAAAATAAAAAACTTGAAAAATATTTTTAAAATACGTTTTCGAGATGATTGGCAAAATTTGCATAAGAATGCAATTTTAAATTTTGTGAAATTCTACTTTTAAAATATATTTTCATTGACAGTAAATTCACAAATAATTTGTTCCAGACAACATTTTCTCGATATTTTCATCTTTTTAACTGTAAAAAAAAATATAGTAATAATAATAATAAGATGACAATCGCTTTGTTTAGCTACCCTTTTAATTTGACCAAAAATGCAATGTTCTTTTTAGTTCAAAATTTCAAAAAAAAAAAAAAAAAAACACACACCGTCCTACCACATCATTCTCGTAACTACCACGAAGGAAAGACAAATTGTAAAATAATACATGATTCTCTTCATTGATTAGTTACTCTATGAAAAAAAAAAAAAAAAAAAACTCTGTACAACCTTTTGCAAACTACCCATGCTCTACATACATACATGACTTCCGCTCCTAAAGACTAAACCAGGATTATTTATCACCCCCCCCCCCCCAACAACCATCATCGTAAATCAGATGCAAATGAAGGGGGGGAAAATCAAAGAATATCCAACAGCTAATTAAATGCTTTACAGACGTTTGTAAAAACTGTACAGCTTTCAAGCAACGGGAATAATAATAATACAACGGAGTCACTGAATAAAGATAAGCTATGTCAATCTACCATCCGTTGAATCTCACCCATCATGATGCGATTGCTAGTGACCTTGAACCCGAGAAGAGCCGGATCAATTTGCCTCCCTTTCTTCCCTTTCTTTTTCCCACTTTTCCCTGCTTGCATGCCATCTGATGACTCTGAAGCTCCTTCCGCTGGACCCTCTGGTGGGGGTGGCTTCTTGGCATTGCTTTTAAGCATGTCACTGAACGATGGCTCTGAAGCATCAGCATCGCTGCAAGATGAGGTCCGTCTAAATTGTGTATCCTTGCCAGATGCCAGAATTTCAGAACTCTCGTGTGCTGGATTTTCCCCTGGCTCCCATCTTATCCCTGTTGGATTCAAAATCAACTCCTCGTTACTCTCTGAGATTGGCAATGGAAGGAATTATAGGTCCCTCCACCCCCAACCCCCAAAAAAAAAAAAGTCCTAGGAGTTGACCTCTCTCTAGCCAAATTACACATACAGATTGATTCCAAACAATGCACAAACTGCCCCTTCAAGGAGAGGGCAATGTACCAGCTCATCCTCTCCCTGTTGGTAAAAACTGGCAGCCACGCACGATGCTACTTTTGGAACAAGGATTAGTGGAAAGAGAAGAAAAATGAAAGAAAAATAAAATTACTAATTTCTGCAATTTTTGTATACTTAACCAAACATAAGCAATTTTTTTTTTATAAATATTTATTCATTTTAGTCTCATTTATCTAATTCAATAAAAAAATGAAATAAATTTGACTTTTGCATTTTATTTTGCTTTCCTATCATTTTTCTCCACTTTTTTTTTTCCCTCCTAAAATACATGATCCAAATATATCCTTATGTGAATGGCAAACCCTACAATAGCAGTTATAAGGAAAGGAATTGATTCACATTATAACCCAATTTGGTAGATTATTGCGTCGTGGATTTTTGTGATTTACAGAGCCTAGAACTGCTATTTATGGGAAACAACTAATCCAAAGGAATTACGCTCTTCATTGAGAGATTTAAAATTCAACACAAATGCCATCCAGTACATTGACATACCTTCAGAAGGCACTGAAGTTGGAGGATTTTTGCTTCTAATGACTGGATTGGAAGCCAGGTCATGTAATCCATCTTGACATATTGAACTATGTGGCACAGATGGACGTTTCAACAAAAAATTGTCCAGTCCTGATGTAGCAGCTGGTGACCTGTCCAGACAAAGTCAAAATTAGGAAATCTACATTAATCAAATATATAATATGTACCACTCCTGCCAATCTCAAAATTGACGTGTCCAATTTGAGTACATAGATTTTTTTTGAAGCAACTCTATATAAACTAACATGCCTTTTTATCTCAAAACAGAAACTAAGACAAACAGACTTGCATGGAGTATAGTTGACCAATAAGACAAAAACAAAAAAACACGGACTCATTTCAGTTTGACCAACTTAAAGCCACGATGATGTAATTTTAGATTGTGTTAATAACAGTCCACGCATTCAACTTTCATCAGGAAAAAAGAAGGGCAAATATCAAAAAAAGGGAAACTTTTATTACTCCAGTGAAATAGATTCGAGTACTCCACTGCAAGTGGCAGGGCGTCACATTCCCCTTAAAATCAAAAAGGAAAATGGAAGGATGAAGGGCCCACATTTAGAATCACTTTCAGCTATTTAGATTTTTCCTTCAAACATCCAAAGCAATGAGTAATAGAGGAGAAGTAATCCTTACCAGTCCTTGGCAACCTCTTCTGCAAGAGAATCATGAAGACCAATTTTGTCACTGTAGGAGGCTGTATTACCACCTGGAACAAAACTCTTAAGACAGTCACCCACATGGAACAAAATAAAAGCCAACCAAGAAAATTTTTAAGAGAAAATTACCAGCAACACCAAGTGAATTATGTCTGCTAATGACATTAATAGGCAATGCCCCGTGGTCTACAGCTGCCAATCCGGCCTGCTCAACCATGCTTTGTTGAAGCTCTGAAGCTGGCCCTCTTATCATACCGACCTCGGTTTTGATTCCTTGCTTTTTGGTGTCCATGTCTAAGAAGTCCCTTCCCATAGGTGACTTAGCAATCATGTTGGAATTTGTGTAAATTGATTGGGAAGTTGCACTGACGCCCGTTAAGAATGGGCCTCCTTCAATTAACACTCCAGAATTGGATCTAAAAGGCATTCTTTCACTACTTTCCACAGTGCTAGCTTCCTCACTAGCCATATTAAACCGTGATTGTCTACCTGAATTAGAGCCGTGAGCTCCTACACTATACGAGTGGTTTATAACTGCTTCTCGATCAGATAAAAGACCGAAGGATTGATTGGTTCCAGAATAGCGACCAGAAGGTTGTGTTCTATCACAGGATACTCCATTGCTCACATCTAAGGAATCAGTTGATTGATGCCCTGATTTTCGATGGAGCAATTCCAAAAGAAAACGCTTTGAACTATCATCATTTGTTCCTGCTGACAACCACAAGCGCTGATCTCCTGAATTCATCTTAACTTCTGACTCCCTACTATTCTGATGCTCAGCATTAAGATGCAACTGTCGTTTCCGAGATTCCATCCAATCATTTGATAGCTGACCATTGTTCTCAGACCAGTGACTCTCAATTGTATCAGAATGCAAAGAACGAAACTGGTTTGGAATCAAAGGGTTGTGTGAGTGAATACTGGAAAGCCCACCAACATGGCCATCAGAGAGCATTCGTGCACTTGGTTCCTGTGTATCAAAACCTTGACCGCGAGCCATAGCATTTACAACATCCAGGTTTATTCCTGGAGAACCAACAGGCAAAGACACTGACTGCTCAAATGGCTGCAAGCCAGGATCATAGTGGCCCCGCTGAAATCGATCTTGCAAAGAAATATTCCGCTCAAGGTGATTCAGTTGTTCCTCAGGTGATGGTCTCTGCTGTTGCTGATAAAAATCTAATGAGCCAAATCCAGTTCGAGTTCGATGCGAAACGGCAGGACTCCTGAGGAACTGATTAGTTTCATCAACAGGCCAGACAGAACCAATACGTCTCTCTTCCTCCATTTCTACCCGCTGCCTCAACCCCACAGGCAATTGCCTCGTAAGCAAATGCTCTTGATGAAGAATGTGTTGCTCCAAAGAGTGCATCTGCCCATGCTTTGAACATGAAACAAGCTCCAATAGATCACTTTGATGCCCTTTATGCAGCATTTGATCGAAATTGGCTTGAATGAGATGCTCAAGGGATGGATCAGCATGCCTTTGAGGATGATGCGAATGCTGTTGTAGTTCACGCAAAATTTGCTGCTTCAAAATAACCTGATCAAGTGCATTGTTGGTCCTAACAGCATCAACACGAGCCTGTCCACGGCCAGAATCATGCATTTGACTCTGCAGCAATTGTTCAAGAAGCAGCTGTTGAGCTTGAGACTGCCGTTGCTCTTGCAAGAGCAGTTGTTGTTGACGAAACTGTTGTTGTTGCTGAAATTGATGTTGCTGGAGCTGAAGCTGCTGCTGCCGCTGCTGCTGCAGCTGTAGGGCCAAAAGATGATCCAGATCTAGCCCTGTTTGATTAGCCAGCTGTTGGTGGTGAATAGAGTTCCGAATGGGCACTTGTTCCAGCATTGATTCATTCAAGTGGGGATGAGAAGATAACAAATTGTGTGGCTGGATCTGTTGAAATTGTTGTGATAAAATCTTCTGTGATGCATCAACACGGTTAGAGTCTTGATCCATATGTGGCAACTGGCGAGCATCCATGGCATCTTGATACAACTTGGGGCCAGGAGCTGTATTTATTCTGTAAACATCAGACCATGTGTCCACATCACGGTTTGTATCAGATGCTGCACCAAATGAAGCAAGTCTTCCAGCTACTGGGTTGACAAGTGGATCCTGGGTAGCACCACCAGAGAGCACATTTGATGACTGGTTATGCCTTGCATAAGTGCCTTCAAGCTCAGACCACAACAATCCAAAAGGATGCAACTTATCGTTATTTGGATGTTCCATTCCAGATTCTGTTAATTCAGCTGGAAGAGAAGGATTGCCTATGGGGTTTGCAGAAGGCTCGTTGATGCTCATACAATGTTTCACCATAGGATTACCAGCACTTCCAGGTCTACCTGGAAACACAATTTCTGCACAAACCAAAATGATTAACAGTAGGACCATATACAAACCCATTAAAAGTGCAGAACAATCAAAACCACAAACAAGAAAGGTAATTAACCTTCATCTTGAGCAACCAAATCATGAAAGCTTTGACCCTCAGAGTATGGGAGATGCAATGGACCTTCATGCTCAGAAATTCTTGACTGGACATGCTGCATTGGTAGATCATCAAACCCAGAAAACTGCCAGCGGTGGTCATTTATAGCAGATGAATGAATAATGTCAGGGACAGGAGCAGAAGCGGGTAAAATACACCTTAATTTGTCTTCCAAAGCTCCAGGTGGTTCAACCTTGGAACTTAT
Organism: Sideroxylon spinosum; assembly: GCA_003260245.2. Lineage (NCBI taxonomy): Eukaryota > Viridiplantae > Streptophyta > Magnoliopsida > Ericales > Sapotaceae > Sideroxylon > Sideroxylon spinosum. Next base: position 10,530,948 of record QLOD02000001.1, on the reverse strand, counting down.
ATCGGTAACATGGGCAAGTCGATCACCAATTTTCAGATGAGGCATGACCTCACCCAACTCTTGGAAGGGTGTTCCCATTGGAGCATCTTCCAAGCGAACAGGCAGGTCAGTCCCAAAAAATCCTTGCTCAAACCACGAAATGATATCAACCCCAAGAAATGGACCCTGGATCTCTCCTTGAGGATCACAGTAGTACAAACTAAGCTCCTCTGGTAGGATAACCCCTTCTGACCGATATTCATTGTGGCTTCCCTGAAAGTGCAGAAGATTGCCACTCCAATCCTGGTCAGAAGACGGAGAAACAAATAAAGATTTTGAATCATCTGGAAGCTTGGTGATGAAATCAAGCGCCGCATCCGATGCAATTTCAATGAGAGAATGATGTTTGGTGAAGGCAGAATCAACAGCTTTGAGATGAGAATCATTAACATGAGCAACACTAAAATCTTGCACATTGCATGAACTATTCCTATTTGAACTTGTTCGCATCATTTCATCTGCATTGGTACCACTAGCATCTGCAGGACCCTCGTTCAAGGTGGTACGAACATCAGCTTGACGAATGTTATCATTCCCTGAAACTCCAAAGGTATCAACAATCTCATCAGACATATTTGTTGGAAGGATACTGTTTTTCCCATTGGTGGGTTCCAATTCTCCAACATCTGCAAAGGAATATTCTCTTAGGATTGAAAGACAGTGAGGAACAAAAGAATGTAGAAACAACAAACAACAAATATAACAAATATCGTACAGCCATAAAATAACACGATGCCCTTTCTAAATGAATCACCTGTAACATTATCTGTTGACCTGCCATTTCTATAGGATGAGTTCGAATTGTATAACACCCCACTACTGGTGATTTTTCCCTTTGATATGTCAACAAGGACAATCTGAAAATATTGCATAAAAGTATTGCAATAATCATGGAAAGTAATCAAATTAATGACAAAGAATCCTGCTGCAGAAAAACACAAACATGGTACAATGTACACAAATTGATCATGGCCAACTAATTTAAAGAGCTCACCTCCTCTTCTGCTTCAGGAGTGACAAAAGCCAATGGCTCAACAACAGTAACTTGTGTTATAGGAGATACTTCCTCAATCTGGTCAGGTATCGCAGTGAAAGATGGATCCAGTTTCTGCCAGCGGTAAATGTCAAGAAGCTTCCCCCTTGGGTAGCAAAATGTATCAGCTGAACTTAGTTTCCCCGGAACATTTTCAGCACTGTCAAAATGAGCAGCACCAAGGGAACCTGCAGATGAAGGTCTTACAACTGCCACACTAGATCTTCCACGTCCTATGGTAAACCCTACATTAGAAACCTCTGCCCTTCCTCTCTCACGTCCAAATCCAGGTGCAGCACGATAGGAACCTTGTCCACCAGAATTTCCTTCCATCCTATGGCGTGGCCTCCACTTGTCACGAGAATCCGAGTCACGCTCAGGAATTGCACGGGGATTGGTACCTACGAATGATTGATTATCACTCTGAGTATCTTCCTTCTCTACATCCATCCTCTTTTCAGTCCGAGATTCCTTATCCTTCTCATCAGGACCCCACCTAGATGACCACTTGCTATCACGTCGTGTATCATGCATAGAATTGCGATTACTAACATCATGCCACCTATCAGAGGACAAGGCCCTATTGTCAGTATTTTCTCTGATTGAAGAATTGTCAGCGCGACGATCAGTCTTCCTGCGATCTCTTCTTCCAAGCAAGCCAGTTTCCCTTTCTTCTTCACGCCAGCGGCGCCCACCATCAGCATCGGTTGCAACTCTTTTCCAATCTCTTTTGTCCTCAGTACCATCTGGACCCGAGAACTCCTTCTGACTGGGATCAGCAGAGTTGCCCAGAGACAGAGAACTCAGTGCACGCGTTTCCTGTCACACATACAAGAATAGCAAAATTATGACCTGTCATTATAAAAAGAATAAAAAAGGCCCCCCCAAAAATCTAGAAGTGTAAAATATGCAGATAATAGATTCAATTATATATTCTCTTTGATGACTTCATTAATTTAGGGCCAAAACAACGAATTCCGTGAATTAATATACAATCTCTTTATTGAGCAATAATGAATGGTAAGACACAAATTTAGGCTAATTTCAGATGTACAAAAGATATTTCCACATTTCTCGAATGTCAATAGCTTTTAAGCAGGCTTGAAAAAACAAGACCTTGATAATGCAATCGAAAAATTCCCAGTTTGGTTCGTAACTTTTATGATAAGTTATAATAGTAAGTTGTTGTTTAAAAATGATACAAAAATCAGCAAAGAATGAAATAAAATGACTAGTTTATTTTGCAAACATTATTAAGTTTTTTGATTTTCCAGCAAGTACCAAGCCATGGAGGCGGGAGTTTCAAGTGGAAAAGAGCTGCAACTAAACTATGTCATCTGCCAGGTACTGTTAATGACAATTAAACCAACTTTGAATCTTTCTCTCAAGTGAAGACTACCAGTGCAAAAGAGATCGTATGTAATGTTAACAAATTTTATTTTGAGGTTGCTGTCAATTAAAAGCTAATGGACTACGTCAGCATTCATCAGCATTCGTAATCTTTGGTCCAGACGATTGCATATTAGGACATGACAATTACACCTTAAGATTTTGCAAATGAACCTTTACAAACAGAAAGGAAGTCTTGCAGCATTATCTCAAATTTCAAGTCAAGAAAAACTAGGCGTAACATGGTTGAAGAAATGATTACAACAGGAGGAAACAAATTGGCAGACACGAATGTGAACATTATTGAGAACATATAAACCCGTTACAAATTATCTTTAAAAAAAACTAGAACTACACCGATCCCAGCTTCCCCAAAGAAAAAAAACGAGTATGCTATGAGAAACCAGAAGGTTAGATTGCATGCTAAATTACTAATTAAGCCACCGAAACAAGTAAAGACATGATGGGAACAAAATAGAATCAAAACCCAAAGATAAGTTGCACATAAAAAATAAGGCTATGTTTGATTGGGGGATAAGTAATACTATAGGATAATGTATGGAATTGGATATAACATGACATTAATTTTTGCATAGGATTAATTTTTTGCTTTTGGTGTTTGGTTGTTGGGATATAGAATGGGATAAAATATATGAGCTGATACGAGATAATTTTGGACCTTTGAATCTAATTAGGGGGCATCCCTTAATGCTTTTTTCTAATTAACCTTTTATCAATATATATATATATATATTGGACCTTTGGATTTTGACATGAAGCAATCCGGGGTATGAGGGATATACAATGCCACACCCCCTAGGTATTGTAATATAAAGTGAAGTCAAAATACCATATCTGAAGTAACCTTTTAATCTCAAATGCAGAGAAGATGAGGCCGGCGGACAAAAAATCCAATCCCCCACCTTATCTTCCGCAATCAAACATTGCCTAAAAGACAAACCGCGGGGGAGGGGAGAGAGTGAGAGTATTATTATCATGAAATTTCACAAGTGTTTGTTATCTAGAATACAATATTTTTCTCATTAGTAAAAATACATTTAAAGAAAACTAAAAAAATAAATAAATCAAGGATGCACCCAAGAACAGAAACCCTAAACAAGAAAATTAGTATATCATGTAGAGATATAACATAATAGAAAAGAATCATCAATTAAAATCAGCACCACAGCTGCCCTGTTACAGAGAACTCACCATCTTAGTCTCACTCGGTTTAGCATAAAGCCACTGTGGTGACAAAGGAATGCTACTTTCTGATGCTGCTTGATCTGAATTAAATGCCAGTGAACATGTATAATTTCATAAGTGCAGGATAAACAGGAGCAAGCGATAGAAGTGAAATAGATAGGACCAATTTGTTCTGTTAGTTAAGAAAAGTTTCAACACTCCAAAAATTGCAGAACCCAACCCACCTTTCGGATCATCAAGTAGCCCTATCACCATTTTCTGCTCATCATTCCATCCTAAACCTTCAACTGTAATGTCAACCAATAAGCATGAGAATTAATTTGTGGCTTTGTTAGGAAGTTCAAACAAGACTATATAATTGAGTGTAAACCTTTCAAGAAATCAATCCAAATCAATCAAAGAATAGCGAACCAAACTTGGGATTCCTTGTCAAAAATCAAAAGATATAAAAACCAAAATTACAGTTCAATGACTAGCAAAAATGAATAAATGACACATTGTACGTCCAACTTGTTAGCAGTAGATAGTTTAAAAACATTAAAATCATCCAAACCAAATCATACAAAGGATTCCAACAATACCATTTAAGAAACACTATAACACCCACCCCCTCCAGTATATATATATATACACAAAGACAAAGGGTGACTCAATGCACAAGGTCCCGTCTATACGAGGTCTAGGGAGGACAATGTACACAATTTTACCCCTAATAGTAGAAGGGGCTGTTTTCGAGTATTAAACCCACGACTCACCCTCAAAAATATCGCATCAAAGGTGTGAAAAAAAGCAGCAAGAGAAATTATGATTTTAAAAAATGTAAAAAAAGACAGTTAAAATGAATGGGTCCATTGCTAAACCAGATGAAGTACAAGACAAATAACATGAAAAATAATGGGGGAAAAGAAGTAATCACAGCTTAAATGCAACAATTCCTCACAAAATCCAATGCGAAGCTATCTAAAAAGGAGTTTCCAAATACAATGATTGGCACTCATAATGAGAGTGAATTAAAAGGAAGTACAAAATGATCAACATATTTTAATTAGCCCAGCATTGTTAGTCAGCACTAACAGAAGGATAGACAGAGGGAGGTGGAATCGATTTACTAATGCAACAAATTAAGAAAAAATGAGCAAACCAACAACTAGAAGCCTCAATATCATGCAAGGAACACAATTATAAAGCACTTTGAATGGTTGCCAAGAAAGCACAAATAGCAAAAATATAACTTCAAGGCGTTACAAATGCAAGTGTTATTCATTTTAATCCAACTATTTTCCAGCAACCAAACAACACGCGAATTGTACAGTGGGGTTTGTAACTAAACCAAACCACTTGCTAATTATTAACAAAATGCCAAGACCACAACCAGAAGACAACTGATCTGAAACACCACCTAGGGTCGATTCAGAAAAGCCCTAGAATCCAAACTTAAAAACTGCTGCATCAGCTAAAATTCAAATACATTCAGATCAAATAATCCCCAAGGGAACGCCAATCGCATTACGATCAAATCCATCGAACTAGTAGAGAAAACGCAATTAAAATTGAAAATTTTGACACAAAAGAGGGAGTGAGTACCTTTGCCGGTCCAAGTGTGATCGAACGGTTTGGATGAGAGGAGATCGTCGGGAAGATCGAGCTTGCCTTCGGCCATCAGAAAGGCCGATAAGCCACACGAACACGAAGCTGGCGAGAAGATCGAGAGAAATGGACGGCAGTGATCAACGGCCGACGACGCAAAGCAGAGAGAGAGAGAGAGAGAGAGAGAGAGAGTGATAGCAATGAAAAGGGGAATACACTGAGCTCGCAGAGAGACGAGAGAATGAGATTCGGGAGATTCCAAGGGTTCCGGAAGCTTTTGCAGGACACTTGCAGAGAGAGAGAGAGAGAGAGAGAGATAGAGAGAGAGGTGAAGGAGAAGCAAAGGGTGAGGGTTTGGGTGGTCAGAAGAGCCAAATCAACTATCAGGTATTATGATTTCTTTTTGTTTTTTATTTACAAAAAAATAAATAAATGAAAATATCAAATTGACTTAAAAAAATACAGATTTACCAAGAATTACATAAAAGACATTTTTCTAACTTCCTTTAAAAAAAAATAAAGATATTAAGACATTTTTCCAATATATATAATAAGATAATAATTAATTTATTTTCTAAATACCAGTGACGATATAAACGGTCATTTATTTCTTATTAAATTGTTTATAATTTTTTTAATAACTCCTAAATTACAAATCATTTATGATTAGATAATAAAAAATTATTTAATAAAAATA